>OZ002740.1:16801684-17401684 GCA_963924295.1 Dioctria rufipes
ATTTAACCTATACGGTTATTGGAGGAAATTTCAACTAAGGCATCTAATATGGAATGACCCGCTAAAAAGTCCATCTGGCAGAACTATAACTAATTGGATCATCTGAAATCAAAATAACCATGACTTGATTTTAGTTTCACCAACCATCCCAACCTTCCTCGGTCAGGTTCCTACATAGTTAGACTTCTACCGGGTTGCTTCAAGTATTATTAACTTCTCCAGCTTCAACTGCGTTACTTATTATGCTCCGTACAATCATCTGGTAGTAGAGCTGACCATAAAACCCAAATTACCGATGAATATACTGACTATGGCCCTACTCACCTCCACCACTTTGATAGACGAGAAGTGGAATGATTTCCAAGATAGGTTGACGACCGTCTACCACAACAACCTTCCCTCCAGCAGTAGAAATCTAACAAACGCTGAAATAGACTTCCAAATGGAAACTCTCCGCTAATTAGCTACAGAGCAATTTAGATTATTTCTCAAAAACTACTAGCATCAATAAAGCCTGTATAAATATACAGCAAAAACTGCGGAGTCCTAAACCGTATTTTCATAGAACACTCAACTCCCAAAATCGTGACCCAGCAGTCCATTTTAGCCTAAGTCAAATACTTATCTGTTATCATCAATGAGCAAACTAAACTGTTCTTCGAAAAATATTAACAAAGTCTGTTCCAGGCAGCTTGAACTCCCTAAAATGTGTTATTTATGCCAAAACATGCTAGTTCTCCCACAGGAACAGTGTGACAAATAGAAGTATCAGTATTTTTCTGATTGCAAATGACTTCATATCACAAGCTCTCTGCCTGGATAGCCCCGAAATTTGTCCAGAAGTGTAAAAAATATTCACTAATCCCCTACACCCCTTCGCTATAAACTCTAAAAAATTAAGCAGTCCCGACAAAATTTCAAATGCGATTATTGAAAAGCTACCATCAATAGCTCTTGACTTCCTAGCAACCCTCTTCAATAATTGCATCAATAATTGCTACATTTCACAAGTTTTCTATTTTTACAAATAACTGAGAACTCGCTAAAAGGAGCTCGAGGAAGTACGGAATGGAACCAGTGATACAATGGAGTCTGTCTGAAGCAAAATCAGCTGTAGACTGAGTATAAATAAACCTAAGCCAAACTAAACAAATTTTATTCAGGTATCACAAAAACGAATATTTCGACTTTTGTCCTTTTATTTATAAATGGGGTGAAGAAGCCCTACGTTGTTTTTTAAAGGGACTAAAATCTTAAATTTTTTTTATACTCATAAGCCAATGAAAGGCTGCAGTGTAATGCCCACTTCTCGCTCCCCTAAGTTTTAATTTAATCTAATTCTGTCGGTATAAGTGCAACAGGTCTAGATCAACCAACCCAACTTTAATCTCTAACTAAAGTGTCAGGCTTAATACAGTATTTGCTGGGAAGCTAAGCAAGCTATATAGACACAAAAATATCTTTAACTTGCTACCGAGAAGAATGATCCACATCTCCACTGATATAAGAGATTGAAATGAAAAAAACAAGTCCTATAAATTTTGGCAGACCACTGCTGGGATAATTACTTCAAGCGGAAATCCAGTGTACAGATACAGCTATCATTTCTGTACAACATAACCTACAAAAATTCTATTGTTTACCGGGCCATGCAAATGTCTTGCAAGCAAAGCTGGTTGCGATTTCGAAGATTTAATCCAGCTAATTAAATCGCTTTCTCGCATCCGAAAATGATAGATTAACCTCATTCCAACAAAATCAACAACTCCCTAAGTAAGTTCGCGCTAACTCGAGACGTAAACCATCATTTCTTCGCACCCGAAAAAATTCCCAAGAAGATATCGGCATCGATTTTCCAATTGAAGAAATAGTCACCGCCTTCTTCGGCGGTCGTTAACCAACCATAGTTCATTGTTTCGAATACTCTTTCATCTCTGGTGTGCAATGAATTCATCATCAACAGTCAGAAATTGGTGCAAAAAGTTCTGCGAATCGTGTTTTTTAATCATCTTCCAATAAGACTTGGAAATTTTTCTCGAGGGCTTTATCGGTCGACTATGAAGAAACGCACCACAGGCTATGATTCGATACTTTTGCATGGTCAAAAATTTTATGTTTACGGTATCAGCAATCCCGACCATATATTATAGTCGGTGATCATTCAGCACGATGTTATGTAGTATTTCAGCGGAATTTCCTCTATAGTATATTTACTCAGTTTTAAAACAACCTATAACAACGGTGCACAGTCATCTTGCACAAAATCCAACCCAGTTTTGTTGATATCGCCAGCATTGTTTCAATGCTGATGCTTTCTAGTCATATGTAAAGTCATTATATATTAATTGTGGTGCCATCTCATAGATATTCAAGAGACTTCTAAAAATGCGTATATATACGCATATACCTAAATAAAACTCGGTTCCTTCCGGCAGTAGCTAGATGAGTCGACTAGGTTGACCTATTTTAGTTGTGGTTTTGTGTGTAAAAACAACGAGCCAGTTACGGCAAGTTAATAAAGATCGCGGGTATTATAACTTTAATAGAAAATTATCCTACGTATCTATAACAATAAAGGATTAACTAGTTTTATCTACTAAAAACTGTCGATATATAGAAGATGTTAAACAAGCAGAAAACAACGATTCCAATAGCGACATCTTTCTCAAAATAGCCGAACTGCAATTTTTAGATATATAAACGTTCATAGTTCAAACTGCATGCTCAAAACAAAATAAATTGGATGAGCCTAGATGTACGAAAACCCATATTCATTTACTATGTTTACCTCTAGCATAACTTAACCTTATTTTTTGACCAGTATGACATCTATGACGTTATACCAAAAAAGTCAGGCCAACCAGGATGTTAAGCACCTCAGTCCCTTTTGTTGTGTGGCCTATCGGTTTGTCTTAAGCACGGGGCTACCACTGAAATCTTAAAAAATACGAAATGTTAGTACGACTTCACGTCAAATCAATGCATATTATTCTGCTCAAAACTACACATAGTTAGAGAAAATTCATAAACTTAGGTAAGATCGTATCAAAAATGAAGGTATCTGGGTTTTGTATTAACCTTCAACTGGTGAGGTGGATTTAGATTGCCATCGTTTGGTTCTTCGAATAGAACAGTAATTGCTACATATTTTATCAAGACCAACACCATTTTTTGTTGTGTTGTAAAATAGTATGATTTCTGGTTTTTCTCCAACCTGATCACTCATTTTATCGTGGTGCATTGATGAGATAAGAACAGCAGCTCTATTGCATTTTGGTACAAAAGAAATCATAGTAATTTCCTTTGTAAAACCATATATTGTTTCTCCGAATTATCTGGATCGTAATGGCTTGAATTCAGGTGGAATTTCTCTTTTTGCTTTATACACACTGCCAACATAAGTAAGACCTTTCTCTTTCAAAATCTTCACTGCCTCGACTGATGTGAACCAATTATCGGATGTTATATTTCGGTTTGTATTTCGGATCGTTTTGATAGTCGCACAAGCGATTGTGTTGGTTTCGATAACTCTTTATCCTCATTTGTCAATCCTAATCCATCAGTATCTTTTCCTCTGTAAACATATGCATTATAAAGATAATTACATAGTAGCAGCATCAGTCATACACATTAATTTTGTACCATATTTTCCGGGTTTTTGGCATAAACATCAAAAATTTACATCGCCAGCGACAATTGTGCCTGGTGTATAATATTTTTGGGAGTTCGTTATAAAAATATCGTATAGCTCATTTATATCAGTAGCTGGATTAATTTTTTTTCTCCCTTCTCTAGTATTTGGATCATCAAACCGCAATATGGACAAAAGAAGTAAGAAACGGTTTTGAGAGAAAATACACCGAAATATTTCCCTACATTTTTCGCGGCATATTCTTTATTTCTTTTGAATATAGCGGAGAAAATCAGACATCCAATCAACGCTCGCAACTCCATAACATCTATATCTTTCAATTCTGGCCTATCACTAATCCTATATTTTTGTCTCACTTCTTGTAATTTTCTGTTACTATATCTGGCAATTATATCCAACATTTCTTCAGTAAAAAGAATGTTCCACCAGTCTACTTCTTGAATACAATCAGGGGTGTTCTTTGAGTTACCTATTCTAACAATATTATGACCAGGTGTGCGAGTACTACTCCCGGGAGGATCTTTATTCCACTTGAATGGTTTCTTATTTCCAACTCCGATTTTTGAGTCAGTCTACTCCGCTAATTCTGGCCTGGGGTCCCATCCCCCATATAAACTTTATTGGATCTGTGTCACTTATCTCGCTAATGGTGTCACTCAGAGCTTGAAGTAATCTCCTCTTGAAATCTTCGTCGATAACGCTCATTTTACACAATTATGTTTAAACAAACTTCACAAAAAAAATCAGACTATTGGTGACGTAACGTCAGTTTGACACCATGCACTCTAAAACTCCCAAATTATGTGTGGAGGACAACTAATTCGTATGGCGGTCGACGCAGTACTGCCATTCAGGCAGCTACTGAAGAGAGAGATCACGTTGAAAGCGAATTTACAGAGGAATTTTGTGTTAAAATTCTCGCGACGTCAAATTGACGTTACCTCACCACTTGAAAGTTGTAATTAGCTTTAGAAACCTCTACAATTCATGAAATTTCTAGTCTTTGGTGCAAAATAACGTAATAATGGTACACCATGTGATAAATTTATATGTGATCATGGAAGACGGAAACAAAACAAGTAAAAAAGTTTTTGTTACTAATATATTGTCATTTAAAAGTTGCTATTTGCATACAGAAAAATTACTACCACAATTTTTATATTATTCCTAAGAAAGTTCAATTTGTCATATAAATCGAGTTTTTTTCTGTTTATTTTGAAAAATTCAAATCGTTATTACACTAAACAAGAACTAAAGTCAATAATGTTAATCATGCAACTGGCCAAAAATTTGTTGTTTTTATGCATTCTGCATGCGTCTTTAATTCATATTATCACCGCCAGATGGAATGACGTGCTTTTGAAAGCTCTGCGGGCTGTAACTTGCATGCTCAACAAGCATCATATATCTCTGCACGTATTTACATAGGTATAGTGGTTTATTTCAATTTTCAAGTAACATATTTATATGCGTTTTATGTCCCACTAAGCTTTTGGCAACAGAAATCGTGAGCTTTCCTTCAGTGGTAACTCCCCCCCCCCCCCACGGAAAATTGAAATTTGAAATCAAGAGATGAAAAAGAAGTTTGACTTGACAACTAGGGAAAAAGCTCTATTGACGTGTATTGTCTGGCTTCCTCCATATGATAGTTTTTTCACCAGATCACCAGAATTCCAGATCAAGACCGATTGGCCTTTTTACAGTACACTCAGCAAAATTTAAAAGATGAATTCCATATCGAATTTGAACAGTACCTACTACGTAATTTCAAAAGCATTAGCCAAATTGCTCTAATCCCTCCGAGTAACCTCTGACAAAGTCCAGACTTGCTCTCGCAGAGTACCAAAGTAATGAGGAATGTGCTATAAGAAATAAATCTAAGCTCTAATTATTACTAAATCTGGACTTTCTTACATAATGCATTCGTGAATTCTGAACATAATATAATTCCATAATATCACGATACAAAAGGCGCCATGTATCAAGTGACATAAATGTGTCGAAATGAAAGTTTTAGTAAAAGTACCTTCGAAATATAGTTTAATACCTCTATAACATGAATAGGCGTGAAAATCTGTTAATCACCCTTGACGTGATAAAAACCAGTCTCACGTTACAACAATTACCAACAATCGACTGGTGATAGAGACCCAATTTTTCATAGAGTTCATCATAATAAAGAAAGTGGTATGTTCCAGTCAATGAAACTCAAATGAATGTAAATGAGGTCGAGCTACACTGGCTTAAAAGCTTACTTCGTTTGCACATTTTAATCTGATTTATGCTAGATATAGGCACCTATAGATTGTTGGGAGATGTGTATGTATGTATATACCTACATAATATATATACGTACCTATCTTAGCCATATGAAACAATAGAAAATTTCTGCTGAATATTAATTCGTTTTAAGTCCGACCCAGATACTAATGATCTAACCCTTTTTAATCTTCCATCCTAAATTATCCTAGAGGATTCAACTAAACCATGCACTTATGTTTGTCAAGAGAATTAGACCGAACTATATTACCTCAAAGAATTTTCCGTTTTGGGAGGTGAGTCTAAAGCCACAATAGCTTTATAGAACTAGCTGGATATGCTACCCGAGCCGAATGTTAATTCTGTAGATACCCTTTATATATAGAGGCTAGACTCCTGCAAAATTCAGTTAACACACGTGTCGGATGCGATTGTCCACAAAATTTTGTGGTTTAAAGGGTAAATAATATAAATGTTGGCAGGACGGCATCACGATGCATTCTAGAACCGCAGTAAATCGTGAAAAATTTTAGGGGGATAGAGATGTACAGCGTACGTAAGGGTATTTACGTGCATGAAAAGTATGTAGGGCTTTTGTGAAAATATTTTTTTGTCACGCCAAATTAAGCTCATGTAAATAAAGAGACCGCTTAATGAATGATTGCTTTAATTTGTTACCCCTTGGTTTTGAATACATGACGTATTTACATTCTTGAAGAGGTTTACTTCGATTCGAATCGGTTACAATACAAATCTGTGGGTAGCTCATTTGTGTGATATTGTTAAGCAAAAGCTGTGGAAAGGAAATTGTTTGAATTTTTTTTTACGTTAATTATTGTATTTTTATACCTCTAGATGAGATGAAATCTATAGACTATACAAGTTTGTATCGGATGGTGGTAGAGAAAAATGCCGCGTATATGATTAAAAGTTATTTTGATTTTTGCACTACACATCTTCTTGGTTTTTCCATACAGAACTTTGGGTGATTAATTTATTTAGCCTTTAGTTCTATCTAAAGTATTATTTGTCGTTGTTATTTCAATTGGCAGAAGGACGGGGGATCTTAAGCCAAGGCCCATTGTGATAACATGTTAAGACCCCTCTCATCAAATCTCTCTGTCCTCTTAATGAAGCACAGGTCATGTATGTTTATCAGCTCATCAACAGATAGGACGTTAGATCCAACCTGCTTCGAGCAAAAAGCAGAAAGTCACACAGAAAGTGTTCGGCTCTCCTTCAAGTCACAAGAGGTGCTCAGGATTGTCTACAACTCCAATCCTTTTAAACGAGCGTGTATGGAGCTATCGTCAGTAATGATGCCGACCACAGTTCTGCATTGTTTCCTTCCGAGTCCCAAGAGATAGCCAGAGAAATTCTTTGTACACCTGCAAGCACTCAGGTTCGTCCATCCCTGCTTATGTTTCATACAAAAATTCAAGGAAGGGAGAACCCGAGCCAGACCTGGCTTAAAAGCCATTTGATTTCCCATGAGCCTGCAGTCCGCAGTAAGTTTGATGTTATTCAGAAATGTCACACTGCTCGGCGTCCTCCCTGCCACTATGTTCACACTGTAAAATGTTTCGCTTCTCAACGAGAGATCACACCAAAGATATTAATATGGGACACCCTGTAAACTTAATTTAAAATGCTAATAACATTATAAAATAATTTATACGCTCCGAGTGCCAATTTTAAACCAAATAAAAATCTAAAGAATTTTTAATCAAGCTTTCGAGCAGTATCTGCATATGGATCGGTTATTTACCTTCCATTTTGAGCATTCCCATAATCTTAATTAGTTTCAGATCAAATAAAAGTTTTTTCTAGTTGTCTTGTCCAAAATCTAATAAAATTATATATTTTTCAAGTTTCAAGTTTTCGAATAAATGTAAGGTGGTGGGGCCCAGATGGTTAAAATTAATTTCTTCTCTGAGTCTCTAGTTCACATTTATTTTTTTAATTCCCAATTAGAAACCCATTCGCCTCCTCACGCCAAATAGTCCTTCTAATTACAATTCTTTCAATACGTTTTATGTATGCTAAACAAATTCCTACACACTTGAACTGGATAGCGTGTTAAAACAATATGAAAAAGTCATATTAACCATGGAAAAAGTAATCTAAATACAAAAAGTGGCATATGGTAACGCAGTAGCATACTCGTGAAGGTCTCATAGTCCCTCACAAGTGTCCTAATTGGCTTTGTTATTACGCTAAATTTTCATTAATAGTAATAAGCTTAACTCACTTCGATATGTACTTTGTGCGTGTGTATATTAAGTTTGAGAGTTTCGAAAGCCAAGAAACATGGCATGGGTCCCCTTGTTAGGCCCACGCAAGCATAATTACTTCAGATATTGATCCATGGACACCGCTTATCTAATATGCATATTATGTTTACTTAGGGACAGTTCTTTCTAACTAAATAATGGAATAATAGGTCCAGTTGGCTAAATTAAATTCATCGTTCTTTTATGTGACATTATTTTCTATAATCAGATGGTGAATTTAATGTGTAGATGCTTAACTTAGGTTCATAAAATAATGATCTGCCTATCCGAGCATTTAGGTCTACAGATTATAATTTCTTTACGGTATTGGCCAATAGACTATTAACTATTCTATAGTTTACCTTAAGAGAGGGAAGTATGTAAATTCTTGGAACCTATAATTGACATTACGAACAAATACAATACAAAGCAGTCTACATTAGGTATATTCTCATTAGGTACTACGTTACCCAGAAATGCAAAGCACGGAAAAATACTTCCTCTCTAATTTTTTGCCTTATTCACAATTGCAGTTTCTCAATAAGGTTACACAATTCCAATGATGAATATAAGTTTTCTAGATTATTTAGATTCAAAGCACGTAGCCTTTAACATTTATCAATTTATTTGGTACCTGCAGAGAATATGTGTATCATTAAGGATGGGTTAGGTATGGGGCAATGTTTTTTTTCTATATACATAGAGGTGACTTTATGTAACTAACCATGAAAATATTTCACTTCTAATGTCAACATAATAAAAAAAAAAATTTAAAATAGGCTGATACTATTACAGTAGTCTTAAAAATTGGCTAGAATGAAGGTCTGTCCATCACTAGAGCCAATTATATCAGGATGCTAAGCGGAAAGCTAGAGATATGGTGGTGACCTATATCTGCAAGGTATTGGTATTGTTGGATTTCATGAATTCCAGAATAGCTTTTCGTAGTTAGTTGTATGGTTAAGATTGGTTGCCGTAGTGGAGTATATATGAGATGTGCATGTCTAGAGCATGGTACGCAGATAATCTTAAAATATTGAGCAGATTCTACATTATGATGATAGGATAAAATTTATTTAAAATTTATTTGAAACATCTAAGAATAATGAAGGTCATGTGAAAACAGGAAATGGGTGTAAATAGTTACATGAAGGCTTTTAACTAACACCACTCTCACAATATTTTTCCTGTCTAGTCACCACATTGTTTTCTCCTCCCTCCCTCCCCATGCACTCTCTCTCTAGCATCCATCCGTACATAATCACACAAACCCAGATTCAAGCAATGAATGCCCGGAAATATTGAATCAAAATTTATTAAGCATCAAAAGCGCAAAACGATGAGCTCTTCAAAGTAGAATTTCTTTTTCAACTTCTAAAAAGTATAAAATCTTACAAAATTAAACTAAAAATGAAGCTAATATTATTAATTATGAGAAAAGCCCAAAAGCTGTCTGTAACGCGGACGAATCCCAGCAGGCTTTTTTTATGAACTTAAGTATAACCGCTAAAAAATATAAATCTAAGCAGGTTTTTTATAACCGGAATAGCCGCAACTCTGATGCAAAGTAATCGAACAGTACACAGCGGATTTAAACTTGCAGTTCCGGTTCTAGATACTTGCGTTTCACTTATGGTCGGCAGACTGATCGTTTTCAGTTCTAAAACGAGTGAAAAACTATTTACGATCCACCACAGAGGAGATCAGCTTCAACCTACCCTCTGTGCTATGCAGTAGTAGTCATAAATAATACAGTTTGTGGACTAAAGTGAAGTAGTACGGTCCTTTCTAGAGAAAAAAGTTCGTCTCACTGCAATCTTGGCAACGAACTTTCTTTGCATGTAATACCTTACTTATTTGTGATATTTCTAAATATGCATCATTATTTTCTAAGGTCTACATATATTAAATAAATGAAAAATAACGGCAACATGTTTATATTATTAAATTATTCAAAAAATGAACCCTGAATCTGTTAACCACCTAGGGGCTCTGGGTCTTCATTTCAGGACTTACCTATAGATCGAAGAACTTTCCGCTCGAAAATTCTTAACGCTTTAAACTGTATTGCATTAAGATCCACATTTTTGAGTCCTACATCAGATGATCCCCCTTATTTTTAGCGTTGTAATCTTTATAAAAAAAAGCAACCCTCACCGAGGCAAAAGTTCCGTTTTCTGGTGTAATACTGGCGCGTGTACCTATAAAACGTCATATCGTTGATGAAGTTACAATGTACAACGATATTTTGAAATCAACCACACTCCGCGAACAGTAGCTAGCTTTACAACTTTTTCTATTATTACAACCCAAGCTCAACCAGTGAAATCCAAATATTCAATATATTCAAAGATTTGCATGAATTTTTTGCATTGTTGTGTGCGTGGATTTAGTTCGTTATTAAAAACACAGATAAAACTGATAAGTTCTTTTTATTTAATTATACTGTTTTCTTTTATAAACTACTGTACTATACTGTACTTCAAATTATCACAATCCAATTAGAATACTTTCCCCTGTTTACTACGTTCACTTCACTGTCTGAGGCAAGACTCATTCTTGGCAGTGACAAGTGCTGATTCTCCCAACCCAAAGTGGTTTACTGTCTGAACCGAAAGATGTCGCTTGTCCTTTTCTATTGCACGTAACAGTATATTGTATTTAGCTACTATAAAAATATTTTGTATGATTTTTTGCAATGTAGAAATCTAGTATCAATTTCAAAGCAAATAACAAATAATGTACTGTAGACCAATACCGAGGATTCCTAAATAATAAGTCGGCAAAAAGACATCGCAATCATTCATGAGCCTTTTCCATGCTCGGTATATTGGGATTGAGAGTCTATCGATACGCTACTGTAGAATATAATCTAGAAAAAATATGGTGAAGTTTGGACATTTGATATTATATTCTGACATATATGTAATAGCTGTACTAATAGCTGTACTAATAGGGTAAATAAAAGTTAGCTATATACATATATAGCTATATGGTTTTCATGGAATTAAATTATCCCTTGCCATTATTATATTTACTCACACGCACATATGTACCCATCACAGCTATATTTGAAATGCTTTTAAGCAAAACACGCGCGAGAAAAATCCCATATAAGTCCAAACAGAACAAACCTTATATTACATGTGGCGTGCAAACGAGTTACATTTACTCTATAATTGCAATTTATCGTGCTGTGAAAAGACAGAATTATCCAGTTTGACATTATCTCGTTTATCTCTAGTGTGATTAGTTCAACAGCAATACCAAACCGTACTACCGCCATTACCACCACTATCGCCACCCGCTATAGACTTCACTTCAATTTTAATTAAGTACTTAATACATGGAGTGGTGCCAACCTGTCTGCCATATGCATAATATCGGGTTTCTATGAGAGATGGAGCATGGCATATTTACAATTAACACCTCCTCCACATCTTTAGATAAATACCAAAGTTAAACCCATCACACCATGATGAGTCATTTTCAGTAAGTCAGAAAGTGGCATTTCATTTCATACATAGCAAATTCTCAGTTCATGAATTTGTGCTACTCCATAATCTGTAAGTAATTCTTAGAAGTATGTGTCTGTGTATATGAATGTGTGTGTGCAAATTACCAATTTAGATAATTGCACTAACATCGCCTAACACCTGTCAGAGCAGGTGGAATGCACAGAAATAGAGAGGGTGGTAGTAAGCCAAAACGATGACTTGGTGAGTTCGTAAAAACGGAAGAGTTCTTCGATTCTGAGGCTCGGCTATGGTGGTGGGTCTCCTTATCAGATCGTTGTTAAATTGTAAGTTTAACTAATAATTTCTCCCCATTATGCTTAACTAAATTGGTATATGGTTGTCGACTTAAGTACCTATTAACGGTAGCTATCAAAAGATTACAGTTCTTTTTCGTGACCATAAAATTATTTGGCGGACGTGTCCTCTGACCCTAGTTTATAATTTAATGCCGCTATGATACCATTTTTTGTTTTTTATATTTTCATTACTTTCAGTAATTTATTTAAGCGATTTGACTTCATAAAAGTAATAATATTAAACTTACGAAACTTTTTACGACATTTTTACGACATTAAATGTGTCTAATAGATTACATTTTTTTTTGGTTTTTTTTTTTATTTTATACAGATTCCGAATATGCCAAAAATACAGCGTAGCTATAGGATCTACAGTAGTCTTGCCATGTAAAATAAACGAAACAGGTAAAGGATATACGGTACATATGCAAAATGTAGTTAGATGTATTATTTTCAATCTATATACCTACATGTAAATAGATACTATTTTACCACAAAAATACAATATAAATCCTCTTACAGAACATTCAAGTCAATATGTGCTAGCATGGAAAAAAGATATTGCAGTCCTAACTGCTGGCCAAGTTAAAGTTACTGTAAATCGACGTATACGACTTATGCCACCACCTCAAGAAGTTCGAAACAATGAACCAAGAACGAGCAGCTATAACTGAGAGCTCGGAGATATTAGATTATCTGCTGCCGGTGAATATGCTTGCCAAACCGGAAGTATGGAGTCAAAAGAAATTGTACATACGTTAGAAGTGCTTATCCCACCAAAAATTAATACTGCCACCCCATCGACCCGGATGGAGGTCTCGAAGGGTGCATCGTTTCATCTTGAATGTCGGGTTAATAGAAATTCATCACCAAAAATTATTTGGTCTAGAAAGGTAGGTGTACAGTGTATACTACTTTTATATGTAGACATATGTACAAACACGTTTTCTGTTTTTTTCTTCGCTTTTACGTATATATAGGATTTTGGGAGGGCCGAATCAACACACTTTAACCAATAGTAAGCATTGATACACAATAGTCCAAGGTAGTCCTAAATTATGTATATCATAGATGGTATAAGACCTAGATATCGCATGGCATATCAGAACAGAGTATTACAGATTTCAAAATGGATGTGTGTAGTACATTCCGGAATGAGCTACAATATATTTTACAAATTGTCCAGAGCAAATGTTGCTTTAGAAACAGTTTTGTATACATTCTATCGACCTCCTCAACATTGCAGATGCGAGACAATATGAATCACTCGACGTACCCAACATATCAAATCTGTGTACCTGCTCGGACACCAATAGTTTCGGTCAGTAGAACAATGTCAAATTTTTCCACTGGGTAGTTTCAGTGGAGTAATGGGTCCAAATGACAACAGCTGGTTTCAATTCAGTTGACTTGGTTTTACTGCTTACGTACCTATTATAAATTTAAATGTTTAATTATTAGTATAAAAATTTCGACTACCTATGTCTAGACGATAGGATAGCTTTCCGTTACACACGTACCAATTAAAGGTTTCCGTTTGGATATATGTACAACCAAAGTCTCTTAGTGTTCACGGACAGGCTTGCAAGCAGAGACGGATTTTCTAGGTTTCCCAAACAAGTCAGTTCCAATTATAAAATGCGTGGATAAGATTTTCAAGTCAGAGGTAGTAGGTGCCTAGTAAATGTCTATTGCCCTACTTATAATATTAATTCAAAAAGTATGTATGGATTATAATCGATGGAAAAACCTTGAAATAGTTCTACAAAATTTACGCTATATACAGTTTCGTTACAAATGATTTTCTTAATTCAGGTACATAAAAACGACCACCTTTTGGAATCTAAAGAAGAAATCTAAAATTCTATATTTACATACCTTTATCGAAAATGTCAGCAATGTTGCATTTTAAGTTGACAATAATTTTGTAACGAAATATTGGTGAATGTCTGATCGTCTCAATATTCGAACAATATTTCGTAATAATTGTCTCTCACTAAGCCTGATGCATATATGATCCATCTAGAGCTAAAGTATGACTATCTACAGCACAGACTCCCGAGTACTAAGTGGCTTCGTGGAATATACATACATTATGTGCTAGCACGAAAACTGGAATTTTTATAACATATGGCGAATTGACCTATCTGTGATTCTACCTAATTTTATTTGATCTTTGCTTGTTGTGTTTCTTTTTCTAGGCATTTTTATATATCATTCTGCGGTAATACTTTCCTTATTCGTATTATTCATTCGTCATTGTCCATTGCTCTGATTCAGCTTATTGAATTGTTTTTGTCCAGTTTTCCAAATGATTAAACTCCAGAATTAATTTTAAGAGAATCGTGCTGCCATCTATTGGCTGTTAGGGAAAAGCGCAACATGAACAGGGGGAATTTTGATGTTATTACAGATGTTTTATATTTTTGAAAGCTTACAAATGTTCGAATCCACGGAAGTTCATATCGGTTGATGTCATATCGTTTAAGCAAATAAACAGGGTGAGTTTATCTTTAGAGAAAGCGAGAGAGTTGGAGAAACAGAAAGATGGAAAGAGAGAGGTAATCAATATGAATGCCTACTAAATTCGAAGGCCAGTAAAATAAAATAAAAAATCGCTGGATAATGACGTAATGACAGTTGAACCTACAGCCAAAACCTGACCTCTAAGATAGTAGCTAGCGACCTTGTACAATATGAATTGGACCACCAAGGGCACACACATATCTTAAGTTAGTTATACCTACTACTCTTTAAAATGAAAATTCATGTTTCTCTCCATGAACAACATAAATGTCGCCTCACTGTCGGAATTAAGAAATAAGAATTCATATCATTCATATAAATGCTGAAAAACGCTGTTTTTAACCAAAAATAATACCTCTATAGTCTTCATGCCATTATGCAAATGTGCTTTTCTCAATACGGTTTATACAAAGCAACATTTTCCAACATCGAAATGGAAATGGAATATGGTGCAAAATAATATAGAAAAGCTACAAAAATTTAAAAAAAAAAAATAACATATTCCAGTACAAACGGCCAATGGTAGGTATCAGTGTATACGTGCATCTATAGGTCCTATACCATACCACAGAGGACTGTCAACACTAATGGAGGGATTGCAAAAATTTGCTCTAAGACTCGGCTAATTAAATTCGAGAAAATACGAATCGAGGAATATTTTTGTTCTGTATTTTTTTTTAGCCGCGTCTGCTTTCTCTTCATCCAAATATTATATACATAACGCAGTAATAAGAGGGTAGAACATACACAAGAACTGAGCTACCCCCTACTCATGCTCTCCCCTTCTGTGGCCGTTCGATATTTATTTTAATTTTTAGGGCTGGGCTATCACGCCTGAACTTACTAACTATAGACAGTTTGTGATCTCGAAATAAATTAATATTTTGACCTCAATTTGATGGAGCCAATTAGAATCACTGATGCCGGAAGGACATTTGCATGGTATTAATGTTTAATTAAAAACAGTAGACAAGTGAAATTATAAATTGAAAGGAAATTTCCAACAGATAAAGCTTTTTGGTATTCTAAGACATTAAACTAATTCGCTCTAATTAAAACAGGTCTGGAAAAGGGACCCTCTAATAACATTGCAGAATTCTATTGATAATTCAAATGCAAGTGCTGGGGATGGGCTATCTGTTTCTTGTCTTTTTATAATAATTGTTAAAATGACTTTCTGAAAACTGATGAAATTGGTAACGGGACATCCTAGAATTTTGATTAATATTTTAATTTTAATTATCGTGTTGGCCAACGTCCAACGTCTTTCATCTGCAACTACTTGGTAGGACAAACTTTTATATGAACGTGCTACTCTAAAACGGAAAGAATGTTTATCGATTCGGTTTCCATATATGTTTCCACCTGTGAGAACAAATTATATTTCAATATCCCTCAAAGTTTGTAGCAGGATTTTGATAAAAAATCCTTGGAAATAACTCAAATGGGCAGTGGAAACATTTTCAAAAAAAACAATATATATATATATATATATATATATATATAAACTCTCCTGAATTAGACCCGAGTGAACCCCATTTAG
Source organism: Dioctria rufipes (assembly GCA_963924295.1). Taxonomy (NCBI): domain Eukaryota; kingdom Metazoa; phylum Arthropoda; class Insecta; order Diptera; family Asilidae; genus Dioctria; species Dioctria rufipes. The sequence continues at coordinate 16,817,752 of OZ002740.1, forward strand.
TTATTTTTCAAAAATAGTCCAATTGGTTTTTTTTTTTATGTATACATATATATATAACACGTAGCAACAAGTGTAATAAACAATTTGAAAACTATTTCAAAAGCTCTTGCTTAATTTTGATTCATATCAGCAAAACCTTCATAATGTTTTTTATGTACGAATCTAGAGTTCAACCCCCAAGATCGATGGTCTGTAAAGTGTGATATGAACAGAACGACGCAAACCGAAAGCAAGCCGTATACAGTCGTTAAATGCAACTTCAAGCCTTCGATTACCATAAACCAAAAGAGACACCAAACGTGTCCCAACTAGTCACAAACGGCCGGAAGTGTATTAGCAGATAGCCACAGTCTCTTTAGCCCACCCTAAATTTTATTTACTACAGTTTTAATATGATCACAGCACCTCAAACGATTATTAATTGTCTCTTCCAAATTGATTATACAGTTTACGTAAGGCAGCATCACTTCATTAAGCATAATTGAGGGAAGATTCTCAATATTAAAATCAGAATTAGAGACAGCTATTCACTATGATTTATTGTAGTTAAGAAGTAGGTGATTGTTAATTAACCACCTAAAAGTTTCTGAAAGGTCATCGTTTATTCTGTAGATACAGTCCTCAATTAGTCCAGGAGGTCTACATAAATAAGTACAGCTTCATGTCATCTGCATACAGTTGTAATTGAACATCATGTACCTCATCACATAGATCATTAATGTAGTGCCTAAAGAGGAGAATTCCTGAAACTGATTCTTGGGGAACTCCACATATGCATTCGAGAAGACGAAACTTATTTATGTCCACCTGTTGTGACCTATACTTTAGAGAAACTTTGCTATCATCTTAACAGCCAAGAAGAAGAAATAAAAGTTTGCATACAACTGACGTAGCAGTTTTTTATGCACAACATGTTGATTATTTGAAGAAAATCGCAACATGTAAAATATCCAAATTTGAATTTGTTGATCTTATCAGTGAATATAACCGATTTTTTTATGTTACATCAGACTTTCATATATCACACAAGAAAGGAAATCAAGAAAAATCAAGTCCACGCGTATATGAATTATATCGATTAAGGTCATGGCCATTATCGCACGGTGTTATTTAAGTACTTAATAGGCTTCCATTAAAATTCTGTTGAATAAAAATTTAATATTCCAAACCAAATCAAATTTTGAAAATCCCGAAAGTTCAAAGCTCCAGACAGAATCACAATCCATGCCTGGGAAACTTTTTCGAAATTTGACTTATTCAAACAAAAAATTAGTTTATAAAAAAAAACAACATATTTACAGAAGGAAAATACATATTAGGTTGTTGTTTATATGCAACTTCAGAAAATCCTGTTTTGTCAGAATAACACTGTTTCAAAAAACAAAATATTGCGTTTTTCGAAGTCACCATTTCGGTATTCTCAAAAATGCGGATTTGTGAGATAAAATGAGATTTTGATTGCTCCGAATTTCCATGGCTTGAGATTTTAGCTTTCAAAAATTTAAATTTCGGAATATTGAATATTAAGATTTCGTATACGCAACCCTGTTTCAAGATTCAACCTCGAAAGTGGGGTGAATAGAAAAAAACTATGTCTTGCTGGATATTCAATTTTTTTGTTTACCAATTTTAACAACCATATCCGGAGGATGAAACTTAAATATTTCTGATTTATGGAAATTCATTATAATAGAACGCATTGAGGGGGGGAATATTTTTGATTAAGGAATTTTGTGAAGCGAGATTGATCTGACTCATATGTTTGTCAGATAAATAAGTATATCTCTCTATCTATCTCTCTCACTCTCTAAGTAATAAATCACATAATAAATTTCAGTCCGTTATACGTTATACATACATATGTAAATAAAAAAAAAAGAAAAATCACTGAAAATCTTGTGTCGAAAAAATTTGGGAAGTGTTTCCTCCAAAAGCTCTTAAGGAAGAAAAATAAACCCGGAAGGAGAATTTTTAATTTCAGCAACCGCACCGTTGTTAACATGTTCAAAGCCTGGAAATATTACGGAATCTCATTTTTCCAAGTTCCATTTTATTTCCTTTTTAAATTTATATGATGGCACATTCATGCTCACTTTATGTTCCTAGGAAATGTATTTTTTCGTTGTACTTTTTCAAAAAAATAAATGTATAAAACATGTTACACCATGAAAATAATTTCATCTCCTCAAGCTCTAGCCAAGTCCTTTTTAGAAGATATCCTGTTTCGGTCGATATATTTACGTTTCTTCCCGTAGGAATCACGGTGTATAACATCCAATCCATTACAAATGAAAGACTGATACCCAATAGAAAACACACCCGGACCAAGTACTTGTACATTTTAGTTTAACCAGAAATAGTAGAGAGATTGCAGCAGCCTTGTTGATGAACATAAACTTACGATTTTCTGTGTATTTACGTTCATACATATGTATGCATGTATATTGTGAGTATTGTATCAGTATCCGGATATCTGGAGAGACAGGAGGTGATGGGCGAAAGGATAAAAATTCGGATATTCCCGGCTGAGTAAACATCGCTTGATGTCTGGTATAAAAGCCCTGAAGCGTACCACGTAACATGAGAGAATGGTTAAACGCCCGAAGGGTGTCATCAATATCCTGTGAGCCCGGTTATTTATGGCACAAAGCACGTCACGATATCTTTTGGATTTTCGATCCTATTGATACATGAACCAGATACCCATGCACGGTAAAAATGTATCCAACCATTACACTTGTTACCATCATGCTACAAACATTATACTCTAAACCAGCGGGAAGACATTAGCTTAACTCTTACCCAGTATCCCAACACCCACACGGGAAGATTTAGTAAAAGGAAAATGACGTTTGATGTTTGCCTTTTTGCTGAACGATTTGCACATCAAACAAGATTTTCCCCTTATCTCCTTTATATGCTCGAAACTTTATGGTACTGCGCTATCGGAGGATGTTATGGAGGCACGTTCAATATTTTATTTTACCAGGCTTTTTTTATCTGCGGTTGTTTAGGGATCTTTTAAAATTTCGATCCCTTTTACAAAAATGAAATGATTACGGTCAATGAGAGCTATGTGAAATCAGAATCCCTCGTTTTTAGGTTTTAACTTTTTTATAGCAGCAAGTTGAAAATTGTAAAACGGAATAAAAATGGACTAGCAAACTTTGAGAAAAGGACTAAATTCGAAAATTAGCTTTAAATGATACAAAGTAATGTTTCCGAGTTGACTGATTTCGAAAAAAGAAAAAGGTTTGAAAACGAATAGACTTTTGATGTTGCTCTTATCAATTGGAACTCACAAAGCATGAAGATTCTCTTGTATCTGCAAAAACCTTAGATGTTGGGTTTTAATTCAATTATGATATCGGTTTTTTTTTTGTGATGTACTTTTTTCAATCTTGATTGAGATCAAGGATAAAAATATATTTTTTTACTGTTACGAATATAAAAGGGTATTTTCTCAAAAAAAGATTCCTTTCAGTCCTATACCCTCACATAAATTAAATAAGTTGAAAGAGTACCTTAAGTCCTGAAAATTCCAATTAAAATTTAAATCGTAAAAGAAATTTTAGAAAACTGGCTCGGAGATGAACTGAGGTCTTCATCTTTGTTATAGTAATTTTTAACGTCGAATTCACGGTCGGTTTGTTTGCTCAGGTGGTAATAGTTCAGTAGGTAGCAAAACGTCGAAATTTAACCCGGGGCAGGGGCTCAAATGACAACAGCTGATTTGAGTTCTATTTCTTGCCTGTAATATAAGTGTAAAATATTTAAAGTAAGTATTAGAATGACAAAAACTTGCTGAGAGGTATGATGGGATAGCTTTCCGTTGAACACGTACTGACACAAGTGGCTTCCGTTGCTCACGTACTCACACTAGTTATCTGTTTTGCACGTACTGGCGAGAGCAGGAGGCTTTCTGATGCAGACGTACTCACTAGTGGGCTCTGTTATTCGCATACTTCTACTAGTTCTGCGTATTTCACGTAGTGGCGAATATTTGGATCGGACAAACCCAAAATCAGTCGTAATTATGACGACAACAATTTGGAAGATGGAACCAAGTAGACCACCATGAAACGCCAATACTCTAAGACTTGTAGCAAATTCAGCACGCTACTATGAATAAACTAATCCTCTCTGCAAATTCCATCCCAGAAACCTATGCAACACTTCTTAACAAAACCGGACGGAAGTTCACCCAAGCATTTAGGAAGACTATCAAACAGACCCGATTATGTTTACCAAAAATCGATATGGCTGCACACGCACTCGACCACGCACCCACACACACACACATGAAGCCACATGAAGACGCACGCTCCGGTTCATCTCCCCACGTTTTGGTACAAAACAATTAGCAAATAACTTTCTAGACCAAAATTAATTTTTCTTTAATATAATTCACATTTACTTCTTGCAACGATACTATAAGCAAAAATTTTAATATTGGTAAAAAAAATTCTATAAATGGATGAAAATATTTTTATTAAAGGAATTAAACAAAATTGTCAGCTGAGTGATGTGGAAAAAATACGGATCGGATTAGGTCTATTGTGGACGTATTTCGATTTCAACAATTCAAATACGAACTGAGCAGATTGGAAGAATTGTGGATAATGGAGTTGAACACCTACACTTTTATTTGTTATGAAATTTCACAAGATTTCCATATCCGGGATAAAATTTTCAATTAAATAATTCGAACTATGCCATAAATAGTGCTGCATATTGACGTTTATGAACCAGCTCTACTTTTGCCAATAATTGAACCCAATTTCAATGTAACGGTTTTTAAAACTCATCCCTTTGAATCATTAGTAACTAAAAGAAAAGTTCAACAAATTACCACAAAAAGTTAGGTTCAAAGCTTTCATCACTTTTGTGAAGAACACAATTTGAGTTTGATATACCAGCAGAATTTCATATCTACACGTCCAGGACTTTGATAAATGATTCGCATACAGGTTCCTTTGGGGAATTGTGTAGAGCAAAAACACTTTCTTATCTTGATTGTCTTTGAGAAAAGAGGGAAAAACGCTTGCAAATTGTTGAGAGCATGGAGGAAAATTGCTACTCGAATTGAGAAAAAAGTTGTTCTCTGATGTACATAAATGTACATAAATAGGTAACGAAATAAAGCTGTAATCGTTGAATTAACTAACAATGATAATCAGGATAAATTGTCTGTGAGTGAATAAGAAAAATACAAGTACTGCAAATGGAATGTGAGGAAATTTAATGGTTCGGCAAAATACAAATTGGATCAAATGCACTGGCCATTGGGGATTCTTTGTGTTCCGAAACAATGTAGTCTGCCAAGAGTAATGAACTAAATTTTTTTAAATAATTCAATTTAGAAAACAATCGCCAAAAACATGTTCAACTAAATTTTTATCTAACTTGGTCAGAAATTAAAATGTGGGGGGGGGCATATTTAAAACATTCAAGGCGTCTTTTTAAAGTGGTAAAAGTCAAGTGCCGGTATACCAACAATGAAAGTCTCCGCATACTGCTCCATATCCTCCAACTGTTTTGATTATAGATGGTGCTCAAATCGCGAGAGTAATAACTATTATTTGTCGAATTTATCGCGGGGTTTCGAGCAGATCTGTCGGGGAGCACCTAATATTCTCGTAGCAATTTGCTGGTATCAATTTTCTAGTACAACATTTGCTCATATCAATTTCCTCGTGAAGCCATTTTTTCGTATGAATTTTCTCGTAAGTCAATTTGCACGTATCAATTTGCTCGCACACAATTATCTCGTGTGCAACCTTGTAAACATTTTACTTCGAGTATTTCATAGCAAACAACGAATACTAAAGCAATGGGTCTTGTATTATGTTAACAGTAAATTGTTTGCGAAACTAAAATAAGTGATGTGAAGCAGTGCACTACCATTTAATTAAAAGTTTTAGTACTGATTTGAATTTCGAGCTAACAGGTACCTAATAGATTCATAGTGATTGGTTATGGAAACTATTAAAAGTTCTCGTGGTAATGAAAAGGTTGTGTTTGAAAGCTAAATTTTTATAAAAGACTATTCGTATGAAGAAAAAACTTATTATAAATGTGAAAATTCGAAAAAATTTAAGTGTCGTGCAAGACTTCACATTATTAATTCCAAAATAGATAAGGTTGTTGGTGCACATAACCACGGTGCTGATAAAGCAAAACTTTTAGCGGACGAAACCATCAATGAAATAAAATTTCTCGCAGAAGCTACAGTCAATACGCCATCACAAATTATTTGTCAAGCATCAAGAAAAGTTAATTACCCGATCTCAGCAAAATTACCATCTGTCCCGTTATTGAAAAAGACAATTAATGGAAAGAGAAAAAAATCGAATGTACCCAACAACAACATTCTGAATCGAGCTGATATAACAATTCCAAATAATTTTAAAACTACACTGAAGAATGAGCTGTTTTTGTTATATGACAGTGGAAAAACTAATGATCGGATTTTAATATTTGCAACAGAAAATAACTTGAGAGTCTTAGAAAACACTGAGCATTGGTATTGTGACGGTACTTTTGATAGCGCGCTGAAAGTTTTCTGCCAACTATTTACAATACAAGGAATTGTAGGCGGGTTTGTTATTCCACCAGTGTTTGCTCTTCTGCCAAATAAAGTAGAAGAAATATACAGGGAGGTGTTGGATATATTAAAGAAGAAAAATAGGAACTTGAAACCAAAAACTGTCATGACTGATTTTGAAAAAGCGTCTGTAAATGCATTCAAGTTTGCTTTTCCTAGTGCTGAAAATCGGGGCCGCTTCTTCCATTTTAATCAATGCATTTACAGAAAAAAACCAAAACAACGGATTAAGTAAGCAATATTCAGAAAACGAGAACTTAGCGCTTTTGCTGAAAATGTTACCCGCACTAGCCTATGTTCCCAACGAAGATGTTATTACTTCTTTTGAAATATTAATTGACACTGCAGAATTTCCTGAAGAAATGCTACCAGTAGTAGATTACTTTGAAGACACCTGGATAGGTCGACCAGCACGAAAAGGATATCGTCGTAAACCAACTTTAACGAAATAATTAAATCTAATCCATCTATTTGGAAATTAATTAATATGCTGAAATTAGAGCAATCCAAAAATGAAATGATCATTGATCAAGTGTCTTCTGGTGCAGAACCACCCATTAAAAGAAGAAAATATAAAGATTTAGACAACAAAATTAAGCGAATTGTTCAAATCTATAATAAAAACAATTTAATAACGTATCTAAAAGCGATAGCTTCTACATTTAGTTTTTAAGTAATATAAATATTTTCTAAGTATAAGAAGTATTTCCTTTATTAAAAAATTCTTATATGTACGAACTATTTAATTCAAAACATAATTTTACACGAGCAAATTAGAATACGAGATAATGGCATTACGAGAAAATTGATACTAGAAAATGGCATTACGAGAAAATTGATACGAGAAAATAGTTTTACGAGAAAATTGATACGAGCCGATCTGCCGAATTAAAGTTTTTTTTAAAGCGTTCGAAAGTCATTAATTTTATATCTTTTTTCCATAATGGATAAAAACTGAATTGCATACGTTGATGAAGCACTACTTTTTGTGTGGAAATATCATTAAGGAAACTGAAAAATAATAATATTATGGGGACTTTGCTCCGTAGCTTGAAATGATTCACAAATGTTTACTGAACCTCGTTATATAATTGTACACAAGTACGAATGATTTTGAGCGCCTGAGACTGCTAAATGAAATTACAACTGAAGAGATGGACAATAATATCCATAAATCGTATTCAAATATGAAGTCGAGTTAAGATATGCGATATTTCTAACATGGTTAACATCTCATAGGAATCCCCTTTCAAATGAATTTACAAAATGCATTGAGATGCAGAAAAAATATCGAACTTTTCGACCCAGATGTGTGAGTATCTCTGAACGCCTACCACATTAGTTCGATTTTTATATCCTCCATAAGCATTTGGGTATGAAAAAGCTATCGACAAAATGGTTGCCACATTTGCTTGCAATTGATCAAAAACGAAATCGTTCGACCATTTAGAAGCAGTGTTTGAATTTGTTCATGCAAGTGAGTTTTTGTGGGGTAATATATGTAACAGTTGTTGAAATTGACGAACGTGCTTTAAAAAATGGAAGACCAGTTAGTTCCAATTAAGTTATTCTCCTGGATCTCCTTCCTTACGGAGTTTTATAATGATTCCCTTCTTCGATGAAAATCTATCTTATTCCAGAATAGATTGTAGAACTTCTGCGATGGTAGTCGTACTTGTTCCGAGAGTTCGGCCGGAATTTTCAGTTTTATTATTCTTAGGATCTGTTCGAATCCAACTCTTTGTCCTTATTTTCGTCTCAGTTACTTGAACCTAACCTGTCCGAATTTGTGTGATTAGATAGATTTCAACAGGCAGCGAACAAACAGGATCACCTCATAATATGTTATATATTTAAATAAGTCAACTTGATTCTTAATCCAATAATGAAGCTAACCAGATTGTGTACCTGTTATACAAAGTAGCAAAGCCCTATAGCGTCGACATGAATTCGAATAGATCTTTTCTTAGTGTAATGTCACTAACTGTTATAATAAGACGAAGACTCCGATTCGGATAGGTCCTTAAGTGTATTGATGGCTTCAATTATTTCTCTCCTGGATGATAAATTTCCCTTATTTGCAGCAACATATCGCTTTTGACCTGGTAGCTGACGAAAATCGGCCTTGCAATAAGTTTCGTCGTCCATAACGCAACTAGAAAATCTCGTTCGTGCAATTTTCGAGACATCATTTTGCCTAGTTTTTCCTTTTCTACAGATCTGTCGGCACCTTTCTGAGCTTTAAAATTTTTCAATCTCACGCTAACCTTCTTCCTTTGCACAGTTGACTTCGATGTTCCTATTTTGTCAGCCGTATCCCTGACAGAAATTTTAGGATTCTTTTTGAAAGAAGCGTTGTCTTTGTCCTGAATATTCTTGTTTCTTATAAATGTTTTCTATCTGACCCAGGTTTTCTTTGAATACTGGAAGATCCAGAAAATTTAAGCAAAACATTTTGAATGGGTGGGTCTTTTCGGAATACTGAAAATTTTAGCCATATTTTTTTGTAACATTTCCAGATTTTCAAAGTATTTCGAAATAATTAAATTTGTCCTTTCCTATTTTGATGCCATAACTGACTGCACTGGTGACTGAATACGGAATGACACGTCGTTCAAATAGACTCCATTACGCATGCTTAGGCAAAGAAATATACTACGTAGACCTCACCCCATAACCCAAAATGAGCCAAATTATTTAACTGTATTGATTCAATACCAGAGAATATCTCGAATCGTCACCAAAATGATCTATAAGCTTGGTTATTTCTAAAAAAAAACAAAAACCCGGTGTGCATAAAAGAAAGGAAGCGGTGGTCAGGTTTTTTCTGGGACAGTACTTAGTTTATTCGGTAGCCTCCAGTTTAGTTCGACTTCTTTTTATTGTTACTCTATCTCTTTTATGTTTTATTTATTATCTTCTTTGATGTGATTACGTATGCTTCTATCCTTAAAAAGATTCATACGCTGCCCTCTACATTTACTAATACTCGTGCCAATAACTATTCTATCAGACAGAGAAAGGATCTGTTGATAATTTACCGATCTGAAGCTTTAAAAAAATTGCATTTCTTAATACACGGGGTGTTTCGCCTCGCCCATATGATATAATATTTCAAAGGGTGGTAGCGTGCAGCAATTCAGGCAAAACATTATTTTAGAAGCGGTGGGAAGGAATACCGAGGATTGGGGATGATTTTTATTTGCCTATATTTTCCAAAATAAATAAGCTAAACTAGTGGAGCTCTTTTTATTAGATAGTGTATACTTAAACGTTTCTAAATATGCCCTTTCGCATAGGCTACCGTTATAAATATACAATTTTTATTTAATTCGCAAATGCGACAAAAAGTTTAAAAGTAAAATTTTCTTCGAGATTCACCCCAAAGTCAAAAATTAGGTGTACAATATCTACCAAAACTTTCAATTCATTGTTTTTTATATTACTAACGGTAGCCTATAGGTAAAAGGTATGTAAACCATTGGGAAGTGTAAATGTAATGTGCACCTACAAAAAAGAAACCATCACTTATTTAGCTTATGTAGTTTATTTCCGGAGTTATAGGCATATAAGGAAAAGCCTTCCCTTTCTGGAGGTTATGTCAACAAAAAAATTACATCTCTGTAGGGTAGAGCAGGTGGCCCAAACTCTAATATAAAATTGTGTTTGGGTTGGTGAATCCGCCGCCTATCCTTAGAAAATTATACCGATTTCAACTTAATCGTTCAGCTTTTTTCACTTTTTCTTTAGTTTCTCTTCTTAATTTCTTTATTTTGGGATAAAATTATAAATTTAATTTAAAATTGTGTTTAAAACTTGAATTCCACGAGCAATTAAATGGAAGCTACTTTGAAATACTTTTCAATCTATGTAGTAAATTTCGAATGATTTTCTAAAAAAAAAAAAAACACAGTATATCAGGAAAGTAATTGATTATATAAATAATATAAAATTATAGTTCTCCAGGACAACGATTCCCCACACGCTTTGCATTTTTAAATAGTCCCACAAAATAATAGTTCTTGTTGTTGTTACTGCACTTAATCTTAATAAAACTTTCCTAATATTCTCTTGTCTCCTTTTTTTATTATAGCCCCCTTTGGACAGTGGACAGTCCAAGAATATCATTTATTTTACCGGAAAGAAGTAAGTCCAAGGAGTCACAGCCACCATGAAAAATGGGATAACCACATTGGGCCACATTATTACTACGGACTAACCTTTATATGGGAACCAATTCACATGCAGTTACCGGGAGTGGAACCTCCGGAGGATACTTATCGCTTGGAAGTTCAAGCAATGGAATAATTGGATATGCTTCTGGTATCCACCAGGAGCATGAAAAATGGAAAAACATCGTCATATCCGGAGAACTTTCAATGTTCAATGAACACGACATGCCAATGAGACATACTCATCCGTATGGATGTGATTACATCGGAGGTGGTATAAGAGGAGGAGGATGAAGTGATTCAATAGGTGGTTGCGGTTGTAGTGGAGGTGGTGGCATACTCGGAATTCGTGGGACTGGTACGGTTTACAAGGATCCAAACGGTAAGGAGAATTTAACAAGATGGAAACAGTGTTCATAATATCTATTAAAAACGTAATACAATTTTTTGTAGGTGTTAAGCGCAACCACAACATTCTGCACAAGATGGCATACATAATTTGAAATTTTACACCTGTCACCAATTATGAAGCTCGAGTGCAGGCACGTAATGATCATGATTGGAACAAGCTTTCTAATGTATTCTACTTTTCAACAAGAGGTGAAGGTATGTTTTGTAACAATTGAATTTAATTTTAAATTAATAACTCTTAAGCTGAAAAGAAGGAAAATTTTCAACACTTCTATCCTTCCTCTTCCAATTTCATAAACTCAACGCAAGTGCCAGAAAACAAAATTGTAAATTCATCCTGGCATTTTTTAGCTGGTATTACGTGGTGTTTCTAGCCCTAATTTTTATAGCTAGCTGTATAGTACTATTAAAAAAAAACTCCGTAAATATGAAAGTTAGTATGGAATATATATTGAAACTATTGCACCAGTTCTCGGATATTCTCTGGCGAATTCTGTGAGTTTTTTTTTCTCTTTTGATTGCATAAAACTGCTAAAGGGTAAAACAATCGAATTTTGTCGATGTTTACTTAATGCACAGTGGAATTTTTTGTTTGTATTTAAAAAATTTCGTTGAACATAGAACGGAAGGTTTTTTACTCGTAATGACTGAAATTAAACCAATCGATGATATCTGTTTATTTATGAGAGTCGATATCCGAATATTTTCCGAAAAAAAAGTTAAATTCTTGTGGTCAAAATATTCCAGTTAAATAATTTTATGTAATGTCTCGAAAAAACTCTTTTTACAAATGAAAAATCTATAAAACAAATGCTAGGCCCGACAGGGCTAAATTTTGATAGGCATAAATACGTAGTATTTTGCCTCATATATAATTCACATTTAAAAATTATTTTTAAGTGCATATATTAGGTCAGCTTGGCCGTACTGATGGATTTAGCAGCAAACTCGGTCAATTTCATTGTGAATAAATTCGCTATGAATTTATTTCATAGCAAAACTCTCATTAGATGCCCCCTCTGTAATAAAAATTCGCTCCGAATAGAAAAAATATTCCCCATTCTAGTTAATCTCTTTATCACAGAGCGCAGTTATATTTTTCTACTTTCATCTGAAAAATGAATAGGATTAATATTGACAGTTTGAAAGTTATTTATAACTTTCAGAAAGAGAGAAATAGAGTAGGACAGAGACTCGAACCTTACGATAAACGGACGATGGTTATATAGTGGTCAGACATATGCCCAATATCACTTAAATTAAAGAGCCAGAAAGAAAAAAAATGTAAGGAGGTAAGAGTCCAGATCTAATTCGTGAGGTTTTCCCCAAAATTGCAGAATGCAAGACTCTGTCGAAGGTTTTCGAAATATCTAATACAACGTTTTCAGATTCATTAGAATTAGGAGGCATTGGTTCCTCGAACTTAAGGAATGTAAGAAAATCTTCGTTTAGCGATCAGCAAGATGTTTAGCAAGTGAACATAAACGAGTGTTTCAAAAGCTTTACAAAAATCGAAATAAACACATCTAATCCATTATTTAAGGAATCGCTTTCTCATAAGCTTGCTTTGTATACCAAGACATGAAGGACTGGAGGCATATGAAAAAGTGGGCGATCTTGTTAAAACAGAAGTCAGCAGCGCGTATACAGGTTTCTACCTAACATTTGGCCTACCAGTAAAATGCTGCTTTATGGCGGAGGTAAAAAATGGGAAGAGAGTGGAGTAGCGCGACTGAGATGTGCTAAGCGCGGAGATTTTTCACTCCCTATCGTCTTCAGACTTAGCAGACAACCGCTTAGGCTGATTATTATTGCAGTCACTAGACTTGACCGCTTCCATTATTTTCTGAACAAGAAGAGGAAAATTCAACGGCGAAAGACGAAATCTCGAGGCATATCATATGAGTACCCCGAGCTTAAATCTTTAAAGTTGCGAATACTATACAGAAACATTTATCAATCACTCCAAATTGCAAACTAACGCCGAGCTCGTAAATAGGCTAGATTTAGAATAACCACATATGGGGAAGACACAAGGGAGCAACTCTGGTCCTTGTGACCAAGTTGCCCCTATTGTTAACCTTGACCGACAGCCAGATAGCCATTTTGGTGATAAAATTAAAGCTGGTGTGCACAAGGTGACCCTATAGTGGGTGACTGTCCATATTAATATCGAGCGCAATGAGATATAGCGGATGATCTAGTTAAAACTGGATCCGAAATGGACTTCGCATATGCAATGTCGTATGTGAGAATTCCGATCGGAACTATAAGGCGCTACATCACCACTGGTCACTGCGTTAATGCTAATCATAGTGGTGGGTCAATCGAGATATCTCTTGTATTATGACGCAATTATAAACTGTACAATAGAAGGAAAATTATGGAACTAATTTACGGTGACTTTGGGCCATATATAACAATACCAGTGAACGGGTCTAAAGTCAAGACATTTCTGTCGAAGCTCTAAAGAGTGAAATCAAATCAATTCGAGATGGACTATTCGAGTGTCATGCACTAGTGATCAAAATAGTCGCACTACTTGGCTAGCAACTCCTTTTTGGGGCTTGGAGAGCAGTTCGATATCTTAGATGCATCCTGGGTTTCCTTAGGGAATCATGGTGGAGTTAGGTATATCCTCAGGAGGATAGTTTTAAGTGAATATATTGGGAACAAAATACAAAAAACAACAGACAAAGTCTTATATTGGCGACATCTCTCTAACCTTTACTAAATTAACAATTTACTGTAAGAAATCTTTACCATTATAGTTTATGTAACCATGACCGTTATTGCGTACGATGAATAATAAATTTTATACTGTATTCTTTTTTTCAGACCGCACTTATCGCTGATAAACCAAGAAATTTTCCTGATTGAGTCAAATGGGCTAGACACCACTGACAAGGTTAGTATTCAAATGAAATTAACAATTGTTCTTCAATTTTCTACCAGAACAAATGACATCAAGTGGTCAACCATTTTGGTTAGGTCCAAAATTATATTCTGAACTACTTGTTTTTGACATAAGTAATTCATTTCATTTAGATTATATCTACAGGGCCGCTAATCTTCAAGCTAAGGTCTCTGGAGTACCACAAACTCGTGATAGAAAAACTGTCTTTAATGTTTTATCTCAATTCAAGGTGAGATAGAGATTATTCCTTGAGAATTATATTTTACTTTTTTTTTACCCTCCTTTCAGGTGCCCGAATTCACATAATGTAGAGATCGATCAAGATCGGGTCAGTAAAATTCTGAACTGAATTGGCCTCACTTCGAAAATTTGACATTACTTATGACGGAAGTTGTTCGAAGGGTGTCCAAGAAACATATTGAGCTGCATGTACGTTCTCTCGTTGTTGATATAATATTTTTGTTTTATTTCATATTTCGATTGAAGTAAAAATTAAAAGAAATTTAAATGTGTATATTTATAATTAGAAAAAGAAAGCAAAACAATAATAAATCTTTGAAAAGGAGCTTTGTTAATATTATTTTGTGCAAAAAATTTTAGATCTCGAACATTGCCTGAAGTGAAATAAAGATGCGTGCTTTTAAAATTATTTCTTTATTTTAGACCCATTTAATAAATATCTAAATTGTATTGCGCACGTGTCGTGCTTCCTTCCTAGCGCCCAGAAAACTTGACTTATAAGAAAATCTTATCGGTTATGAACACAACTTTCTATAATTTTACTTCTATCCTAAGCTACCTTGGGCTTAGATAGCATGAGCTAACTGACACTCGACATGAAATTCCTTTTTTTTTTTAGAATGAAGGGAATTTCTGTCACAATCTTCCGTTATATATAACTGCTATAAATAACTGTTTTAGATTGTATCCCATACAAAGTGCGCTAAGGAAAACTACACACTGACCCAGTTGCTTGTGCTCGCTGCATAAAAACAACCCGCTAATTACCAAAACCCGTTTATTATCCAACAAGATGTCCCGCAAATGGTGTGAAACCCGAAGGCTGCGCGTGGGTCATGTTCTTGCGAGCAAAAATTTGTATTATTGGTGGGGAGGAAATCCTAACCGTTTTCCAAATAACGGGACGTAAATATATTCGGATACGTTTTCACAGGGTGATGTTACTTCTGCATGTTAAACTCTATGATAATAATTTAAACTTTGGTAGATAGACAATTGTCGGATCTTTCCAAGGACCTAAAAATTTTTCCCATCATCATCTCTGTTTTGAAGCTATGGATCATCAAAATAAAATTTTCGGAATTTTAACTCCTTTTATAAAAAACACGTCTTCAAAACAAATTTTTTATATTGGATTTAAGAAACCCAAAAGCTTAGCTTTAAAATGAGCTACCCTACCCTACCCAAAGAGTGATCCTTTCCGCGTTTTTTGCACTTTTTCTTGAACAAAATGCGATTTTAGAGTTGCCTATAGAGGATAAGGAGTTTCACGAGTAGCTATGATGTGACAACAACTTAGAATGTTTTTGAAAATTTACAAATACACAAAATGATAGTTTACGATACTTGGAGCTGATCGTCCAGACAGTGACGAAGAAATATAGGATGTTCTTGAAGGTGATGCTTCTACCAATATAGGCTGTGTTATTTGGTGTTCCTTGTTCTAGAACTGCCATATACTGGACAGAACAAATTGTTCTGTCGATTGAAACGAACTATTTATACTGTTCGTTTCATTTATAAATCTTAAAAATATATGAGGCGTCCTTTTGTCTAGCTTTTGTTCTGCCCTGTTCTGCGGACATAAAAGAACACAGCTATAGTATCAAGCCGGTGGGATGTGATTCTTCCGCTGAATGTTGTGAACAAATACTTAAGTGTAAGTGATCTTGATGACTTCCGACGTAATTTCGTATGGTCACCCATCGTTGGTGAAAGTTTGATTTTTTAAGTAGTTTTTCGCACATATTTCTATAACGGTTCGCCAGTTAAATTAAAAAAAAGTGGGTCCTCGTTCATTACGGGGACTACTGTATACCTAAGCAGACTGCAATTTACTCAGCTTTATTAAGGCTGAACCACAATTACCGTAAAGAATTTTATGATGAAATGAAGTTTACTTAAACGATTTTTTGACATTTTTGCCCTAATTAGACGTCACATTCCGTAAGGGTTACTATCTTCAAATTTAGTGTTTTCAATTTTACAAAGTGATAAAAGCAAAAAATTAACAAAGGAAGTTGACTTAATTGAAGACTTGTGCCTTACGGACATTTTATAAATAATACTAGGGAGCCTGTCGGCGTTTCCCGGTGACAATATAGATGGCTAGATTGGTTGGGGTGCGGTTGATTAGAGATGCATAATATCTAAGCTAATATCTGACTCGATCGCGCGAATCCGTACTCTATAGTTTCACTCTGTGTATCAATGTGTGTATGTGTGTTTGCGAGTATATGTGGGAGAGCGTAGGCCCCCATTGGGACGAAAACCCAGAGCTTGTGAAAGGAGCACAATTTAAGCACTTCTCTAGCCTTCATTTGGCAGACCTTTAGAATCGTATTCAGTGATCTATCCAAAAATATAAGCGAAGGCGCAAATAAGTAACTAGAGTGCTTCAAGAGCCATCATTTGGAAGCCCTGTAGAAGATTATTTAAAGAGCTCCAGCAGATTGGAATGCAAAAAGGGGTGATCTCATCTAATTTTCCACGAACCTAAACTGTGGATTTTTCCACTATTGCGCGAAATAACACATCTCTCATTTTCAATGTGAAGCCAAGAGATTTTAGAAGTATTTGTTAATATAATATATATAGTATAATAAAAGGGAGAACATTGGCTTATTTAATCAACTTAATAATATTTATTATCACAGATAATCATAAGCAAGTGCAAGCAAGTTATTAGTTCTCACGAAGCGCAGCCTTGAAGTCCTCTTGTAAGTTTAAGGAAGAAGCACTGCGATGATTATCCAAAAAGCCCATTAAAGCTTTCGAAAAAACACATTAAAAAACTTCGTCGGCAATCATTTATAGCACTTCGTAAGAGCAGCATTGAAGCGCTTGCCTCTGCGTATACGGCTATGTTAAAGAGCAATTAACTGGGATAGGGCAAAGAAGCGCTACGAGCTTCCATTGAAGCGCTTCAGGAGGGCTCTTAGAGTTTTTTTTTACCAATAGTTCTCTACTTCGACGCGTTTACAGGCAGTGTCCAAATATTTAGTATAATTAAAATTTTTGTATGGAAACCCTTCGAAAGAGTTGCCCGATTGGTCCAATTGTTGGATTGTATTTCCAATTGTTATGAACACGCCATGTACAAAATATGATCTCTCAACCTCGACTCGTTGTCAGGCACCTATCAAGTATATAGTGAAAAACAAAAAATTTGTATGACAACATCAAGATGGGGTCTCCCGATTCAAACCATTTTTGTAAGATTATTTACTATTGTTTTGAAAATACCATATACCTACGAAATTCTAATTCTCCACGTCGACGCGTTCTCAGGCAGTGCCCAAATATATAGTTAAAAACGATTTTTTTTTATGTCAACCCTACAAGGAGTTGCCCGATTTGTCTCATTTTTGAACTTAAACTTAAAGTTTTTTTAAAAACCACCGTATACAAAATTTTAGCTCTCACGTCGAAGCGTTCTCATGAAGTTTTTTAGTTCTCGACAATAGCACCATCTATCATGTCTAAGACTATCTTATCTTTCAAGCTTGAACCAACCACACGCATTCACAAAATTTCATTGAAATCGGTTGGGCGGTTTTGGAGAATAGCGTGTACGAGCATAGTGACACGTGAATTTTATATATTAAGACAAGAAAACTCGGCAGTACTTCTAGAACCAATTTCTTCCTTTTTTAAATCCTTCCCAATGCTTTTCTCTTAGAAGGGACCATCTCTTTTCGCAATCTTCTTCTACAATAAAATAAAATAATAAGAGTGTTACTGATTTCAATAATATCATTGGATAAACAGATCAGTCCTTGCGGAATGAGAGACTCTTACTTGCAGCAATTTGATATTTAAATTAAATCCTTACCGATGCCTTAAAGTTACTGTGGATACGTCTATTAAATTTAAAAGCTCGGACTCATTAGAATCGAATGAATACATTAAATTAAGGCTGCTCTCGTCTGAAAAACTATGAATAGGACTGAAAGTGAAAGCTAGCAGGTCATTAACAAAAATTAGGAAAAGAGAAGGATAGTGCACTTAACCTTGTAACTCATCATTAAACCAAGACGTATTGTCAGGTTTAATATTCTTGTATCTATGCGGAATGAAGCTCCACATCCCAAACTATTTGATGTTGATAATGCATTCAGAGCCATAGTCATCATCTCTCGAAAAAAGCTCAAACAAGTCTAACTCTCTAATGAATAGTGAAAAACGATTTTTTTTTTATGGCAAATCTACGAAGGTCCCATTTTCGAACTTAAGAATTTAAATTTAATTTTTTAAAAAAAAAAAGCCCTGTACAAATTTTCAGCTCTTCAGGTGAACGTATTCTCAAGATATGGTGTGGACGGATGGACGGACGGATGGACGGACGAACAGACGGGCGGACCATTTGCTCTACCAGCATTATTTCTGTGCGTTACGAACGGAATTACAAGCTGAGTGTACCCAATGATTGAAGTAGATGATTAGCTCAAAACCCTTCCTAATTGAAATTATGGATATCATCAAAATCGCCCAGAAGTACCTACGACTAACGGAGATTTTTCCGCGCGAATATACATGAAAAGATAGCCCAATAGACGACCCAAAATTGCAACCGTTGTCCCAGTATAAGGTTCGAAAACATTCGTACATACATAAATGTATAACATTTCTTTGTACATAACATCAAGTTACATCACCTAAGATATCACTCTTCAAGTGTTATTTCTTCCTATAATGACATACCTAAACATAAACTTTGCATTGACACCGGTCTCCCAAATTAGGAAAAAAATACACAAACAGAACCAAAACTCATGCAAATCTAGCTCTAAAATGCAGGAAGTATGACTTTTGTACTTTAAGTTTGCTAGAAGTTTCCTTCCCCATTATTATAATCCCCGACGACTTTTTGGTGGAGAAACTTATGAAATTAGGATATCATAAACTAAAGAGGTGGTGAAAGTTATCATCGTAACGCATGTGTATATATGTGTTTTGAAACAGACCATAGCGTAGGAGAAGTTTCAAAATTAAATATCTTGGATAATATACTTTACGTGTGAAAAGTTAGTCCCTGGAACGGTTACCCCTTTTCCAATAAAAGTTTTCTCGTTTATACTTTTTGAAAGACAGTTTCGTATAGACGGGTGCTTTCTGTTGGCGCATATTATGTTCTTTTCTAAAGTAGATTATACGGTTAGAGTAGAAATAAAAAAAACAAAGAAAGACCAAATAGAGAAAATTCTAGTAATATTTTACGTGCGTAAATTTTATTCTGATGTTGAATATTCGGTTGGCTCAAATTTTTTGAGTTATTATTTTTATTCCTTTTTATAATAAAATTTGCACCCATAACTAACAAAAATTGGATTTAAACCAGTATTTTCAGTAATATAATTAAAATAGAGAAATAGAGAGGTAGATGTTTACAGTACAGTACACCTTTAGGATGTAACTGTGTTCTTTTTTAATTATGTCAAATCGGGATTCAACACTTCAAAAGTTTGTAACTGTTATGTCAAATCGTGACTTGACATCTCTCAAACTTCAAACTGTGTGGCATTTGAGTTATGTCAAATTGTTATCTGACACTTCTCAAGTTTCACTCGAGACAAAAAATAAAACTGTAATCTACTAGAAAGCATAATGCGACTTACTCGAATGTTGCGCCATCTATTATGCTGAATCGGTATTTTAATAACCAAAACGGAATAGCTAAGTGTATCATGTATCGTAAATTGCACTAACTAGATCGTCGTTGGGGGTTTAGCGATATGAGTATATACATGCCAACAATAGATACACTTAGCTATTCCGTATTGGTTATTAAAGGGCCAATTCAGTATAATAGATGGCGTAACTTTCTAGTAAGTTGAATTAATTTTCCTAGTAGATTACAATTTGTTGTCTCCACTGAAACTTGGGAAGTGTCAGATCCCGATTTGACATAACTCAAAAACCAGACAGTAATACCCTTCAGGTGTACAGAATTATAAACATCTACATTGATTGAGGACACATTGATGACAGTTACAGTAATGAAAATTGCTTGTCGAATTCAAAGTGATAATATAGATGGACAGACAAAAAGACTCTACACCTCACATTTCGGAGGAGGGACGTGAAAGAAGAAACCCTTGCCCACTGCATCAGTAGTCTAATTAGTCTAACAGTGTCTTATTTGTTCATTAAAAAAAAACAAAAACTGGTTCTAAGATCAAATATACGTTTTTCACAAAAAACAAAAAAAGATTTTCTTTATGTTATTATTTATATATTTTTTCATGTGTGGCTAACTACACCATGTAGCTTGAAGCTCTTCATGTAGCAGTTTCTAAGATATCCTATATGTGTAAACTGAAATGTGTAGCTTGAAGCTTCCAGCTTTTAACTTGTAGCTATCGATGTAAATTAGTACTCAGGTTCGCCCATCTCGCTGATGCTCATATAAACATCTGCTTTGATGAGTGACCCGCGATAAACGAGGTGGCAATGTCTAAAGCGATTTTTGGTCCAAGGAACGAAGAACCAGACCCGGACTTGGCTAGAGTGTCAGCGCTTTCATTCGCCATAAATTCTGTGACCAGGAAACCACTAAAGCCACACCTTGTTTTGAATACACAGCTTATTCACGGAGGATCTGCCGTGTTATCCGAGAGCCACACAGAGCCATCAAGGCTACCTGACTATCTAAAAAGATAGCAATGTCCTTATCCTTGATCTCCATATCAAAGACAATTTTCCCTGCCATTGTAATGCGAACACTTCAGCCTGGAAGATAGTGGTGTGCCTTCCAAATGAGTACTTCCACACAATGTCAGGTTCGAGAAAATACACACCAACACCGGTTCCCCCATTAGCGAGAGAACCGCCGCGTCGGTGAAAACTTTTAGAGCTGACCGGCGAAGGCTCGATAACGCACCCCCACAATTCCCTTTCAGGAAAATTCTCCATTAATAGCCATGTTATGTCACGTATTAATGGGTTATAAGTTTCCTTCAATAGATTCGTAAAAATAAGAAAAAAATAAAAAAAGGTATTAAAACACACTTTAGATTTCCAATTAATTAAATTTTATTCCGTTGATATCAGAACCAAAAGGATAATTAACTTAAAGCTCTGTCAATTTTTTCGCAGTACATTTTATTTATTCATTCTGTGGAAACATTAGTTTATCTTTATAAATGAAATATGATTATTTTATACATAGAATGTGTTTGGTTGATGTTATTATTTGCAACGCAACATGAGCTACATACAAGCGTTCCAACGCACTTTGCTAGTAAATTTCAACCGTTCCAGTAGATAAATTTTGGCAGAAAAAGATATTTTCGCATTTTCGTGTTCTTCCATTCTTCAACTATCTTCTATTTACATTAATTTTTACGAATTTTACTTTTTTTTTTTTTTTTAAATACTCTCAAAACTTCTCCACGATTGACCGATTGTGTAGACAATAAGGTGTGCCGAGCACTAATTTCTGTTGTTGAAATGTAGGTGGCATGACCACTGCGTTGATGGATGGCAGGGATTCGTCTATCTGATAATTTCTTGCCTACAACGACATTTATTTGCTTCTGCTCCCAATATAATTCATTAGTTAAATTAAAGTGTTTCCTAAGGACGAAAAACTTGAGATGCGATTATATCGCCTAGTAATACGGTTCGTGCTATTACGAAAGGCCTGCATTTACATAGAAATTTCCTTTTTCAATCGATTTTTGGATTATAAACTTTTTTTTTTCACTCAATTCTGGGGCTGCGGATTTGGCAGCGAACTCGGTTAATTCGATATGAATTTATTTCATAGCACAGGATTCACTCATATTTCCATATTTGGCCATGTCTATCACTTCTTTAGCAATATTTTAGGATAACTGGTATACAGAACAATATCACGACAATGAATAGGTCTTTGAAAGAGACACATGATAGGTGTACACAAGTTCAAAAACTTACGCAATCAAATCAAAAATGAATTTTTGTTATAAAGCAACCGCCAACTACGAATATACACATTACAAGTATACTCGCAGTTGGCGGTGTCATAAAATATTTTATCGCAAAAACCGACCACGATATAACTTGTATAACTAATAAAGCAATTAAAAATTATTTAAATTCAATATCTTTCCCATAAATTCATATTTTGTATTTTTTTTTAACAATTAATTAATTAAAATTTGTTGGCGTTTTTGAAAATGTCGCTCGGTACCGAACGATGGGCGATATTATTATGGCTGACCGCGGTTTTGGCCTTTTAGATATACTTCAGAAGTAATTTTAAACATGACCTCTTTTTTGAGAGGAAAAAAGTAGTTAAATGAAGCTTTAGTTATGGACAGAAGATGTATTGCTATTGCGAATAGTTGTTGAAAGGATAACTGGTTTTTGGACCATGAATATGGAGATTTTTTTTTAAGTTGCTTCATATTTGTTAACTATGACTATGACAAATTTTCTGCATTAAAATATATATTTTGTACTGATTTTACACCTAAAAAGAACGGGCAGTCCATAAACCCGATGGTGCTGCCTTTCTAGGCAGTTGTCGCTTTCAAAAGTATTTGCATACCTCATTGATTTGCAATCACTTTTCGGTCATTCAAATGTTATGTAACCATTTCTACGCGATATATATACGTTTTTTGAAAGAAATAATTCTTATAGTTGGAGTATAATCTAGCAAAAAATTACCTTGATTCATACAAGGACAACACCAGGCATTTATCTCTTTAGCTATTAATAACGAATAGCTGTGAAAAGCTGAAGAGCCTTTCGGAATGTAAAGAATAATTATATTGACTACGCTTACTTTCACCGGAAAAATAATGTGGAAAACAACTTTAATGATCTAACGAGGAAAACAGAGAAAGGTTTAGAGCTGGGTATAATCTACCAAAAAAACATTGATTCATTAATGAACAACTGCCGACCCACATTATTTCACTTATTTCTTTAGCCAAGAGGGTTCTACTATGTCGGCATTTTTAGCAGCAATCTAGACTAACTTTTTTCCACTAGTAGTGCACACGCTTCAACAATTTTAACAAAATAAAAAAACATTTCTCTAAAAATTAATTAATAAATAGACGAAGTTTTAATTACGCCATTAATTAAATTAAAATATTTTCATAAACCGGTCTCATCTAGGGATATATCTACTGAAGGGCTTCTAGTAGAGTTTAATCTGCCATACATGACTTATGTATGTGAAGCGTACATTAAGCATAGCATGAACTAAAACTCATTAACGAGGCTTTTTGAAATTTCAAATAAACTTTGCTCTGTACATTATCCTCACTCACTAACTATAAGATGGCTCTAGCTAGATTGTCCAAAAAGAGGCTGCTGTAAAAGCCTTTTAAATTTTGTCGAGTTTAAAGCACGATGTGGTCAGAAAAATTGAGAATCTCTAAAGTTTTATTTTTCGGTATACTTTTAAATTGCCACTATTCAAAACTTGCAGGATTAAATCAGGTTTTCTTTTTATGGATGGCCTCATGTATATCTACTGTACTCTAGAAATCCAGAAAAAATAAACTTGAAATAGTAATTGAAATCAAAGCTATAGAGAAATTTATATGGAAATTCCTGGCAATCGTGTGTTATTGAAATATTCTCCCTCAGGCGGAACCATGTGGCTGAAAAAGCCTCCATTGAATTGAGAAATCGTTGATCGAATAGGAAAATAGTTCTTGCGACTAAAGATGGTTACCAAAACCAGGCTAACTTATAGATATTCTTTACTTGGTTTATATACGTATCCACCCAAAGGTTTTGAAATGTATTTGTGTAGAGCATACTCTGAATGCCACAAAACGATGAAATTGAGATATTCAACGTGACCTGGAAAACTTTTTACGTGATTGGAGACTTAACTAAGGAACCCAGTAATGGATGCTATTTTATTGACACCTTTCCTTCGCATCAAGTATATAAATTTCCTTATTAGTGTCTGAGCTTTATTGATGAAAATTTTACATAAGAAGATACTGCTGCTGGGCTTGGAAAACATTTCAACTGAAAGAAAAATGGGGAAAACGTGAAATGAGTTGCCCTTGGGTGTATGATTTTTATAAGTAGGTATAATACAGGGCACGTATATCAACACGTAAGGAATTGCAAGGAATAGTTAAGGATAGATTTTTTTAAATAAGTGTTTTTTTTTTCTTTTTTGGAATTTATTTGAAATTTAATTAAAGGAATATATCATATCTCCTACAATTTGAATACTAACATATTTATAGTCTATCACTTAACTCAGAGGGAGGAAGAAGCGGGAAGTATGCTGCGCAGGCAAAGATCAGGTGATCATATTCCTTACGGAGTAAGACATATTCTAAACGTGCTCAAGTAAGTCCACATTAAAGACGGTAAAGATGTTCCAATGGACGTTATGACCAAAAGAATTTCGTTGGAAAGATGTTACCACAGGTAGTCATTAACGAAAGAAGTCAGATATTAGACAGATGGATTCAGTTCCCCCAAAGAGTGCATGTTTGATTTACTGAGGGCTTTAGAAATGGCAAAGCAGATAATCTGGCGAAATTGGAGCCGATAGTCCGTATATTGGTCCTAACCCAACATTTGGCATACTAAAAAGCTGTTTTAGGGGACGGGAGTACAAAAATGAGAAGACAGGTAATTTCGTCTCATCTGGTGTAGAGCAAATCGTATGAGACAAGCGCAAGAATTCTTCACCCTATCCTTGAAAGTCGTGTAAACTTGTAATTAAGTTTAGCAGGCAATCGCTTAGTCTGTTTATCAATTTAGTCACTGCACATGTCGCCTTCCGTTATTTTATTAAGAAGATAAACAAATCTCACAGGAAATTCTGTAAAACTGTGAGAAGATGAAACCTGCTTGCTGGAGGGGAAGCATTTATCACTTTCAAGGCAATAATCGAGCTCGGTAAGAGGTTAGTCTTAGCCTATCTACTTTTGGCGAGGACACAATAAATAAACTTTGGTCGAGGTGTACGCGTATTCGTAATGGACTAGTCGCCGGCGCCACCGGTACTATTAACCTCTGTAGAAACTATACAGCAACTCACTCACTTGTACCACTTATACTTAAATATTCCTTTTTTTTTCTTTAATAATAAATTTGTTTTTAATTTGATTTGATCTTAATCTCGAATACTATCCTGACGCGATAAAGGAGCATATTAGTAATATGTATGAATACGTTGTCCTCTAGATCTGATATAAATTGGCATACTACCGGTGCTATCTTTAAATAATTAATTCGTACTTCCTTTGCGTAAATCAGTTCTCGTGGAAAAGCAAATAAATTCCTAACTAAATAGATATAATCATTTTACACTTTGGTAAGAACGATTGAAATTGAAACAAATAAATCTGTTATCATATGACGTAGCTGCAAATTGCTAATTCGGGAAGGTCATTCCTTGTTGATTTTTGTTCTATGGACTACGACGATAGACATAAAAACAATTTTCTGGGGCTGACCGATGTTGTTTACTGATCTGAACATAAAATCTTTCCTTGATATAAAAAAAAAAACTATGGATTGAGATCAGGTTCGGACCCAGATGAGGTCTCTGGACCCTAGGCCACAACAGCACTCATTGTTCACTCTCCAGACTTTTGAGCAATTATCTTTAAGTCCCTACCGGATGTTCTACCAAAATTCAAAATGGTCCCCCAACACTCCGGCTTTATACAATTCTTCCAGGAGGTGTGAGCGGAGGGATCTGTAATATTTTGCTGAGAGAGCCAGACAGTGACAAAGAAATAACGCACCGTTTCGGATTTGCCTCCGCATTCTCTGCATACCGGATCATCAACATCATCCTGCAGAGTTGAACTCAGAGAAAAGAGTGCACAATGAGAATTAACACTGGAGTTCTCAAGCAGTTGGTAGTCGGCTCAAGCCTAAATATTAGAAACAAGGCGTTTTGGTTCGATCCCAATTATTGAGGCTGATGCCTCCGAGGCTGTGCGAGAAAGTTCGTCCGCCTTTTCGTTCCCACTAATACTAGTACCCTCTTGTTTTGAGAGAGGGAGTTCAGGATGTTTGTCTGTCCAAGCAGATTGCAATCTCCTTGTTCTCAATGTAACTCAGACACTCAGAGCATTGAAATCCCTTCCAACTTCAATGATGGCCTTCACTTCCACCTGGAAAACCGTGACATATTTCATCCGATTTGGAGCCATCGGTGTATATGATAGGGTTTGTCAATGGTTGAAACACGGAATGTGATTTCCATTCTGCCTTGTCTGGAATTTTTCACAAAAAACTTAATGACGACAGAGATTGGTGGAACAAAAAAGAAAAATAAACTAATTACAGAGACAAATTATGTGGAGATGATCGTGTAGAGTTTGTTCATGTGAAGAGAAGTCTTGTTAGCTCTTCTGTACCTCTCTATTAACGGTGAACTCTTAGTTTTGTATTCTTGGACTTGGGCTGCCCCATCATTGACTGGTCCTCTCCTCAACATTTTCACCAGCAATGGGTGAACCTGGAAAATTCCAGGTGTACGATACTGTTTCTTGGTGGTCCAAATGATAGTTCGAAATGAAACAATGCGGAACCCTGGTCGATGTTATCACTAGCTAAAGCATTTATCGCGCTCATCTAAAAGAGATTAGGATTTTTGACAGTCCTCTGTGTGTATGTTGCCTGAAAGGAGAGCTGAGATAACCGACCCTTTTTTTCTTATTCCTTGTCCAATGCAGGATGAATATACTTTTGGTCTTGCCATCCTAATTGTAGATTAGCTCAAAAGATTATCCCACCTGGAGCTTTTGCGCTTTATTAAAGATAACAGGAAGGTTAAGTTGGGCGGTCCTTTCTCTCTAGTGGACTAGCAAAACTACAGCACAACAAAAATCATCCCCAAACCCCTTTTTGTGCACATACAGACCTTTTTATATATTATTGTAGAAAAGTAAAAACCGTAAAATTTTATGAACATTACATTTTGATAGTGGTAGGCCCGTGAATTGTCTGCCACATTTGTGTGTGTGTGCGTGTACCAGTATAAATGAAGGCATGACACGGTAATAGTAGGAACTTATTGTGGCTGCGTTGTTTATGCAAATGACTTACTTTTTCGTGCTAATGAAAAGCACATGCAAACCTTAGTTTCATTCTTGAAGGAATAAAATTAAAAAATAACCAACAAAGGAGAAAAAAATGAAAATATGAATAAAACCTGTAAAATAAAAGGCAGGGGCAGCACAGTGAAACAAGTTTTAACAATAACAACCCCCTCCCCTCCATCACTTTTATACCTTGTAATGCAAACATTTGCTTGCAGCTCAGTTAGGCCTATACTAGCTATAGGATTCGTATGGCCTCTCCCTCTCTCTCTCTTTACTATTCTTTTCTCTTTCTTTATTCCTCCATTCGTTTCAATGAAAACCTATTAGGTTTTGCGTTGGTTTAGAAATGGAATAAATTTGCATAATTAGGTAGGTTTTATACGTATGTATGTGTGTGTGTATATTCCCAACTAATGATTTGTTCGTATAAAATGTTTTTGGAAATAACCGGATTCAGTAATTAAAAGCTGGTTTTATTTGACTTTGGGGAGCGGGGGTGTACATATAATTAAAATTGTATAAACAAATTATAAAATTTTGTCTATGGAAAATTAATTATGTAAGTTTGGGACAAGGGTTTTCATAATATGGATGAAAAGGAAGGTGAAATGAAAATTCATGCCCTATATGAGTATTTTTTATGATTGGCAATGGAGAGGTTATGAAATCTGAAGGAAAATTGCAGTCAGAATGAGGTAATGGAATTACTTTTACCAATGCGTTTTCCTCACTCGATGAATAGATATCACACCCCCTTTTTAAAGAAAATTAGCCATTTCAGAATTGAGTGTTGAATTTTCATTTTTTTCCCCAGTTTTTCGTTAATAAAATGCTTCCATATCGCTCTAAGGAACGCCGTGAAGAAGTCGTCAAATTTGAAACTGTTAGTTTGAAAACTCTTATTTTGAAAGCTTCCACCATTTTCAAACACCACAAACACCAAAAACATTTAAATTTTTGAGTACGAAAACTGTGTACCTACTTACGATTAATCAGATATGGCAGTAGAAATTTCATATCATTGTGATTTTAAACACTCGATTCGTTTTGATCGAGCTGAATTCTGTAATAGGCCCCTGGTAAAATTAGCTTAAGAACAATTTGGAAAATAAGAGATTTCCGGTTGTTTTTCATTTTTATATTAACAATTAGAAAAAAAGAAAGAAGAGGAAAAAACACTAACAAAAAAATTAAATTCTCTAGTTGTTTTATAGTTTATGGTCTGGCTCACTTACCTGAGGGTGATACGTAGTCTTGGAGACTACAATTAGACCTTGAATTGTGATGTTACCTTGACCTCGTCAAATTGTAGCCTTCAAGACCAGATATTACCGATTTCGTAGGTCTAGCTGACGTCAGAGGGCAACGTTAAATTGTAGCCTTCAGAATTTCCCCCACGCTCAACCACCCGCCATTATAGTGGAAAACTGGTCTAGAGCGCCGCTCATAATTGGGATGTGCTCCGTTTCACAATCTCTAATAAGAAATCAGATAAGTGAGCCAGAATTCCCACAGGACAACTTCTTCGCCGCTCTGCCTGGTTAAGGTTATTCCTCTACATCATTTTATTACAAAGCAACTCGAATGATTGTGATATTCGGACGGGGACGCCCCTTAGCTTTACTTTACGTTTATTTTTCTTATTGAGACTAAAAATCAGTTAAATCGCATATGAACTGGTAATCGGTGTGCTTCCTGCGTTGTTTGCGATGGTATTTTACGTTTTATTCCTGTTGATAACTCACAGTAGTTTAAAATATAATCTCTGTTATCGGGCCCCTAATTCTAAAGTACCCTGGGCCCCACTTGGATAAAGACGTCCATGCTAAAGGGATTAAGTGAATGAGCGACATTTTTGAACTCTCTGATGGTTTTGGGAAAAATGAAAATTTTATTTTACATAAACTTTACGTCTCCCTTCAGTACGTTGGCTAAAGCATAATGTTTTTGCTATTAAAAAATTGAGGTAGTGTTACACAATGTAAGAAAAATTCATTATTACGAATTATTTGAAAGGCTTTTTGGGATAGCCAAGGGTAATCCCACCTGCTCTCAATTTTTGTCATATCATTGAGGACAGACAATGCATTGTTAAGCTCTTCTTAACCATTCCTGCCACATACAAAACTACATCCATAAAATATGGCATATAGTTCTTTCCGTTTTCAAAACGGGGATTTTTCCAATTTTTTTCGGCTGTTTCGTAACTTCTTATTAAGTTAACTTTGTCCCTGCTCTGACGCAGCTGGTCGAATCGCTTTTTCTATATTTTTTAATATTTTGGATTTTTATTCTTCGAATTTTTTTTGTTAATGTTTTCAGAGTTTTTTAGGGAATTTCCTGATTACTTTTCTCATTCAGAATTTTAATTTAAATTCATTTTAGAATTCTATCGAATTTTATTAACAAAATCACAGGTAAAAATTGCGAAAACTTGAAAGAATTTTGAAATTATGCAACTCTGGCGACGCGACATAATAATCCGGCTGTCGCTATACATTCGATAAACCGCTGTAACCACCGTAAACAACTATTAGCAAAAACAACGTGAAATACCTTGTTGATGAAAAGAGGAACTAGCTAGGTGGTCGATCTTTTAAAATAATGTAAAAAAAGCACCAACAAAACAGTTGTCTAGTCCGTTTTTAAAAAGTCGATTGCCAACTTCTCAGGTGTAAAAAATTATAATTAAATAAACAACCAAAATACTTCTTGCACTAAGATCGGACTTTTATTATATAAAAAATATAAAATTTTATTCCAGATTTACAGCACATCGAGCTGACTAAGGACTTTTATGCATGCACAAAAGGGGGTAAGGGTTTATTTCAGAGAACAGTGTTTAATTTAGCTAACTGGTAGCTGGGTTGTACATCACAGTTTAGCGGACATCAGCGATGGCCTACTTCCCTTTTAAGGTTGTCCACCTCCGCTACATTCAGAAACTTTCGAGAAGGACGCTTTCAGGAATCACCGCCGCAATTGGCCAACAACTAGCCTAGTTGTAAGATCATATTATAATTGTCATAGGGATAGCTCGAACTATCAATTCCTCAAGACCGACATTCATAGGGATAGCCCGTACTATCCTTCGTCTCCAGCAGCAATCCCGTTAGAATCGAGTTCAGCTAGGTCGGGAGAACAATTAGCTGTGCGACCCTATTCCATTACAGATGGTGAAGCTTGCCAGAATCGGTCCAAAGGACAACTGGTCTTACCATACCAGGTCTGATTGCAATCTTGCTCAACTGCTACAGCCCAGCTCATACTCGAGCTTTCAAGTAATTATAAATCCTCCTGAAGCTAGTTAGCAACCTGATCATAATATATTCCATCTTCCACAATAGTAACTGCGTAGTATAAACAACCACAGATGTCACATTTAATTGATTTTGCAGTTTTTTTTTTTAATTTCAAAAGGACAAAATTATTGGATTACTCGATTTATCCAATAAAAAACAAATAATTCAAAAGTTATTACATCAATTTCTCGCAAATTAAGTTCACAACCAGTAGCAGCTCTGTTTTGAACATTTCTACAACAAATTTACCATTCAATAATAGTGGAAATGAAATGGCATCATTTTACATGGAATATTCATAGCGTTTTTGGAGAGGGAGGGTAGGTGGGAAAGAAAGGAAATTATACAGCTAACACGTCTCGTTATGGTGAATGACGCTCACGTAAGAGAAATTTTCAAGTTGACCAAGATTGAGTGCCTCATTTTAAGGCTAATTTCTCTTGGGAATGGTAAGGAGAAGTGAAGATGAAAATTTGTGCCATGAATTCGCCCCATCC
Source organism: Dioctria rufipes (assembly GCA_963924295.1). NCBI lineage: Eukaryota > Metazoa > Arthropoda > Insecta > Diptera > Asilidae > Dioctria > Dioctria rufipes. The sequence goes on from OZ002740.1 coordinate 16,848,935, forward strand.
TTCCCATTATTCATCCTATTCCTATGTACATACATACATAAATACATACGTATACTATATAAGCGAAGGAACATTTGTGGAAGAACAATAGAGAATTGAGCTTAAGAAGCATGCAAATTTTTATAAGACCAATTTTTACAAATGAAATGGTAACGTTTTACTTGTCAGAGATCAGAGGAATTTTTCATCAAAGAAAAAATGGTGCTGAGCTATAGCTTAGTAAAAACTTTGTGTAATTATTGAGAAATCAATTAAATGCATATCGAATAGATTTCTGAATAATGGCACAAAGTTTTACTATGCACATACATATATACATAGGAGTAGTAGAAAGCAGATGCGTATCTTGGTGGGCGGGGGCTAGCGGTCGTTCCCCCTGGATCATATTATCAAAGTATGGCGCCTTGAAAACAATGTGATGTGAATTAAATCGTGGATATATCTGCTGAATCCCTGATTCTCGTATAAAGCAGCTACCTGTTCTTAGAACAGGATTCTCTGGGATTAGTCTACTTTGCGCGCTACAAAAAAAAAAACCTATTTTTCCTGGATGGTTTTATTATAGGTATTGATATAAAAGTTGTTGGGCTTAATAACACTTTCGAAATACAGGAAAAATATTTTTTAATTTTTATTTTAAACACTTTTTATATACAAAACCGATAGACAAACGTAACGTAACGTAATTATCTGAAATAAAAAAATTACATGAGATTAGATTAAGCATTTCTCTCTTTCTCAATATTTTACGAAAATGCTGTTGTAACTAGTGACGCCCTTATATACAATTTTAATTAATAAGTAATTGTTGCAGATTTGCTTATATTGTTGTGCCATTAACCTGAAAATTGCGTGTTTATGTTGGGTATTTAGTAATATAAATAATAATACGTATTACCTCATCCTGGTTTTACATTTTCTGCGATACTCAATTCTCATATACCTACAAAGAAACTAAAAGTATTATTTATCATTTTCCGCGTGAAGTAACGGGCAGATCTGACAAATTTTACAACTGTCAAGGTTTTAATTCGATCGGACTAAACGCAAGTCGGCTTAGTACTACGTAGGTTGACTTACGTAGAAATAATCCTAAATAGCTCTAAACGTACATAGAGCCCCGTTTCGTACGTTACACACTTGGAATACATATCTGTGAATATATATAGTTTTGGGGTCACAACACTAAGACCCCAAAGGAGAAAATTTGACAACATATCATATGTTTGCTTTCTATTACAAGAAGGTGATGATCAGTGGCATAGATAAGAATTCAGAGGCCCACCTGCGAAATTTTTCAGAGCCCTCATTAAAATTACATATTATAGAGAATATGTGGTTTGAATTTTATCAAAATGGATTAAACTGATCTTAAGATATCTTTTACACCAGCTTGAACAATGTATTTTCGGAAAAACCCTAAAAGAAAAAGCAACTACTCCCTGTCGGGTTCACTTCTAATTGCTTCAACTTCGGAGATATTTTGAAATGTTCAAAGAATGAACAATTTATCTAGCAAAAAAAAATATGTTTTTTGAAAACCTCAACCGTTTTTTTTTAGAAGTCTACTGAAAATGTTTCTTCAGAATTTTTATTTACTCTTGGTGGCTGACAGAAGTTATTTTCAGATTTTGTATCGGTCTCCAATAATATGAATTGAAAATTCGAATGAAAAAATTTCCAGTAACTTTCTAAAAAAAAATTGTGGGCATCTCTACACCAGGTTGGGACATCACTAATTTTATATTGGAATTGGAGTATACATTCATGTATATACTGGGCATGTATCTTTGTTATGAGCAAAGTACTCCGAGTGCTCTGAACACGGATTTCTTGTAACTTTCACCTCTTATTTATTTTTACAACTTTATTATTATTATTTAATTATTTTTATAAAGAATCTTGTATCATAAATTCCCATTTCACAAATCACAAAAGTTCCCAATTTAAACAAAAACAAGCAGAACGCTCAGAGCACTCTGGATTTGTATCTTTTTTCCAGAGTGCTCTGAAAAATCTAAAAAATCTGTTCGATCCCACCAAAAACCAACCAACGTAAACAATCCAACCAAAGTTTTTTTTCTTATTTCAGGATATTTAAAAACAAATTAAAAAAAATCTTCAGAGAAATTGTAAACAGAGAGCAATATGTGCAGTGGCGTTGTTAATTCCTGGGAAGGTGTCCTACGCCCAACAAACATTTTAAGATTTGTCTGATCTATAGGACGTCATTTTTTAACTGAAAATAAATTATGAATTCCTTGCTCATTTCGACGTCATTCAGACGTAAGTTTTTTATGAAAATAGGACATGTTGATCAAATTTTCATTTTAATTTTAATTTTCAATTTTAATAATAATTCTCCCATTTACAACGCGGTCCTTTTTACTTCAATATTTGAAATTTTAAGACAATCGAGTTTAGTTTCCGTCAAATATAGACTTCGTTTTGACTGGCACTTTTTAAGCCGCCATATGACGTCTTTCAAGAGTTCAAGTTGGAATACGTTTAAATAAAGTAATCGGAATTTGATCACCAAATGACCGACCATGCATGTATTATACAGAAATATATGAAACAACGTCATTTAATGACTCAAGATAGACCCTAGATTTAACAGCGTTTTGTCGTCTTTTAGACGTAATCCTAGTTAACCCTCTAGAGCCTAATATTAGAAATTTTTCCATTGTTCTTAAACTTTTTTTGAAATCTTACTTTTCCCGTCTTTTTGTTCGTCATTTTTGCTATTGCATAGACACGTGCTGTCTATTTCTCGTCATTTGATGACTGATAATAGACCCTAGTTATAACAGCGCTTTGCTGTCATTTTGTCGTTAGTTTGCGCTATTGCACAGGCATGCTCTGTCTAACTCTCGTCAGTTTTTGACGGCATTTGAAAGTGGCGCTGCTTGTCGTCGTTTTCATGTCATTTCTCGATTTTTCCTAGACTTACATTAGTCTTGTTTAAGCAGCAGTACGGGCAACAATTCTATGGCGTTAGCCAGAAGTACATATCTCCAAAAATGTATTATGCGCTACTTACGAAGTTGTGCGCTTTTAATCGAAATTATAATCAGTTTTTTCGAAGTTATGCATTTTGGATACATCGTTTTATTTCAATGTTTTTATGAACGAAAATTCAACGAAAACATTGAAAATGCTTTTCTCGATAAACAACGTAAAAAATTAATAATTTCTTCCGAATAATAAAAACATAAGAATTTCCCTAACTTTTAGTTTAAGTTCTATTGGAAATATTTGTCGTTTCAGGATGGAAAACTGAGTTTTTCATTAAGCGTTTTTGTCTTTCGATGTGCCAACTAGAAGTCACTAATATGACTAATATGACGACTTTATTTCCGTCTGAAGATGTGTTTCAGGTATTATAATGACGTCTTCTGGGCATCCAAAATGTACTTATTCAGGTTATTTTTGGAGGTTATTTTGGTGGCTAATAGACGACCTTATTTCCTTCTGAAAACATGTTTTAGGTGGTACAGTGTCGACAGGTCGACGTCAAAAAGATGTTCGATTTAACCAAATTTTAATTATGACCACTTTTCAATATCAATACAAAGGACGGTCTATTATAAACTATTGACCAGTCAATGTTTGTTGGGACCGGCTCTCCTAACAAATTCCAGGAAGCAGTTTTCTGGTACAACAAAAGCATGCTCATGCGATATCCTTATATGTTATATTATTTTTGGTAAATTTCTGGAAATCTTTAAAAATTTTAGTTCCCAGTTTGTGGCCCCAAAATTCGAGGGCCACCCCACCTGGCGGGGCCTGCGGGTACCTTATCTACGTACTTGAAGATGATAAACTCGATTGTTTGGACATCCTGCATATATCACAGGTCTTGTAGTGTTGAGAGTTGATCAGAGGTGTAAAATTCTTCTACTTTTATTTTTGGTTTTTGGGCTTCCACCTTTTGAGTTCAAACCTGTAATATAAAATTCTACAGTTATTATATTCGCAAACTGTTACATTTAGAAGTAAGGTAATAATCTAAACTGGTAAACAACTAATGAAACTACACTCTGGTGGTGAGATATGAGCAGATTTACAATTCCAGTTCATGATAGTGCTATCAAATTTTTAAGGAGCCTTGAATTATTCAGAAGAGCCAGTATTTTACATATCTACCAAGAATGCTTTGCATACTGAGAAATTTTACAAAATAAAATGATCAAATAAAAGAAGACGTTAGCTATGTACCACACCTAATGGATGGAAATGTGTGTAATGCAACCTTTTCTATTTTCATTTAAAACATAATCCGTAAATTTATACGAGTGGAATATTCGTACTACTTCATTTCTGATCTCTCAAGAATATGTGGCTCCACGCTCCACTAACAATAACTTGCACAGAGACAAAGTTCTACTAAATTTCCTTGGGGAGTAATTTATATTCTGCTCGGAGGAGTACAAATATTACTCAACAAATCGATTGCAATGTTTTTTCATCTCCTGTTTTTGAGGTAAATATGAACATTATAAGTTTCACTAAACTCAACTACGAACAATAAACAGAAAATTTATCTCTCGGCTAATTTTGTGGTTGAGAGAAGCATTTATGGCCTGGCAAACTAAAATATCAAATGGATGAAATTCATATAGAGCTCACCATTTACGGGAATGTTTTTAGATGGTCCTATCTTTGTTGATTTAAAATAGGAGGTTCCACCTGAAATATATGCTCAACTCCCATGTTAATACTTACATATGCATATATGGAAAGTACAAACAACATGGACAAAGTGCGAGCTATTTGATTTATTTCTAATGCTATTGAAAAGGACCATATGACGATGCCGGCCAAAAATTCAAATACAGGAACAGGCCACAAATATCGGTTGTAATGCATTTTCCATGCACATTTCTCTCTTTCAGCTTTGCAGATTTTATGCATTCAGTTCAAATACAAGTCAGGACGAGGCCAATGGTGAATTCCCGATGAAACATAAATTTCAGAGGCAGATCGTTACCAATTTTCTGGAAAACACCAGAATTGCCCACTGGACCACTACTACGTTCAGCACTTGAATTTTATTGGGTTTTTGCGCGATATATTCGTATGTGCATAAAGAGAGAATATTGCACATATATGGATGCTTCATGTTTTGAACGAATCGAGTTTTTCGGTGGTGGTAAGTTCTTGTTGTTATATGTAGATTGTAGGTATGTAAACATGTATGTCTATCTCGAGTAATAAAATTCTTACTTCATCTATTATACTGGGACCAATTATCGAAGACCCTAACTAATATAAACTCTCTGAAATCTTTGTCAACTTTAATAGGACTAGTTTAAATATTTGTTATTTTTAGTTACTTTTAATTTTAATATATGCAGATATAAACGCATATTTATTATTTTTTATACTATTAAGACCAACTCAAAGGATGTCCTATGATGTAAAGCAGAGCATCGCAGGAAGCAGATAAGGAAAGGAATTAGGGAACGTGAGAAAGGCGGTGCTGACATATGTCACTCATCAACCTTCGCTGATTGTAAGCACGAAGAGAGGTAGCATATGCTAGACTGTTCCACAGTCTCACAGATCAACATAAAACAGTATCGATGAATTTTACTGTATGGCCGAAAAAAATTTACAAAGGATCAGATTAGATATTTAATCAGACAAAGGAGCGAAAGGCATCCAATATTGCAACGGTGCACAAATTATTGCCAAGTCGCCAATTAGTTTCAAGGTTATCTTTTGGACAATATCAAATGAAGCTAAGGCTGCTTGACCAGCCCCGGCCCAGGTATGGAAACTGTAGTCCGTTCGAGGTCTAATATAGGACTTCTTTCTAGAGGAAGATTTAATGAGCTCAACTTAGCTTGTTGGAAATATTAATGCTAAGAATCCATATAGAGAGAACAGCGGGTAGAAATATTACGATATTACTTTGAAGGGATGAGACAGCTTTGGGATGCATTGGATTCGACGCGATTCCCTTTGCCCCAGGCGAGGATGTTATCAAGGTACTTATTGAATGGTCTGACCATTTAATTTCATTTAATAGAGTTGGCATTCCGTATGGAGTCCGGAAAAGTGTCAAAGGAATAAACGAAATCAAGGGTAAGGTTATCCACAGAACTGTGAATTGAATTGAAAGTAAGGGAAAGCAGATCATTAATTAAAAGAGATATATAGAGATAACCAAGCCGTGGGGTACACCGGTATTTATAGGATGAGGTTCAGATGTAAAACTTCGAATCCATAATAGAAGAGAAGGGTAGAGACCAAGTGCTGTAAGTGTGGCTAAGAGGGCTGGATGCCAGACTATAACAAAGGCCTTTGAAATATCTAGGGCAACGATTTTGGACTCACAAAAACTGTGGCGACTAGAGTTCCAAGGTCCTGTAAGAAAAGTCAGCAAGTTTTCAGCTGAGGGCCCAATCCAGAAGCCGTATTGGCTATTGTTGATGCCTTCATGTATTTGTATAGTTGCATGTTTGAAACCCCTTCCATTTTCTTGTCAACGCTTCTTGTAGTTAACTACTAGCAATATCATAACCAGCAAAGAAAATTTGGAATTCATTTAATCTACATCGGTGTAATAGGAAATATATTTATTAGCTCACCTCGTTAATCTTAATTCAGTTTGGACTCTAGTCCCACTGATGCTGGTAGTGGCGAAATTTAAACTTTTCTATCCAGCGATCGGAGATGATCTTGTGGATTTATGAGCTTGCTGACGTTGATTTGATCATGAATGAATGGTATGATTTACATCTACATTTATAACGTGTCCCAGAATTTACTGAGATGAGGATTTAATAAAAAAAAGAATGATGGGTACTGAGATCTATACTACACCCCCTCCGTTATAAGTTAAGACTATAGAAGGCTTTCCAATTTGAAAGTGAAAACAGGATTGCAAGAACGCCAGTTTTTAAACTCAATTGAGAATTTGCCAATGCATAATTTCCTCAAGGACTTTGAACATGAAAAACAAAATAGCTATTGAACGTAAATCGATAGTCTTTTCAGGACGAAATTTCTTGCCATATTCAAGACATGGGTAATCTTCCAATAATTGGATGTAATGGAGAAATAGAATGATATATAGGAATCCAGTGTGATCACTGACTTATAACAATGGACCGAGCGATTTGCTATTTCCTGTGGCACAAATATTTTGCTTCTGTATATCACAAAAACCTTACAGAAATGTTTTCTCTCTCGTCGAAAAGTTTTTTTCATTTTTGTTGTTGTTCTTATTCATAATAAAGGAGAGGATTATAGGAGTGTGGATAGGTAATGAGTGATTCACATAAAGCAGGCTAGGTAGGAAAGAGCGTAGAAAAATGTTGACGTTGAATTCGATGGTTCATTGATAGAATTGGGGGGGGGGGGGTTATACTAATTTACAATATTTTTTTTTATAATAATAATAAAACCTTCAAACCTCACAAAAAATCGCCATTTTATAGTCATTACCTACAATTGGGATAAATTGGTAAAAAATTATTTCGAAAAGGCAGACATAATTATTTTTCGAGAGTAATTTGCTACATCAAAAGCGTTTAATTTAAATAACTACTAACCATAGATCCTTACCCCGTAATTTCTGTTAGAAAGGCCAATTTACCTTATTTAAATCTAATAAAATCCTGAGGGAGAACACATGGAGAAAGATCAAAGGGTTTCTAACCGATAAAAGGCAACTTCTTATTCACTTATGTCTTAGATAGCAAAGAGGGAGTAGATAAGAAGGGTTTCGTTTGTTTTTGGAATCAACCCAAAAATATTGCATAAATTGAAACAGCCTAAGGGAAATAGCTAAAAACCTAAAGTGGATTTGAATTGAATGTGAACAGGAGCATGAATATTTACTTCCATTAACTGATATCAATCACATTTCCCTATAGTTGGTCCTTTAGTCTCCTTTTCATTTACTTACTTACACAAGTATAGAAAGCACACACAGTTCCGCTTAATAGATAATTGGAGTTCTTTGATTTATTATCAGGATGTGTTGCTTGTATAAGCAGTTTTTGGTATTTGTTAAAATTTTCCTTGCAAACTTTATAGTTATATTTGGAATTTAAGATTTATACGACATTAATTTATGGAAAGGACATTTGTTTAGGAAATGAACGGATATCGTGATTGGGAATTAAAAAACCTTCTGGAAAGTAATATTTTTGTCATTTTGGTGAATTTTACTTAATGGAAGAGCATAAACGACTCTTAGCTCTTGTCTGCGTATAGTTTTGTGGTAAGTCGCCACTACTATTAGCTTACTAAAATTTTCTAATTTTTGTATATTTATACTATTTAAACTACGGAAAATGCCCTTTGCATTCTCACTGATTTCAATAAGGGTTTTCATTGAATTAATCGTGATATTTTTATTCTTAACTATTGCCCATTTTTGTCCGTTATTGTTTACTTGTCTTAGTTCGTGATACCACTTCTAATCCAATAATTAGTATAACTAGTATCTCAGGTATACCTCAAGGTAGCCATATTGGTGCATTACTTTTTATAATTTAAGTCAATGCTGCTTTTACTTTTATAAATCATTTCTTCATAAAACTCTGTTTGGCTGAATATGTCAAGATTTTGCATATAAAAACCTAGATCAGGGATTGTCTGTGGAGTTGGTTGTGTTGAGAGGAGTGCTGTTTCCGATACTGTGACCTTAATCGGAGTGACATGACACTATATTTAGTAGCATCTATCTGTTCTGACTACTAGTACTTTCGCGAAATTGGCCGAGTAAGGCTTACCCTGTAAGACTGACCGGTTAAGTTTACGGCGTTGGTAGGCTTTAATGCTTCCCTAACAGCTCGAATGTCGAAAAGTTTTCTTGAAAGCTAAGAAGCTTTATTGAAAGCTATAAAGATTTATGAAATCGGAGACGCTACACCTTTTAAACTGTATGCCTTAAGATCATCTTTAAAGAGCCTCACTCGATTTGGTCCGTGAATAGGCTGACGTTCAATGTTTGTATGTGTATATATAAGTAGCACGGTCCGAACGCTAGTCTGTTCGTGCATCTAACTAAATGAGGTAAGGTATTCAAAGGTATCCTAATTCTGAGTCATACATTTATACTTCGCCATTTGAGACGTCTAGAGTTTGATCTAACGAAATATTTTCATTAAAATGTCTCTTCAGATGGGTTGAGGAGGTCTACGGAAACCATCCGTAAGATGAAATGTATGTAGACTGGCCAACTTAGGGTGTTATTAAACGAAAATTAACCAATGTCGATCAAAGACTGGCGAACTAGTAAGTTTAAAGACATAAATGAATACCTACCTTTTTTAATTATATACTCACTTACTAACTACTAACTATCACTAGAGGAATCCTAACTGAACGTACTTTTTAAAATAAATGTGGAAGTTCTGTGCTGATTTATATCGTTGTCAACTGTTTCATATCTGATATGATATCCGAGCCGGTAGTGTCAAATGAGCCATAATGCTCAGTTCACACAGATACATTTTGTTTAAGTAATGGCGACTGTGTTAGATGTGTAGAACATAATGTGTCCGGATAGCCTTCAGTGGAAGTTGTTCGATCATAGTGAGCCTCCATAATATGAACATTGCCTGCTAAAAAAAAAAAAAAAGTGCCACACTAAGAGTTATTACAAAAAATTAGTTAAAAGTCGGTAATATTCCCATATAGTGAACAAATTAAGGCTAAGCGTTCATACACCCTGGATGCCCAAGCTGGATTCTGCAAAGCATGCGCGGAAAAATTTTTTAACTGGTAAATACTAGTAAAATTTAAGTGAACAACCATCGATCAGATGTTCATTGCACACCAAAAAATGCAGAATCGCTTGCGCACAATGTAATGACAGACAAAACAGAGTTATGAACAATAAAATTTAGAAAATCTAGAAGAAACGAATTCATTAAAAATTTAAGTCATCAGATTTGGCCCCCCGCATCGCAGGGTCTACGCCACTATGTAGGTACATATGTATGTACTTCATATAAAAAAACAAGAGCTTAAAAAAAGTATTAGTCCCATAAACAGAATTGCCTTTTCTATTATTTCTAGTCTAAAAAAAAGAGTTTAATTTTTTCGCAAATAACAATTTTCTCGCGTTTTCTAAAAAAAAATTCTTAAATTTATTTTCCGACCTTGTCCCAATTTTCCTTAATAAAATTTCGACGCACACTTACCAAAAGATGAGCCCTTCCACTCCACATAGTAGGCTTCAGCCAGGTCTTCACTCCTCGAAACGTAATTATACATATGTATGTATGTGGGTAAATTTATTTGTAATCGGATTCTTAAAAAATAACCTAAAATAAATTTCAATAAAATTGTGAAGAAACCGTATCTTAAATAATCATTGATTTTTGCTGTGTCGTCATTGAAGAATCTCCAGCAAAACTGGAATTAAAGGTAGCACATCTTGTTTCATAATCCATCGCAATATACCACCACAACATATGTATGCTAGAAACCGAAAAATTAAGAAGATGTTACTAGAGATGGGAAGGGGTGGAATTTTTGAGCTTTCTCCATATAAGGAGAGATTTTTGAAAATAATGATTACTGCAAAAGTATGATGTGAACGGTCACACATAAAATCTGTCAGACTTAAATTACTCAAGAACATTTCCAGAATAAATAGCTACAGGGTGGTCCTTCAGATTACCATAAATCCAAGCCCAACACGTGATAGCACAAAAATGCGGAATATCGGGAACGTGAATGTACAAGTTGATGAAGGAGAAACGATAAAATGAAGGGGATTAAGCGCCTACATATATGTAGGGAGGTTGTAGCTAGTAATGATGATGATATGAATGATGAATGGATAAACGAAAAAATCTCTCAGTAAAACTCACATAGGGATGCACAATTTAGTGTAGTCCTTTCCCTAATCCTTTCCTTATGTAATATGAGCTGGTAGGTATCATAAATTGTGGTAGATAAAATTTTAGAGGAGAGGGAAACTGACCTGTTGTTAAACAAAAATTATTTTTATGTAAAATCGCCTTACTTTTGCACCTCAGGGCTATTTATTGTAAAGAAAAATATATCAAATCAACCCTTCTTTGTGATGGTCTTAGCCACCTTATATGACCTTAACAACTTATCCTCCTACTGAGCACGAATTTCCTGAAGAAAAGTCACAAAAGAAATTAAGGTTCGATGGGATGAGAGGAAGATATATTCTTGTAAATAACACGTTGCTATTATGCGTTATAATTCAGCAAGGTTTTAATAAGAAATAAGGAAAATTTCGAAAAGTTAGAATGAGTCTGTTGAAGGTAGGTGAAATTTTGTATGGCTTTTCTATGATAAAGGAGATTACAGTAAATTGAATTGGGAAATTGTGTTATCTTATATTTTATATTGGTAACGAAATATTGTTGTTCTGTCATTCTATACAACACATACAGTTTACTGTTACTTTGTTACTCACCATTATACTCCATTTCTTGCTGCAGTTAAAATATTTCCATTACACCTGGCAAAGATCAGAGAGATTAATGGAGCGAAGACATACATTTTAGAAATATCAGTAAAGTCAGTCTACCTTAGGGTCTAGTAGGGTCTTAAAATAAACCGATTTTGCTGCAGGACTTTTACTCTTTTATATATAAGTAAATATCGGTAGTATTGGGCTATCACTATAAGCCCAGGTATACACTAGTACAGAGTGTATCCAATACTTTCATGCAGTCCTATGCAACTTAGAAGTTATTCAAGAGTCATTTAGAGGCGTTTTAGATCAGCCTAGCTATTTCAGATTCTTCTTGTTATTGCCAGTAAGATCTAATTACGCTGTTTCCATTGTTATATCGTAAAATAAGAAGTTTTCTTCATTATAAGCGTACAGAATCAGTGGAAGTGAAAAACATAAATTATCCAAGGATAGGAAGACTTCTGTGAGAAAACCGAGTAGGCGAGTTTACGTTATTAAGTTAACTGTGCCTGACTGTGTTTAGCAAAGAACAATGTCAACATTAGTTTAAAGAAAGGTGTGAGCAACAAATATATTTTGAAGGAAACATCCGTTCTGATTTGTAAACCTGACTTTTAACCGTCTAGCGGTCGTAGCCATAGAACGTATGCAGTCTGATGCGATATTGCATGCCAGGATTCACAAGTTCTCCAACTTGTTGTTGGAGGTATCTTATAATATGTGCCCATGACTACCTGACTACAAAGGGAATAGACAAGGATTGGTCTAATTACTGAGGTATAAATGTAGCGCAGTTTTTTACTTTGCGAAGATCCTGAGAGCAGTCATTACCCTTTGTCATACATACATCTTTCATGTTAGCTTGGAGGAGTATCTGGAACTACCAAGGTACATATTAAAATTAAGAATATTGCTAAAGTTTAAAATAGTTTTTGAATGATACAAATTTCGACTTTTACTGAAGATTACATTAACCATGTCTTAATCACATTTCCTATTATTTTTCAATAGTGTGTATTCGACATGCATTTTCAGTAATGTGTCAGCCATACTTTGACGTAAGGAGTACATAAAAACATTTTCCTTCTATAGACTGAGCTCTTCGTCGGATATTTGAATAAATCTCTCGGTAAATACCTAATTGTAAAAAAAAGAAGACTGAAGCACTTCCAGAAGTATTCAGAAAGAAACCACGGGTTCTGGCAGAAGGTTTCTCCCCAATTATTTGAATAGGATAAATTTTCATTAGAACTACCTATCGTTGCTGAATGTCATTATTTATGGCTCTCTATGTCCAACTGGAAATTCATTCCAAAAATTCTGTATAAACTAGATTTACAAACTTAATCAAATTAACTGCATTTTTCGCTCTCGAGATGTTAACTGAAGTTGAAAGGAATACTTTTAACACGTAAAAGATTTTAGCTTGAAATATTTTTCTTGCTGTGTATCGAATAGAAGTCCTTAAAAATGTTACACTCCATGTTCCATTTGTTTCAATGTACAATTGCGCTTAAGCTATCCCTCTTCCTCTACCTATCTTGGAAATTTACAAAAACCGTTTCTTGACCTTTCCCAGTGTATTGAATTATGATGACGATCTATCAATATCAGCAAGAAGTTTGCGCTATCTTTGTATACAAGGAAATGCTTCTGCAAATACCATTCTTTTTATTCAGAAACTGCAGTCTTGTTTTTTTCTTATTTTATCCTAGAACGTCTATTTAAATTTGAAGAAATGGTTATTTCTAAGAGATTATATCCAAATGGCTATGCTAATACAATTCCAGCTACGATTGCGTACTACGATAACTTCTGTTAACTTAAATATATTTTTAGAAATTTTTCATGGCAATTGAACAGATTCAGCATTGCATGTTGACGTATAGATTGATACTCGACTTCATATTCAGAGATTTTTGAAGATAATGAAGAAAGTTGAACAACTTTCTCTGCAAGTTATTTGGCTTCTCTTTTAGCCTTTGATTTTTTTTTGCAGTTTGCTCTTACTGGATTTATTTTGCAAATATATCTTCTCATTGCTTCAGAGGAAAACCCGTGCCTGCTTCACTTTTTATTTGGTGGTAGCATCTTCTAAAACGATATAAATTAAATTACTCCCGTCATTTTTGAACTATATCTTCAGGCAGTTTGTCATGTTCTTGTTGACGAGAACGGTGGAGGTTTATTTACTGCTCGTAAACTTTTGATAGTTTCATATATTCTTTTTCTGTATCAAACACTTCGCTTTTGAAAAAGCATACCTCTGTAAATCTCCGTATATCTTCCAACCGCGTTTAAAGGTTATAACATATTTTCTCCTTTTGTGCTTAATAAAACTTACAGCTCCAGTTGCAAATAGTCTAACGATGTGATTAAATGCAGTGTCATGGAATCAATAAAATTATTAATATCCTCCATTAGTAAAACGATATGGCCTCTGTAGCCCATTTGGTAAAGCTTGTAAGACTTCCGTATTTAGAACGTTTTCTTAATAACCAACAGATGTCTGGTAAATAGCACAGGCCAATTATCTCAGCATGTAGTGAGAAAAAATGATTAAAAAAACTGTGTAGCATAGCTACGGATAACAGATTCAGAATCTTCTCTCAAGAAAAGTGAAGAAGAAAACCAAAATTTAATTTTAAAGTAAACACAGAAATGCGTTATCAAATAATGACGCTAATTCTGGACATTACGATAGAAACTATGCTCACACCATGTCTACGAATTTTTGTGGATGGGTTACTCGAAAAGAAATTAGATCCAATGATATTGATGTTATGCCCTTGATGTTCTTGTACGACTTTATCTAGTGGTCGACCAACCAATAGTGATTCATTTTTGTTAATTAGAAGCAAATATCAGCATCATTGTATCTGAATGTAAGTATGTATGCCGTAGGCCTTGTTTAACGGTTTGTAGATAAATACACATATTTTGGAAAATGTAGATTTTCGTGCGAGACCTCTGTATTTATCCCCTCCATTTAAGCAACAAAATCCTTCTGCGTCTGTAAAAAAATACACCTATAGCAGGAGAAGTACTGTGCAAAATAAAATAGGTTCACCAGATGCAATGATAGTGCCTTGTTGGACTAAAAATAAGACACGCGAACAAGATTATTAACTTATCATACAAAGCATTTAAGTCATCAATTTTGGTAAACAACAAACTAGGCTATTCACTGACAAAATGATTGGACATTGCCAACTTGAGTATACAATCTAAAAAAAAATTGCAATACCGCAGATGACAACGGCCGTCTAGGTAGAATCTGGCAAAGCACGTACTATGCGAATGTGCAAGACTTGCTAGCCCAAGACTTCAATGTCTAGGCAAGGGTTTTCTAACTCCAACAGACGTCCGGAAAGCATACCCTGTTGAAGTAATAACCTCCCTAAAAAGAGAAAACGAGGACCGGACCACTGCAGGGGCAAATTACATCGCAGTGTCTAATCTCTAGAGGACAGATCTCCGGCGTCCACCCCTAGCCATATAATAAATATAAAAAAAGTCCGGACTCTGTCTGTAACACGTTCGAATACTAGCATAAATAAAAAACAATTAAAAGAATAAGCAAAAAAAATAAAAGAAAAAAACAAAAATGAAAATATATAAACTGAGGGGTGAAACCCGTTTTAGGAACGGGGAACTTAAGTTAGTAACAATAATAATAATCATCGTCATTTATTAATTGCACTAGATGTACATAGAGGGCGCTAGGAGCAGTCGTGTATTATATTGCTTTCTTTGTGCAGGCTTGCAAATATTGTTACAATTTACCCACAACCTTCCCAAACAGCTCATTCTTTAAATATCGTTTCTCCGAACCTAAAGTTGCTTATTGTCCGAATCAGAAGATGTCGCTTGATCCCTTCGAGCCTGAAGCTACTCACGTCTATACTTAATTAATCATTTATGCTAAGTATCTATTTCCAATAGATGTCGCTTGTCCTTTATATTGCACGTAACAATGTATTTAGGAATCATCCACCTAGAGAAGAAATGGTATCTAAACTTGAAGGTTATGTGATAAAAAGAACACCTCATCGAAATTGATGGCATTACGAAAACTACTGAATCCAAATCAATTTTTTTTTGTAACCCATAAAATTCCTATAGGTTTACACCTGTATCCTCATTACCACGATGATAACCAAATTCTCTGGTTAAATTAAAATCCAATTTCGCAGCAGCGTATACGATGATGATGGTGTGTAAAATAACCTGTCTACCTCCATTAAACGTAATGTGGTCTCGTTGATTTTGATAAATTATTGCAAGGTTGCCCTTTTTACACACACAAACATAATCTCAAATAGACGAATTATATTTATCTGATGGGCAATTATCTGCTATGTATTTATAGTTTTTGGATATCTGATGAAATTGACCGTTGGATGGTCTTCTTCATTTGCGGAAAACCAAAGCTTTTACGAACGCAATATATTATATGTATGTAGGCAACAGCTCGAATCGATTTAGATACCCAAAAATTTTGCTGACTTTTCGAGGGTATATGTACATATGTATGTGTGTCGGAAATTTGAAAACTTTTCCTTGGACCGAAGATCAATAATGTGCTAACTCAGGCTGAAGTGGGATTACTTGTCTTTCTATGTCACTTTACAAATTAATTGGATGTTGGACTAATGGGAGTTCCAGGTCGTTTTCACAATCGATGTAAAGGTAAAAAAACTGTTTTTACTACGAAACTTTTCTTGCCCGAAAGCGGAAAGTTTTTCCTAACTCGAAAAGTCGCCGCCATTTATTTTAATGTGAAGTTTAGTATCGAGTCACTAGAGTCCATAATAATTCAAGTGCATCTGAAGCATATTGGGAGAACTATAAAAGAACTTTCAGTCCCGCTATGAATTATTTTCAAAAAGACAAGTTTATATTTGCAAAGTTTTTGCGCTCAGGGATTGTAAATAATTTGAAAATTAAGGGTGAGTTTGTAAATCATGTACGACATTTTGCTATGACTTTGTTTCAAAGTTTTACGTGTTTTTGGTTGTTGTTGTTGGAGACATAAAAACATTGTAAACGTGTACACCTGACAGCTGTTTATAGAGTTAGAGAGTTTGTAGGATATTATGGTAATGGAGGATTTGGTTGTTGGTTTTGAAATTCGCATGTATGCAGGTATTTATAGCAAATGCTGTCTAAATTGATAAAAGTTGATTGACGAGATCTAGTGAAATGATGCTGTTTAATGGCGGTTTTTATCGGAATTGGACACAATGTGGATGCAATTTTAGAAGGAATTATAATGGAACTAAGTGATAAATATGATAAATATATTAAATCAATATTTGAAAGGTTCCATAAATGTCTGATATATGAATGTTATGAGTGCAACCTCTTTAAATGACAGTTGCCATCATTGAGTCATCCCTTAAGTTAAGAATAAAAAAACGTGACGAAATTCTGAGAATCTGTACATAACGAGGTGGTGATTCGTCACAAGTTTAATTTAGTTGGATAACGTGACTTACATGACTTATATATATATAAAACTTATATCGTAGTACCTTGCTTCATTGTATGTAAAGAGAAAGTTTGCAGATAAAAGGTAACCTATTATATACATATATATATTTAATAGCTGGCGTATTTGTGGAGTCGTGTGTCCTCAACAGAAGGAATACGAGGCTTCTGTTTGAGGTAGACGATTGTCCTCCTGAAGGAGCCTGCTACGTTGGCTCTAAGGAACACAGAGCTGCAGAAGTGCGTGTTTCTCACTAGATGAGACTCGGATCATAAGATAAACTGCGTTGTAGGTCCAAACTCTCCCTATGATAGCCTGGATGAATGTTCGGATCATGCCGAACCTAAGTTTTCTTGAAGGTTATGTATCAGTGCAGAAAAAAATTCATCAGGTCCAGACTATCCTTGTGGCAACCTAGATGTGTACTCAGTTCCAGTCGAACCTATACACTCTAACAGCTACTGAATTCACTCTGGGAGGCAACCAATAAGACAAATATCAATAGTTCGATCTTCTTTTTTTTTGCTTTAATTTGGGGAGGAATTTCTGTCCTATTTGGATGTTGGACACTAATCGGTTGTATTCTCAATATGAATAATTATATTGTAAAGCCTAGTATCGAGGAGTTCGGGCTAAGTAAAACTTAACGCTGTCTCCAAATTTTTCACATTAAAATCGCTGGTAAAATTTTGACGTATGTTAATTTGGAGAAAACAAAGTGACAGATGTCTAAAAATTGTATCGCTGAAAAACTTCAAATTGTTTATAAAGTTTAGATAAATGTTTCTACAACTTAAAATTAAAAATTGACTTAATTAATCTGAAAATTGTTAAAAGAACATAAATCCTTCAATAAATTAAGAAAAAAGTATGAAAATTTTGATTTAAAAATAAATTCTTCAATGCGTTCAAAAAACAATCTGAAAATTGTGATAGAAACAGGAAATGTCATAATTTTACCAGTATTTTAATGCTACGCGCATTAAAAGGTTCAGTAAATCAAGTAGATACATGGAAAGTGCCATCTACCTTAAAATAGCGAAATATTAACTTTTTACCATTGAACTCCGTACTGCACTAGTAAAATCATCAGTAAAAATCTTGCTTGCGATATTACCAGCTCTAAAATTTGTATGGAAATGTCACATTTTACTCGAACTCGATACCAGGCTTAAGACTGTATCAGTCACTGGTTGACAGGAAAATGAATAATTTAAAGCCTACTCACATAACCTTCTCAAATTCTTTGGAATTCCATTTACGAAACACCATACACGTCAGGGCTGCCCAAGGCCGTTTATGCTGTGAAAATGGCTCTGTCGAGCTACCACAGATCGAAGATGCCTTGATTAAAAAAATCCAAAAGACTCTGAGGATTTATCAAAACTGAAATAGGTATGTGAGCTGTTTCATGAAGCCAACCAGTAGAAATATTATGGGTATTCAAGTGCTAATTCTGATTGACATAAATCGATGCAAGCTCAGATACCTTATGCTTACAAGTTTTTTGGATACACCCTTCCTACAAATATCTTTACATATTAAAAATCTAGGTATCTACCTAGATCCAAAGATAGTACGGAGCACACATATGGATCAAATAATTAACGCGGTTACTAAATTCTTCGCCAAGAGTGTAGAAGAATTTTTCGGTTCATTTGTATAAAGCTACTGACTCTCAGGAGCATAAAAAAACTACACTGATTATAGATATTGTGAAGTTGATGCATTCTGCGGATACAGCCAGACATTTGGGATTTGGAACTAACCATTTAAGTTAAAGAGAAAAGTGATATTTAAGGGATTATTTTACAAGGAGCATGGGAATGACCTGGATTAAGTCTGGTCAGAGTTCTTTGCCAGTTAGGCAATAATGTTCTATCAAATCAAAAATTCTCCCCGTCATACCTGGTGAGCATTTACCTAAGAGGGAAACGTCAACTGTAGGCTTCAGGAAACTCTGAGTATCTTCCTGGACAACTTATAATGAACCTGTATATAGCGAGAGCTTAGAACTCTCTGTGAAGTTTTTCCATATGAAATTTTCCGTCGCTTATAATTCATTGTTACTTTTTGAATCAATTTTTTAAGTAGGGCAACACAGGTTCTGTAGAAGCCCTCATCCGAACCCGACCGTCAACCTCCCACCTGACTGTCGGATCCAAAAATTGTAAAAGTTGAACTGGCTTGCCGCGAAACATAGAAAAGCCATCCCCGCCTATCGTATTGCCTGTACTTGAAACACGGAGAACTAGTAGTAGTACGTGAACAACGGAGCTCACTAGTTAGTACGTCTACACCAAAACGCCCTCGTGCTCTCGTCAGTACGTAAAAAACGGATAACTAGTGGTAGTAAGTGACCAGTGGAAGCTATTAGTCACTACGTGTGCAACGGAAAGCCCTTTTGCATTCCCCAGTGTGTGAAAAATGGCGGCAAAGGGTGAGAGGCGATAGGCGAAAGACAGAAAGCGAAAGGCAAAAGGAGAAACGCTTAAGGCAAAAGGTGAAAGCAATAGGCGAAAGGTGAAAAGCAAAAGGCAAAATGTGTTTTAAAAAATGTTGGGAAGGTGTAGTCAAGTCCACTGCAGTAGCAAATTGCTATTTGTCCGAGAGCTAAATCGTTGAAGCGTCTTCATGTAAATTTAAATATGAATGGATGGATTGAAAAGAGCTTGGGATCCGGATAGGGTCCCTTGAGTGTAGGCCATAAAGAGGCCCATTGTTCACTTTCCAGACTTATAATCAATTGTTCATAAGTCCAAACCGGACGCTCTAACAAAACTCAAAACTGGCTGTCAACCATTTTTAAAGGCTTCAAGCAGTTCTCCAAGGAGCCAAGAAATCTGTAAAGTTTTCCTGACAGATCTAGACAATTACATAGAAAATGAGCTACAGTTTCGGATTCCATATCCTCTGCATCCTGGATCATCAACAAGCCCCAACTTATGTAGGTGACCCCTGAGAAGAGAGTGCCCAGTGAGCATTGACGCTAGAGTCCTTAGGGAAAAGGGTTGGCTTCTTTAGTCCTAATTGCTTTTTTATTTGGCTTGGGTTAGATCTGTCCTACAGCTCCTTTGTAGTTCTACCTTCAGGCTTCAAGGAAGGCCTTGACTTCCGCATGGAAGACCTTGACCTTGAGACTCATAGCAAAAAACGCCTGTTGCCATGTGTGTTTCCACATTGGATCCATCAGGGTTTGTCAATGGTTGAAGAACCGAATGTTATTTCCATTCTGTCCTATCTGCAATTTTCGATTTAAAGTTGCTCTTCAGCATAGTTTCGAGGAGGTGGCAGTTGTCCCTGGCTATGGAATGTACGATGGACTGCTAGAATTCAAAGATGAATTCATGTGTAATTCTGGTAGCGGTGTGAATCCAGCTTTAATTTAAATGCAGCCTCAGCGCAGTAAGTGACACCCCATTCTTGATGAGTATTTATTCCTGGTGTATGTTGAAGATAACCTCAAGAGCCCCATAGCTGGTTGAATTAAGAGCGCCGCTTACACTAACAAGGCACAATTTTTGAATCTTCTCTAATATCTTACGATTATTGAAGAACTCGATTGCCTTCCCCCACATCACAGAGCCATAGGTTAGCATCTAAGTAAGGCCAGAGTTTTAGCCCCCTCCCCCTTCGCTGGACCAAATGGCATCATCTTATGTTACTAAACCTTTTGGGGATATATGCTTTTGACACTGTAATAAAAATTTTTGATTTCAAGATGACATTTAACATCGCCATTTTATTTTTGACATCCATTGAAATGAATATATATTTTAATTTTAGTGCTACTTATTCAATTTTATTATCTAACTCCAATATCCACTTAATTTACTTACAGTGTCTATAATTAAATTTCTTCCTTCCCTACATACTTATTATATCTATCCATAATGCCCAAATATTTCTCCCAAGTTAACAGATCCATTAGGCAATGTTATTCAAATGTTTACAGTTATTATTGGAATTACAATTATGACCGAGCACTATTAATCGATCTTGATTAAGCTAAAATTTCTGGACTTACGTACATACAAATATATTCTCATATGCATGAATAGCCTTGAAGATGCAGCTTAAATGGAAGCTTTAGTTTAAGTGTAGAAGTAATGAAATTCCGAAATTCTCAACATTGGGTAAGGTCACATCTGTCACATAAATGAATCCAATTTATTGCCCTGTTTGCATGCATGAGATCACGAGGTCTGTTAAATTGTCCTTCAAGAAGATAAATGGGACAATGGCAAGTTGTATGTGTATACACGCTTGGCCTTTTCCAGGGATTCTGCATCAGGAAGGGATATATGTGGAGCATTTACCTACTGTGTAAGGTTTAAGTGCTCTTGTTTATTTCTCTTTAAATATATCCTGGTTATAGGGTACCTCACAGACCCACATGCACACAGACGAAAAGTTTATATGTTTAATCAAGAAATTTTGAAAGGCTTTTATTTATAGTAATTTCGTTTTTGGACAATCCGCTTAATTTTAAAGTTTTCATATAATTTTTTGTCTGAAACACAATTTTGGCTTTTTGTTTATAAGAGGTTGAGGCACGACTCTGAAATTGATAATGTAAAGAAAGAGATGTATTGGAGCATAATAAATTATAAATTAATAACTGATTGAATAATTCTGTTCGATTGATGTTAATTTAGATGATTTCTAGGTTTGTCTTTTCCAAAGTCTTTATGAAATCTTAGAGCTTATGTGAACTAAAATAAAATGCTTTTGCGTTTTTTTTTTCAAAATTCATACCAAAAATCAGAAAATTATTATCCCTTCACTCAATAAGCGGATCACAAAAGTTCCGCACATCTTCTCTTCGTTTTCTGTTGCTACTAATATTACCAAAATTGACTATCTACTTTAGGTTCTCTTCTACTGCGATTCAGTTATCTCAAAATTACTTGTCAGACAGATATCAACTGGTAAAGATAACCATACATTCTCAGGCTTCTTTCCACTGTCTTGTGATTTTCCGCAGGGATAAATATTAGGACCCTTCTTTCCAGGTACTTCATAAATGATCTGCCTGAAAGTGTAGAGGTTGTTAATATTCACTTATATGCTGATGGCATGCAGATTTACACGGAGTTTTCATAAAAATTGCAAATGCAAGTTCATAAATGGATCAAATCGCGCAACCTTTTCTTCGTGTTGCCATACAAAATTTTGGTTTTCCATTATATATTAGGACACTGGCTGAGAACGCGTCCACGTAAGAACTGAAATTTTCTACATAACGCTTTCATAAAAAAAAGTAAAAAAAAATTAAAAACGAACTTAATCCGGCTGCCCCTTATTGGTGTTGCCATACAGAACTTTTGGTTTTCATTATATATTTAGACACTTTCTGAGAAAGCGTCGACGGAGATAGCTGAAATTTTGTACACAGTGTTTTAATAAAAACACTAAATAAAATTTCAAAATTGAACTAAATTTTAACGCTTTCTTGTTGTTGCCATGGGACCTCTTTCTATCTTATATTTATGCAAATATTAAATTTCTCCTTATTTTTTTCTCAGTTGTTTTTTTTTCAAGACCTCAACCAAGTCTTCCTTAATTTAAAACTTTCCCTATATAGTTATGATTACCTTAATCCGCGACAATATCTGACTTCAATAAAGATAATTTCCTTAAGATTATTCTGCTCTTACAGATTTTCATTTCGTATTCATTGCTGCTCTGAATTAAAACACTTCATCAGACACAGAGAAAACTAATTTCCATTCAGACAAGTTTGAAATTGCACCTATGAAATTTACATTCAGTTCAGATCACAACGAGCGTTCTCCTAGGGATGAGATTTGCAATTGCTGGAAGACGTTGGTTCGGAAAGTTTTATTAAGGAAGACACTATCGACCAAATTATATGCTTAAAGTTCCGTAGCGAGAGTACACAGTTTTATATGTATGTATATAAGTTAGGAAGGACGCAATTTATGGGAAAATTTGTAAGAGTCGACAGACAGATAATTTGAATGCTGAAATTTTTGCCGATAGAAAAACAAAGTAGAGAAAATATTTAGATTGAAATAATTTTTTTTATTTGTCTTTTAAACGAAAATTAATTTTTGGTAGTAACCAATTGTTTACATAATATATGTATATACGCATTTATCTCATAGGTGTTATGTAAAGGAATTCTCTAGAGATGAATACAATATGCGCGCGTCATTCTACAGAATAAAAATGAGAAATATTTTCAACTGACACTAATTGGACAAATACATTTCACTCGAAAAAAAAAACAGTGTCAGGAAAATTCTTCTTCATATTTTCTTTCCCTTATTTTGTTTTCAATTATGACGCCAACAATAGAGATTTATTGCAAAGTTTTTCTTTATACAATAACTCTTAAAGTAAAGAGTTATTTCATTTTATTTTGACTTTCCAAACTTGTCTTAAGAGTCCAGTAAAATTAGACAAAAAATTGGCAAAACTTCGAAAAAAACAAAACAAACCGGATTTTTGTGGAGAACTGAAAAGTAGGTGGATACCCATAATTTTAGCCGTAGATTTTTGGTTCTTGTGGGATGAAAGGGGATGCAATTATCACGATAATTATCAAGTTTTCTAGGAAAGTAGTTACGAGAAAAGTTGTAGTTTATAAAATTCTTCGCAAAAAAGTTATCCAGATTTTTTCGCAGAATCAATCATTTCAATATATCTCATTATTACGCGTCCAACGAGAGCTCATTTGTCAAAATCGGTGACCAGAAATTTTTATCGAAATTTCGCACAAAAAGCATGGACTGCCTTTGCACTTTTTTCATTAAAAAAATATCTTGTCACCGATCTGCACGATTGAGCGCTCATTTTAACGGGGAAAGGAAAACAAAACGCTGTTACAAGGAATTTTGCTAAATAAATACCTAGTTTTTAAAATAGTTACAGTTACATTCCCTTCATTATTCCGCATCCAACAAGTGCTCATGCCTTTGCACTTTTTTCATTAAAAAAATATCTTGTCACCGATCTGCACGATTGAGGGCTCATTTTAACGGGGCAAGAAATACAAAACGCTGTTACAAGGAATTTTTCTAAATAAATGTCTAGTTTTTAAAATAGAGCAAAAAAACTGCATAGCAAGGACCACATGAAATAAAGCCACACACGAAGTGTTTTTGTGGCATATTTTCGAAACTATTAAGTTTCGGTAAGAAATATTTTACAGTTACAATCCCTTTATTATTCAAAATCGGTAATAAAAAATTGTAATCGAAATTTCGCAAAATAAGCATGCCATGGACTATAGAAGGTTACTTCCTTTTCTGCAGATGTTTCAGGAATTTTTATAAATTTCCAAAGATATTTAACAATTATCATCACAATCTACAAATTATCCTAGATATCGGAAGTTTCCTTTAGTTCCAACAGGGTTTAAGTATTAATCTGTAGCAAAAACATTAGCTGTTGAAAAATTTTAAAATGCAGTGGTATCATCGAGTAATGGATATTATCTTAAGGCTGCATCATTTCAATTAATTTGGAGGAGGACATAGCTTTTGACTTTCTGAAATCCTTTATGAACCTCAGAAATCGGCAAACCGATCAAAGTCATCCTTCATGTTTCTCCGAACTATCCTTTGTAGCTGGCTGACAATGTTAAATTGTTTTACAGCATTTTTATCCAAAGTTTCGATATTTGGAACAAAACAGTGTTGTGCGACTATCACGAAAACGGATTTAAGCGAACCCCAAACACGACGGCTAGACTAGCCCTTTGGCGTCTGGGCTAGAACTGGAAAACACTCTGGCCCGCATGCCGCGCGATGCGAAATTTTCAGAGTTTCGTTGTGGGTGTCTCTTTTTTGTGGAGAGAGAATCGTGGGCTGAGGGAAGCACTTTATTGAGCTTTGCCCGATCCGCTCTAAAAAATTTCACCGACGTATCTCTCACTAATATTTAAACATAGAAAAATGCTTCGTTTTCCTGATGTTCCTAAAAACTTATCCTGTGGATGGATCTGCTGCGTTTTTTGTAGTGAACGTTGGAAAACAAGGTACGAGAGCTGGGCTTCCGTTCGAAATAGTCCTGGCTCCAGGTATGGCTATTATATTGATTTTTGAGCAACGCTCTGGTCCCTTACCACTGTGCTATTTTTTATTTTTCAAAAGTATATTAATGAAAATGCTTATTTGTAACATTTCCCAAACTGCATTCGGAGGCACTCATCTCACTCGAATTCGTCCAAGTCTTCTTCATTCCACTTAAATCAACTCTCGTGCGCCAATCTCCTGCAACTCAAGCACTGAACTCAACCACAATTCTCCTTAAATAACATAAAATACGATCAAACACCTCTCAACTCTGAAAACCAAAAATATAAAATAAATAAAAGAAAGGTGAAGGCGCCATCTACTTTTAGTATTATCTGACCGCTTAAAAACACAGAGCATATTGCGAGTTACAATATTTCATTCGCGTTGTCAATATCCGTTTTTGTTTCGGTGTCCGGTATTACATCAGCACCATCTACCTCTAAGTATCATGCTGAAAATATCTAATTAGTCTGCTAGTTTTTTTTTTTTAGTAAAAATTGAATTGTTTAAAGTCAAAACTAACCCAAGATTTTTAAAATCACATATTCTTTTTTTTTAGCAGAAATTTTAACAAAAAACCCTAATTTCGTAGACATGATGCAAATCACTAAAGTTAGTAGCTATATTATGCACATGATATTCAAGAATTATTATTTTTAATTGACATTTAAATATTTAACAATATTTTATGCTTTTATACACATTTCACAAATCAGTGTAAAATCAAATTTCAATTACCATAAACATGTCATTTAATTAATTTTTTAATAAATTTGCTCGAAGCGAAATGCCAACTTTACCCAGGAATAATTTCATTAATTAATCCAAAAAGAAAAAGAAAAAATTAAATACTCAAATTTTATCAGGAAGTAACATCACGTTTTCCTCGCAAAGTAAAAGTGAGAAAATTTGTATCAATGGGTGCCAATAAAAACCTAAGGCGTGTAATTTAAGCAAAATTACTCTTTCTCCCCGCACCCTTCATTCAGGACTCTTGTTGCCACATTCACGTCTTATTGGAATGGAAGTGTACGTAAACCCATGGTTCTTTTAGGATACTTACCAGAGAAGATAAAATAAAGACGTTTTATGTTAAGTCATTTGACATTTATAGAGTTCTCCATTAAACAAGTTAATTAAAGGAATCCCAAGAAGATCGACAGCTTGTAATATCTCACCACTACACCAGTTCAATAACTGGGACAAACGTTAAACGGTTCTTTGTGGATTAGAAATTATTAGGTTATGTGCAGAGGGGTTTTTATTCCTTTTTTTCCTCCCTAATTATTTTTCTTCTTGTATTCATGTATGAATGTACGAATATACAACTACTATGGTTCGGATCGTATAGTACCATCAAATTGCGTTCTTTAATAATAGATTTACTAAATTTGGAATGCTTCATTTATTCCTATTCATTCCAAACAAATTAAATAAAGAAGAAGAAGAAAAAATGAAAACAACCCTCATGCTATCCATTTTTATACTAAATCACACAGCAAGGAAACATCCAAGCAAAACATATACATATAATATAATATAATAAATCTCAGAATTTAAAGATTTTTCCCATTTGAAATCTGTTTTCATGATTGGGTATGTGTTTGCACCCTTGGGGGTGAGTGAGAGTATTGAACAGAAATGCGGGTCTATAGAAGTAAGAGATATTCGAAAAAGACGAATTTCGTTTTGTATTCAATGTGAGCACTGTTGAATTTGTCCACTAAAAGGTTTCGATCAAAACCTGTCACTGAAACTTTCAATCATAGAACGTGTAGAAAATTCCAGAATTCTACTGGATTAGGAGGGTAGAGTAGTGTATACATAGCCTTATTCAATTCACACCGATAAGAAATTGGTCTCCTTCGACTTCAAAGTGTTTGGAAAATTTAATTTTCCCCAGAATTTCTTCCGTTCATTGCCCTGAAAATTCAATTCGTTGTATTGATATGCAAAATAGGTAGAAATTGATACGACTGTATGTATGTCAATACTGATACTGAATTGAATTTTCTTTAGTGGCAAGAAATACATACCTACCTACCAACATTGATTATTTATTATTGAAGAAATGTTCAAAATGGAAATTGGGTGAAAATTAGCGATTGTATAGTAGTCGCAAATATTGAATATTTCAGGCGAAGGTTGAATAGGAAACATCATCAATTCACAGTAAAAGGAATTACATGAAAGTGGATATACCCGCCCCCCCTCTCCACCGTCTATCAGGCGCTCTTATTTGAATTTGTATGACTTATGTTTAGAAAAATAATTGGTAATTTTCTATACCGTGAATTTTGGATACAAAGAATTTATCTTCGAAGCTCGCAGTGATCGTATAAATTTTTAAAGTTTTCTTGTATTAGCATTTATTTGCTAACTTATATTCATTCCAATCAATATTAATACATACAAAAATGATCATATATGTCATAAACGAAAAAATAACATTTTCAGAAAAAAACCAGGTATAAAACAAGATTAATTTTAACATTTTAATTTAATTGGAAAATATGTACACAATCGAATCTCTCTTGTTAATTTTAGTCGAGAGATTTAAGTTTTTGTTAAAGGATTTGGTATTTTTGTAAGCAAACCTAGCTGTCAATTATTTCTTAACATAAGAGGACCTGACTGAGTTTTTTTTAGGCTGAGGAACAAAGGTTCCAGCAAGAAGCCCAGACAAGCAATTGTAGTAACATGCTAAACATGTTCTCACCAAAACGTTCCTGACCTCTTAATGAAGCGCATCTGGTCTAAGTGAGTTGAGATAAGTTTTTCAGTTCATCTATAGATAGGAGGGCGAACCCAAGCGTATCCAGCCTACTCTGCACAAAAGCCGGACAAGCACAAAGAAAGCGGTCGGTTGTCTCAGGCTCTCCTTCCAGGAAGGACAGACATTCAGGAATGTCAACAGCTTCCACCCTAGTTAGATGAGCATGAAGCAAACTGTGGCTGGTGATGATGCCAAACAGAATTCTGTATTGCAATAAGCTTTGATAAGAAACCTGATTACAGAGCCGGCAACGCCTGCAGCGTGTTTCGGTCCAAGGAATGAAGACTCAGAGCTAGGCCTGGCTGGAATGGCAGTCCTTTCATGCCTTATGATCCCCATGTGCGCAGAAACCCGCTGAAGGGGCACCTGATTCCAGAGAGAAGTACCGGAGTAAGTCACGAGATGGAATCTGGAATCATCCTACTTATCCTGACAATGCAAATTCTGGCAAATTATGTTGGTACAATAAATTCTGCCATTCAAATAAGCCAAGGAATATTGTACGTGAACCTGGAATCACCGATTGATCGCAACTACACAGTTCATATGAAAATCGTACTCGAAACTTTGAACGCATTTTCTTCGAAATATCGTTTTTTTTTTTAAATGGTAAAAGCTTTCAAAACAAGTGTTCTCAAACTAGCCGTCTCAAATTTGGCCACATCTTTCTTAACGTTATTTCTTAGAGCGGTAATTGATTTGAAAATTTCTCTTTTATTAACAAAAAAAAACTGTCAAAAAGAGGGCGGTCAAATTTGTAGCTCAATTCTGAAATGTAAGCCATTTTTTAATTTTCATCGAAAAAAAACGCTCTATACCGCTCTGTCTATGTTTCGCTTCCGATAATATTCAAAGGAGCAGAGCTCTCCAACATAAGGCCCTATGTTTTTAAGGTATTGTCTTGCAGTGGCCAAAACCATTTTCAAAAAATTAAGAAACATTGAAATCTTTTTCTGTACGAAGCATAACTAAGTGATTTGCATAAAAAAAATGTCGGACTTGTAATCGTATCTTGTTCAACGTAAAAAATAAAATCATGAATATCAGCAATTGTCAAAGCTTTTACAATAGGATGGTTCCTAATATTCAACAATTCAGACGAATTATTAAATATATTCGTAGACCTGTTATAAGTGGTTCCCTAAACTCGTAATTGGTTCTATGTGCTGGGATATAAAGAAACTCACGCGAACGAATATATTTTCCTGGAGTATATTAATAAATTAAAATATATATATATATACATATATGCAGGACCAGAAGAGGGGGCCATAAGGGCAATATGGTACGGGCTTCACACCTATGGAGGGCCCCTAAATCCAATGTAAATGCAACTGAAATAAAAACATATTTTTAAAATAACTGAATTTTTGCAGAAAAATTTTGCATAGCATAGCAAAAAGCTGAAGAGTATAGATAATATTATTTTAAAAATTCACGAAGTACGTGCAAAATGAAACAAAATACTTTCAAAGTCAAGAGAGATTTCAGAAAATTCAAAAATTCTGCCAGAATTTCAAATAGCACGCAGTATTAAAACACAATTCGACGCCGAAAAGAATTGTAGAACAAACGTTTTCTTTTATATTATTGATTCGATTATATCTGGTTTAACAAGGCATTTTGAATCCTTGAGTGAAGTCTGTAATTTACTTAAAATGTTATGGACTTTCGACGATTTAAATGAGGAGGAAATAAAAACTTCAACGCACATATTACAACAGAAATAATTCAAAAGAATTTTCATATAAAATATACGACGTATTGATTTGTATGAAGCAGATTTACACAACCAACCTTAATTCCGAATTAAATCCAGTAAATTTGCTACAGAAGATACTAGAAACAAGTTTAATTTAATTGTTTTCAAATTTCTTTGTAGCACTTAGAATATTTTTGAGTCTACCAGCTTTCGTTGCTACCGCAGAAAGGAGCTCAAGCGTTTTAAGGAGAGTGAAGAATTTTAACAGATCAGCAATGTCTCAAGAGAGGTTAAATGAATTATCCATAATGCTTCATATACATTTTGACATTGGGCAGACAATGGACTTTTCAACGATTATAAAGGAATTCTCAGAAAAAAAAGCTCGAAAGGCATTTTTGAAGTAATTTATTTCCTTTCACTCCTCAGTCCAGTTATTAAGGCATTTACAGTACCTACTTACATTTTCAAATTTAGCGCTAATATATTTTCAAAAATTTTACTTCAAATAAGGTTTAAAGATTAATTTAAATAAAATTCATAAATGTTTAACAAAAACAAAACAAATGGTTTATTTATTTGGGTGACATATTTTTATGATTTTAAGACGGAGGGGCCCCATTTTTGTGGTTGACCGGGCCCCATTTTTGTGGTTGCCCGGGCCCCCATATCCTCCATCGGGCCCTGTATATATGTAATCAGACGTGTGCAAGATAATTAAAATACTTATTTTTATAAGTACAAGTACAATTAGTTGGTACTTATATTTGAAAATTGAAAATAATGGTCCTGCACTTAGTCGTAATTATAATTCCAACAAAAGTACTTAAATATCCGGTCTTAGTTACATAGGTATTTAAGAATTGTACTTAAGTATAAATACTTTTCAATTCAATACTTTTAAGTATAATAAATTCAAATACAAGCATTCACTTATTAAAATTGTGCTTCAAAAAGGCGAACTACGAAATTATTAATTTAGTATATTTAATCATAGTAGGTAAAGGTAATGATGAATAGACGAAAAAATAGTAATTGATTAATGAAATTAGAGGGTACTCAAAATAAATATTTAAAAATAAGTACATAGATGTAATTACCTATTCCATAGGGTTCAGTACTAGATCCCATTATATTTATTTTCCATCGTTTGTATCGAAAATTTAACAGTGGTGAGATCAGGAAATTGAGATTATGACATACCTACATATATGCTGATGGTAAGGTTTTTTGAACTCCAAAATTATAGGATGTGATTAGTTTAGCTTAGACGATATGAATAGATAAATTTTCTACCACAAATTGTTTGTGCAAAATGAATGGCGATCAATGTTTTCTAAATTAAGTATTTATAAAATTACAGTTCAAGAATGATTTCTGCAAAATGATAGTAATAACTTTTCAGAGAAGAGTATTTTTGCCATTTTGTAAATAGTGTAAATTTTGTAGACACCGTGAGATATTATTTGAAATAGCTATGTTTACTAATTTGTCTCATTGCATTGTCTAAAATTTAATAAAAATTTACGTCTACGTTCTGGATTACTATGAGAATTTTATAATTTACCCACAAATCATTTCTACGTACATAAATCATTCCCACGTATATTAATCGCTTTAAAATTCTGAATATGCGTACCTATGTAAATTTTTTATCCATGTATGCATGTATGTACCGATACGTTCTATAGGTATCTACGTCCATATGCATTTCGAAAACGACAAACATTTTGTTCTCATAGAAATTATAATGAAATACGAGGAAAATATGCACAGCTGGATTCAATCGGCTTAACTCAATGGATTTGATTTGATTTGATTGGAAATTTGGCTGTTATTAAATGCAGTTACCTAGAATATGTATTATTCGATGTGTACCTCTCGATGTTAGTTGGATTAATAAATATTCGATAAATTTTGATTTATTCTCATTCATTCAAGGAAAATTCCAGTTTTATTAACTTTATCTGGGTTTTTTATTCACTAAAATGAATTTAACGTGTAATAAAAAAAAAATTCAGATCGTCAGGTATTTTCACTATTTCGGAACATCACGATATCCTTAACAGTGGAAATTTAAGAATTAATTGTAGTTTATTTGATTTTCTATCTTAATGCATGCAAGTGTTGGTCTTTGTAAATATATATAAATTTAGAAGAACTTTTAGGGATAAGAATTGCTTTAGATAATTTGAAATGGGTAGGAAAACGGGACATCCTGAAGCAAGTGTTGCAAATATGACCTAAAGCAGAACACAAGTAAGGTAATAATAGACGAATAAATCTGGGACTAATCAAGTCCAAACCAAAGGAGATAGACTTTAAATTCCTTCGAATGAAAAGTTCGCATGCGATCGAGATGATTACAGTGAAGAAAATTCCAAGTTGTATCCAGTGGAGGTAGGGGATTGGCCTAACAAAATGATTTACGGCATCAGAATCAACTTCACAGCTGGTATTTTTGGTTGACTTTACACTCAAAGATTTAATATTTTTCCAAAGCTTCTTATTCGGGAAGAAAAGTCTGTTTCGAGCATGAATTAAGTTAAGGATTACATGTGAAAAACAATGGAATTGAGAATTAAAAACTCTTTTAGTTATAAGAGGAACATGAAAGTCCTTTAGGGTATCACTCAAAAACATTACCTGCTCACCAACAGTAGTTATAGAATTTTCAGTATTCCATTGCTTTAAATCTGCCTCATCCAATAATGCCTGGAGTTCTACAAGGTCATAACAATGTTAAGAATATCTGTGGAAATTCATGCTCTTTCGAGGCAAATATCATAAATGAACATTATTAAATTGGAATCCGAGATTCCTGGTAATGATGTTTGATTATTATAGATAACCTTAGACGTTTTATATAAAGCATCAATCAATGCAGACAAAATCAAATTTTATGTTGTTGTATTTTATTAATTTATTTATAAACAAGTCGTATACTTAAATAGTTATTGTCCGTGACTACTTGGAATTTCGTTATCTTTGCTGGTATCAGGCTTAATTAATCACTTCGGTGTCGATTTGTAAAAAAAATACGTTCAACAACTTTAACAGTAGTCCAAATGGCAGTCGTTCTCTTCACACATGAAACTTGATATTACTTATGTTGGGGCCTGTGTTTATGAAGACAATCGCAGTCTCCATCAAATTGATTATTGACGAGAGTAGTTGCAGGCAGAAATGTCCGGAGAAGATTGTAACAACCGAAGCCAAGGTAAATTTTGCACTGTAAATGATTACTTTTAAAGCTCCTAGCACGAGCATATAGCATACCGCAGTTATAAAAATATATCTACATACTTGGGAAAAACTTTTATATATATCCTTAAAGAAGCGACGAAGTGGTAAGTTTTTTTTTTATTTTTAGATTAAATTTACATAGTAAAGAAGATGCACGCCAAACGTAATGTACACATGCCAGAAAAATAGTAGCAGAAGAGAAGTAAAAATGGTTGAAATTGCGAACCTTTGAAATTTCTTTGAGAAGGTATTCTATTGATATTTACTCGGGTTGAGCGTGAAACTATGGTATACAACTTTACACTTACGCAGCATTATAACAAGACTCTCTTACGGTTGTATGTTTTATTTTTAGTTTAAGTCTGCAAGTTAGCTGATTCAAATAAAACATATTTTAAAAGGAACTTTTAAAAAATAACTTTTATAATTAAAATGCACTCAAAAGTAAAAAAAACACTGAGCACGAGACTTAGTTTGGTATTAAATATGGCACGAATTGGACAACCCCAAGGGGTTAGTATACCCAAGCGCCCAGATACGTAACTTTTTATATCCCATCAGAAAGCTCGCCATTCACGCATTCTAAATCAAAAACAGCATTATAAATTCATCCACATTTACTACCCAAAACTTTTCTCCAAAATTTCCCACTTTCGTCACGAACGTCATCCTCAGGTACAAAGATATTTAGTCAAGGGTTAGTTAGTGGATAAATGTTAAGTATTTAAAAAGGATTCTTAATTTTTCATGATTTTTGCATGAATACGGAAAATTTATCATCTAATGATTGTAAAGGGACGAAAATTTCGAGGTATACACCATCCAATAAATATATCTCGAGAAAGAAGAATAATAAGAAAAATCTATTTTTGTAAATATTCAATCCATGTCTACAAATAGATCACAAGAGAATCATTTTGTATTGTCATACAGCATCTTGTATTTATTTTATTTTCTAATTCTCTGTAAGCTCTTTGTGCGTCTTAATATTTTATTTACTGAATTTGCGGTGGCTTGTGTACTCTCATTAAAGCTGCTCCAAGGAATAAGATACTATTAGCTTCATAACACTGTAATTAAAAAAAGGTAAATTTATACAAGTATTACTGTTTGTATTGTTTTGAAAATAGTAGCCAAAGAAAAAAAAATATGAAAAATTATAGAGGTCCAAGAAGGGACTCTTGAAGTACTCCGTCCATTTTATTTAGTTTGGTAATGAATACAACAGTTCTGAGATCAGATAGAAAATTAATTATCTTTAGATAATTGTTGATTTGTAAAATTTTCATAAAGTGCGGAAAATTAAAATGAAAATAGGGTAGCACACAGTCTCTTTGATGATTCTGGTATTGATATCATTTTTGCAAGATTTCTAAATTGAAAGCAAGAAAAAACCTTTAATGAAAATGAATAAGGACGTTTTACATTACCAGTCGAACGGCGTATAATTTAATTATGTAACATAAAATTCTTTCCAACACGTTTAGTTTAGACAGTAGTTTTTAGGCCTGTTTGAGCATTATGTGTAATATTACACTAAATGCAATATTAATTAAAGGTTTATGCTCTTTTGGTCCACCGATTTTAGAGCCAGTTATTTAGCTGTGCGTTAGGTAAAATGCAAATATTGTTGACCTCGGGAGATTTCGAATTTGAACTCACACGATCATCGACTTTCTACGACTTTACTAATTTTAGCCTGATCATCAGTATGAATCACATATTACATGGAATTACTCTCTATCTCATCCACACCTCTTTAAATTACATTAAGAATTTAACAAAGAATTACACCAATTTACGGTATATAGTACATCTCTGGTTTCATATATACATAGAATGAAATTTGTTCTATATGAGGAGTCTGAAAAACTGTAATAGTAATAATGCTCCCCGTCCAAATGATGTTAATCTTTTAGATGACTTTGTTAAAAGAGTTGCAATAGGTAAATAACTGGATAGCTACTTCGCTTCCAGTTTGTGAGAGCTGTAAGGTAAAGAGTTCGGGTGTATCCAGAGATTCCTAAGGGAATCAGGATGGATATTTGATGGTTAAACAGCTTATCATATGAGGTCAAGGGGCACACTGGAGGTCTAAGTGATGCAGGCTAATCTTCGAGCGGCACACATCTTACATAAGCTAACCTAACGTAAAATAGCTATGCTGTTAGAAGCTAGAGATATTGCGCTTTGGCATTTTATCCTTTGATGAAAATGTCGTTGATCTCTCTAAAAAAAAACATTCTATGTGTTTGATTGACGAAGAATCCAGTTTAAAGTATATTTCGAGACCTTTTCTCTACAATAGTGGATAGATTTCCCTTATTATTTTCCATAGACTATGTAAAAGAAAGGCATTTCTAATTATAGACCAATTGGGAAACCGTAAATCGCAGCTCCCAAGGTAGACATCTTGGTCCAGTCCTTTTCATGATATATGTATCATTAATGTACATATATCTTTAACTAAGGACGAGATTCTTTGATATGCTAATGATGACAAAAATGTTTACGAAATTTTTATTTGTGAACATCAAAATTTTTCTTTAAAATCAAAAAGATCACTTCAAAAGGATTTCTTGGTGCATCACTTATGCCTCAGACGGATCGGTACTCATTATCTAGATTGGACAAAAGTAGAAATTTATGAGTCTTACTTAGAAATTAATAATATCATCTCAAATAGTACTAATGAGACTCTGGGATGTAAAGTTAGATGTTTCCAAGACTTTATAAATCCATTTGCTTCATTAAACCAATTATAAAGGCTCATTCTCCTCTTACAGGAACACATCAATTACATTTAAGAAATTCATTTCACCAGAAATTTGATGTTTTACACAAATTTTGCTCTTTAAAATGTAAATAAGTTTGAAGTTAAGGTAGGATGATACCTCGGGTAATTTATTATAAGACTCATACAAACAAATTTGTAACCAGAACCCATAAGGTAACAACGTATGTTAGCGGAGGTACTTCAACTCTGACGGTAATATAAAATCAAAAAATAAGTTTCTATCTGCTGTTGAAAATAGGCACACAACCGGTGCGAAGATTTTTAAAATTAATTTTATTTCGTCTTTTATGTCTTTTATCTACAAAAAGAAAAGCACAACTTTCTGTAAGACCCGTGTAAGTTATTATTATTATGTCCCTTTTCTTTGCTTTTTTTTTTTTAGTAATATTCGGCGACAGTTTGCATATTTGGCGGTGTAATGACTTGGCTTTTGGGCAAATAAGCCGTCAAGGCCAGGTACACAATGTTGGATAGAAACAAAGTTCTCATAAAGAAAGTTATCACCTTCAAGCGGCTGCGATATTGTGTTACAAACGTTGGGAATTCTTTCGTCTCTCCTTTTTTTTCACTTACAAAATCGAGTTAAGCACTTTCTTTCAGGCTATACTTTGTTGTGATTTAAATTTTTAAAGCAGGTGATGGGATTTTTAAGAATGGTATATATGAGGGATAGCAAAATATCATCGTCATCGTACAAAAAGAAAAATAAGGGTGGGGGGAGAAAGAACTCTTTATTAGATGCTTGAATAAGATTAGAATTTGTGGTGAAGAATATTATTTCCTTCCCTACGTGATGTTATGAAAACAATCCAGATTGTTCTTTTTCCTTAGTTAAAAAAGAAAAAAAAAAAATTTTTTATAATCTTGCGTTAAGATTTAAACTTATGAAGTGTGAAGGAAAAGGTCTTCACTGTGAAAAAAGTTAATACAATTTTTGGTAAATGGTATATTAAGTTGATGAAATATGTACGACCTCTAAGAACAGTTTCCCGCTAAGCCTCATAAAGAATTTTCCTTCATTATTCCCATTTTATCCAATAATTTTAAATTGACAACTTTGCATTATAAGCAATTCATTTGTAAAAGGTTTTGTTAATATATGTGCAGGAAGGGGGGAGTGTTATTTTGATATGGCAACCTTATAGGAGAGTCAGCAGATTTAACCCATTACTCCTCCCCATATATTGCTGGTTCTGATAACAATATTGGCGTCATAAATTAATATGCTCTTTAGCTACCCCACCAATCCCCTCTATTAACTTTACTATTCTTAATACCAAATTATTAAGGTTTTTTGTTCTTTGTAAATCTAATACCATCATGGTGCAATTTCTTAAGCATGCCAATTAGGGTATAGTATGTCCTCCATTGCTTTTGGCTGATACTGCTAGGGAACTTGAACTATATAGACAGAGGCTCGACTTCGACTCTTGATTATAAATACTCTTTAAACCCTTATGGAAAGATAGGCTTAAGCCGCTAACTACATACATATGTAGTTAACAGTAGTTCTTGTTTCTTTTCATCTATTCCTCTATTATATGGATATCTGTTTTTTTGTTTTTTTTTTTTGTTTTTTGTTCACACTTATCACAGCTCACTCAATGCATCGTATTAATACTGGGGGATCTGGGATGCGCCTGCCTCAGCGGTGGTACGATAAAGCTCTCGATTTCTGCATTCCTCGGTAACTTCCCTGGTATGGACTGGAAATTCTGGTCCATGCTGCTGTGGATAGAAGTCTGCCTTAACTACTATGGTGACTAATTATTTATACGGTCTTGAACACTGTGTGTCGTGTGCAGCAGCTGTGGTATGGCCTGCCCTTCATCCTCATTTCAGTGTAAGTGAACACGCACAGCTGGGATGATTCACCTTGTGAGGGAGAATCATATGTTGCCCGGTCAAATAAGGCCAAAAAAGTGGAAAACCTCGGAATTGAAGCGAATAAGTCGTAAATTGATATCAGCCTGTTTTTGGCCATTCTAAAGACTGGGAAAAATGTCTCATTTAATCTTGTGTCTGAATCACCAGATATTCAAGGTGAAAGGTCGCGAAAATCGGGTTTTTTTTTGCAATTATCTCGTTTTCGATTGAAAATACGTCATTCAAGGTCATTATGAAGCAAAGGCTTATACCAATTTACTGCTTATTCGGTTCCATTCCGAGGTTGGATGATTATTTTACTGGGGTTATAGTGATTGTAATTATTCAACATATATATAGATATGGAGAAGTTAGTATAGGTAAATAATGTAAGAACTTACGAGAGCGATAAAAAGTATGATAAAAAGTATGAACCAAAACCCAAGGATCTACAAAATGCTATGGTCTCCGCTTATGACTCCTGTAGTGATTCTGAGTTGATTTCTAAATAGCCTAAAAAGATCCAGGCTCTTCTTTGATAAAGGTCCTTTAATTAATATTTTGTCTTGAATGGCGCCTGTCTTTCAAATCCATTTCTGATCTATTTGGTTTTGGATCGAGTTTTGAGTGGTAAGCTTCACGATGTTTTAATAGAGACAACAAAATGGTTCCGGTTCTATGAGGGGCATGGATGCTCATTTTTTGCCCAGTGGGCCTGTGTTATCATTTCCATTTATTCCTGAGTATTTTGGCACCTATTGAAGTGCTATCGATACCTTGGAAATCCTCTATATCTTGATGTGTTAGAACTGAAAAGATGACATAAGTTTTTAGTGATTTAGCGGTCGGTTTAACTATTTGCAGCAATGAAAAGAAACGGACTACTTGATAGCCACTTCTTCTTAGAGCTGGGAGACCTAAGCAGGGTGGATCTATGGATATCCTCATAAAGATAGATTCTAATCAATCTATGAAGTATAATGAAATTTTAATATCGTTTTGGTCTTTCTTTACCAAAAAATTTTATTGTGACAGATTCATTTCGAAAGCTTGGTGCAAATATTATCTACGTAATAAGAAAAATACTTCCGGTATGTAATGCCCTCATGTGCAAAATGGCAGAGCAATAGTTGAAAATCGTAAAATGTTCCTTTTCGGTCCTTTTACGGTACATTATTTTTTCTAGGATACTAACCATTAAGAAACACATATTCTTGGCTGAAGTCAAAATTTCGAATCACTACAGCAGTTATTAAGAGGTTCGAATGAGTGATTTTTTATAAAATATTCAGTTGCAGAATTCAGTCACTAGATGACGTTTGTCCCAAAAATTACCTATATCTTTAGAATCAGTGGCTCGAAATATTTAACGGTTTATAAAGAGAATTCGACGCTGATTTGTGTATATCACCATGATGGATATTATAGTTATTTTTTGTCAACCTGTTTCTTTCAGAAATGAAGTTTCAGCTAATTCGTATCAATTCCCATTATGAATAAAATTTAATTTTTCTTATTTTGGAGAACTATGTTTGTAGGTATTAAATTGATCAAAACATGACGCACATTAATCTATATCAGGCAAACAATTGAAATTATTGAAAGTATCAAGTTACCACAAGTATTCTGCAATATTTTCATTACTAACTCACAATAGAACGCCGAGAAATAGATTGCTGCATAATATTTCACGATACCTGAACTGTTCCGTATTCTTGTTGTGGTTGGTGGTATGCACAAGTATCTCACTGAACCCAACCATACAAATGAAACTGTTTAGATAAATATATCACACACGCCTACATACATACATTAGTGTGTGCCTAGTTTTGAAAAGGAAGGAGTTTCTACAAAAATAAATCTCCATAATTTATTTATGTAGTGTTTCACCCTTCTTCCGACATACGTAGATAATTTAAAGTCAGTTCGAGAGAACCAAGAACTACGGTAAATCAACAGTGGAAAAGTGTATATGCATACGAAGTTTTTTACTGTTTTATGTAGAATATGAATTTCCAATTTTGAAGATATATAGATGCATGTTGGTCTCCTAGATAGATGTAAAATTTAAAAAAATTAAAAGAACAAACGGAAAACTAGAGCAGCAGCAAATTCCGACAAATCAGTCGGTAGATAAATAATCATTTTTAAGCTTGAAAATATTTCCCTAACAGTCATTATTTTGTACTTGAAGAGAACTATTCTTGAATAACGAACGCAGATTCTGTATACGTTAAACTGTCAAAACCATTCGAAATGAATGTGCATGTGGTATTCTTGAAGTCTGTATTCGTTATTTTTGTATGCAAACCATTCGTTATATAAAGAATGGGGTTCAACCATTCCTGAAGTCGTAAAACAATTCGTAATTCAAGAATAGACCTCACGGTTTTATTTTACCATTAATGCTTGGGAGTTTGTCATGCTACATCCTGGTGAGACGTTCACAACAGATTATATTTGGATATTTAATCTCTGAGCAGATACAGCTCAGGTGCTGTGGTATACCACAGGGTTCTATTTTTGCTCCGTTATTGTTTGGTTTGTACATAAATAGCCTACCGAATATTGTTCATAATGTAGATGTAGCAGTGCATTTGTATGCCAATTATGTGCAGGTTTTCCACTGGTTGTCTACTGGTATGTACGAGAATACTTTTCCCGCTTAAATATGGACCTTAAACGTATACATGAGTGGTATATCGCTAACAATCAAGTAAGTAAGTCTACTGAAGCTGCCATTCATACTATCGAAACTTTAAAATTTTATACTTAAATAGAACGCAGATCTGAAGTTATCACTTTATTTGTTTCTATATTGGCTTGCAATAATCTCAAGAACCGCCGAACAAGGAATGACAATCAGGTTCAGTGAGATTGTTAGTTAGTGGTATATAAATATTCTAACATGTACAACCTTAACCGTAGCATACCTACTTGCAAGAAAAATTCTCTATTACATTCAGGATGAGTGACACCACCGTGACAACTCAATACAGCGGTTAATATCATTCGAAGGATAGTGAGGTTCATGCAATGACAACTTACTGTAGCAGAACAAAATCCCTGAGCTATCCTAAATGATCAAAGATGGTACACCTACAGCATACAACCATGCCAATGCAATAGTGTGATACTGCCTATTCATACAAGGCTCAAGAGATTTCTCGCTATGTCAGAAATTAGCGATGCATCCCATTGACCAGAACCATAAAAAACTAATTCTATGAAGCTCGCCTTTAGTCAGACAATCACGAAATACCTCTCAAAACAATTAACAACTATTCTCCCTTTATTCTGAATCTTAAACACTGCATCTACGCTAACTACATATTGCGAGCACTCATTGCATTAATTGGCCTAGCATACTCAACTAGTTCCACTCCTAAGCAATTATTTTCTATCCATACTAATTCGTGTGAGTTGCGAAAAGTGCACTTACTTTTATGTTATAATACATAAGTCCGGCATTAACCTCGAAAAAGCTCTCGACACAAAAGAGGTGGCCTTATGTGTATTTGTACACATAGAAGGAGAATTCGATAACACCTCTTTTGACGCAATTAAATTAACCGCTAAAGATAAGGAATTTAACTGGACAAATTCCATGCTTAGCAGCAGGAGAAAACCACAAGTTTAGGTAGCTGTCCAGTAACGATCACAGCAGTTAAAGACTGCCCACACAAGGAGTCTTTTCCCCACTCTTGTACTCAATTGTAATTAACGATCTCCTAGTTAAGCTGACAAGTTCGGCATTTAATGCATTAGGCAACGCGGTAGACCTAGTGGCCACTATAAAGTTAGCTATCAAGCAAAACGCCCTTTCCAAAGTCCGTAAGTGGTACTTAGTAAAATCTTCAATATTAACCCCAACAAAACGGTCATCGTCCCGTCCACGAGAAAAACAAAGCTTTCACTAACGGCTCCACCTCTTCATAATATGGAATTGATATTTTCGGATGAAGTCAAATTTCTGGGAATCACTCTTGATAAGAAATGAACCTAGAATTCGCATCAATCCAGAGTAGCAAAAAGAGCGGTAGGATCTCTTTACCCGTGTCATCACTTTATTGTTGAACATGGAGTTTGAAGCTAAGAATGATGCACTGGATGTACACCATGGTTGTTAGACGTAATATTATTTACATAAGCTCGTGGATATTTATTTTTCGTAGCATGAAAATTTGGAATGCCATTAATATACTATATGAATAAAATTATTGGGGAACAAGGCAGAGCCTTGTGGGATACCGAAATAATTAATATGTTTTTAATACCACTCGAGCTAGACAACTCTGATAAAACAAACTTTTGTCGGTATATATTTTCAAATGAACATTATATTATTCAAAGATCACAAAATGTATTCCGACATTATAACTTCATTTTGAAACAAAAACTAAGAGAACCAATTAAGTTTTACAAATTAAAAAGCTTTTTTAATTACTTTTAAACTTAAAAGGAATTCAATCCTCCAACAAAACGAGATCTGGATGATGACAATGCCACAAAGTTTTCCATATAAATCCAAAGCATATTATAATATCTTTTGAGCTTACCAAACCACCTCTATCCGTTCAAAGGAGCTACATATAATGTAAAGTAAAGGTATGCTTTGAATTCAACCACACTTTCTTTTTATCTCTTTTCTCAAATTATAGAGACTGATGAGATTTTCAGTGCTATAATCAAGTTTTCTATGGACATTGAGTCATTTTCATGTATGCTTCCTTCCTTGATATACACATCGAAGACACCACGACAGTTCCCTTTCAAAGTTAATGAAAAGTTACTTGATAATTATACATAATGCGAGATTCAGCCACACACACATGCACAGAAAGAGTTGGTAAAGACAAAATATCCTCTTTGGAGAGATTTATCGTTAATTTTCTAGTTTATTCATGGCTTGTATATTTTACAAAGAGAAAATCTCAGAGTACTTTAGAACTTTTATAATTAAAATTAGTAGGGATAATATAGAGGAATAGCTTAATTTAGTTATATTTACATACATTTTGTAGAGATAGGAAGCGACGATTGCTGACACAAAAGTGTACCATAGTAACTATCCTCAGTGACATTCCCTAAGATGCCTTCCATTTATTCTTCATCACATAGATCCAAGAGCTTTCTACCATATTGCATTTATGTTTGGCACTTATTTCGGGTTTCTGAACCCATTATTTCTTATAAAATACCATGAAAAATCATTTCATGATCAAATTTAAATTTTTTTAATGTTAATGTTTTTTACGCACTCAACCCCCAGCCACCCCATTCTTGTAAGTATTAGGGTATTAGGAAGAGAGAGAGATAGACGATAGCCTAAAATGCTATTTTCAAATAATTATACAATTTGAGTTATTCTGGTATTGTTAAAACAAAAAACAAATCCTCTCAATTGCTACCATGATTGGAGTTTTACTATAGTTACAACTTCCCAGAAGGCCAGGTATACATAATCTTAGTAATCAATTCATTCCTTCCTATCGTGTATCCAATGAACGGAATTAAAGTGAAATATGCCGGGATACGGTCGATGTAGAGAATTAATTTCCAACATTATCCGGTAATGGAATCAGCTATGCAAATAACTCATTTACATAAACCATAATTGGTTAGTTATGTTGACTCCTAACATAGCAACTAGTAAGAGAAGTCTTGAATGAAAATTAAATTGCAGATCTTTACATTTTTCTCTTAGGCAATATTTAACAGAATTTAAAACAAAGCAGACTAATTATAATCTTTTTTTGGGGAGTTATGCTATTGTAGAAATTGGAGAAGAGCTTTTGCAAAGATTTATACAAACTTAATGCGCTCACAATTATGTCTGCTGGCAATAACAATTGATACTGGAGCTAGCAGACTACGATGAATTACGTAAATAGATGTAACTGAAAATTCATTAGGTTTGAATGAAATTTTTTTCCTTCTTCTTCTTCCCACGAAGGATAAATGGGATTTAGGCCAGCCAGCAAAAACCCGTATACAATTTCTTAGAAAACGTTGTAGGTGTGGACCTAAATGATTATAACTTGGCTTCAACCAATCGAGTGAGACATCAT
Organism: Dioctria rufipes; assembly: GCA_963924295.1. Taxonomy (NCBI): domain Eukaryota; kingdom Metazoa; phylum Arthropoda; class Insecta; order Diptera; family Asilidae; genus Dioctria; species Dioctria rufipes. The sequence continues at coordinate 16,892,363 of OZ002740.1, forward strand.
TCACGACACAACACAACAGGTTAGGTTGCACAATCCCAATAGCAATTAAATGATAATTAATATGTGCATAATGTATCCAGTGCCGAATATCGCCGATGTGGGTCCATTAAAGTCCATTAAAGATGATATCCGACGTAAAGGTAGACAGTAGCGGACCAGCAGAGCTGGGAAATAGTTAAGCAAAAAAGTACATTTTCGTTACTTAAGATTTATTACTTAATACTTTTGAAATGGACTACTTGGTACTTGAAACATAAGTAATTTTCTATTTATTTGTACTTAAGACTTAATTTTTTATTTAAGTACCAAGACATTTACTTAAGTATTTCTAAGTCAATTAAGTACCCACGTAAAGAAAAACACCTTGTCCTTCGTAGAAATACAAACAGAGTCTGCAGTGCAGCTGATTTTTTATTGAACTTTTTCATAGATGGCGCAATAACTAGATATTGCATGGTATACGAGTAGTGCATTCCGGAATATACAACAACGTCTTTATGAACGTGCTGAGACATTGCCGTCTTAAAGACGGCAATGGCTGAGAGCAAATGTTTATTTAACAACAGTTTTATGTTTGTCTATATTCATTTGATCGACCTCCTCAACATGGCAGATGACAGAAAATATGAATCATTCGACGTACCTATCCATCATTTCGAATATTATGGTCTATTCCGGAATGGACTACTCAGCCATATAAAACGCAACAAAACTGCAAATCCAATTTCTCTTTGAACTTTTCAAAACTTAAGCTGTTAAATGAAATATAAAATGCGTAATAAATTAAATATTGTTACGAGCGTGGATTTTTTTCGTTATTTAAAACACAATATTTCGGATTTAATTCCCAAGTCCTTTCTTTTATTTAACTTTACCATTTACTCTCACAAATTCACAAACAATTATCAAAACAACTCTTTATAGTTATCGCTAGTACTGTCATAGAGTAATTAGTAAAATGTTATCATTGCATAGTTAAGAGCATACAAATTGCGGTATAGTACAGAATATTTGGTATTTATGGAGAATTTCTACCAAAATGTAGATCACCTAGAAGTTTTTGAAGAAGTTGACACATGTATACCTACGATACAGCTTAAAATATGATTATGTTATATATAACTAAGGAATAGGGGCCTAGCTCAGAGCTTTGACGAACACCATATAGCGTGCTAATATATCTCGACTGACTTCAACAAAGAAAAATTATAGTCCGCTTTTGGAAGTGATTTTAAACCAAATCAATTACTGAAAATCTCGAATAATAATCCTGTAGGTCTACGTTATTGTCTATGCATATATCCAAACTTGAAACTTATGTTTCAATTGTTAAAAAAAAATCTTGTAAATAAGCATATTTCAAGGACTCACTCGGAGTAATTAATGTTCAATCAACGCAAGATGATTGTAATTGATATTCTCTTCACAATTTCAGAGTTGAGATTACGCGAAAATCAAAAATAATAATATTTTTGAAAAGTTGTGTAACTGACAGGAACCAATTTTACAATTACGTGATGAATTATAAATCCAATAAAAGTCCAAATATATACGTATATGTATTGTCGAAAGCTGACAGTTGAAATTATTTTGTGCTATTTGTTAAAAAACAATACACTTTAGTTTTGATGAAAGCAATAAGATACCCATTTCATACCCGAAACGTGACAGTCAAGATAATAATACACACCTAAAGTTTTGTTCGTTGGTCGCTAAATAGATGGCCACTTAATAAAGTTGCCCCTAGAGACTGAAAGTTTTCTTTAGGAGCCCTTTCTTAAGCAGCATCCAGAAGCTTTCTTGCATAATACTTTCCGGTCACGTGTTGAACCATTCAAAGAAGTTCTTGATTTCTTATCTCTCACACTAAACCCCAAAATTTAATTCGGGAAAATTTCTGAATAAAATAATCGTGGGGAAATTTAAATGAAATTTAACGAAGTTTGAAATTGTTTTTTGTTTTTTTTTTAATTTTTCGGAATATTCTCTGTTTTGAATTTATTAAGTCCGTGAATTTTTACATAAGTGAGCTTATGAGCTCAATTAAAAGAGAAAAATACAACGAAAATTGGAAATTGATGGTTTTGGGATTAAAATTATATTAATCAATTACTGCTTGTACCAATTCATTTCCAAAGCATATTTGTCAGAAGTATTTCATGTATGTCATGTGTGAGGAGGAAGGAAGTTTCTATAAGAAAAATATTTTTCTACATTTACTTGCTCTAACCTCTAACCCTCCATCTACAAAGCTCCAGACTCAAATATTTTCAGTCTGCGATACTCCTGGTGGTTTTTGTATACGGAAAAAGGGCTCTAGTCTTTGCTTCACTGGTGCTTTCCTCTCAAACTTTTTCTCTCCGCTTTTACACTTATTCAACACTAGTTTTCCCACATCTAAATTTCATTTGTTTCGGAATATCGCTACTGTGATTCTGATAGATAAGAAATGTTCTCCTGCTGCCGACTTGAATGACGTCAGGCCCAATTAGCCTATTATGCTTCCACAAAGTCTTGTTAAGCAGCAATCTTATAGTTCATTTTAGTTCTACGGTGAAGGGTTGTGGCCATATCGATGGTGCCCTTTGTCGAATTTTCACGGTATCCATAGGATCTGACTATCGGCTAGTATGTAAAATGATCTAAATAAATAAATAGAAATTGAAATATCCCTGGCTATTATCGTCTGACAATAGCACCATAATACCTCTTTCATAATTTTTTAATTAAAATCTTCAGATAAGATTAGTGACATTTTACCAATATAGTATGATAAAGTACTTCCTCAGTTTACCGTAGCCGTTGATCAGGATCAGTCTAGCTGAGAATCAGATATTCATTCTAATCTTCCAAAAAATCTTCAATGTTTTATATTCCAATCTAGGATTAATCATAAAATATTTGAGATGATAGATCTGCTTTACAATTCCCCTTCATTATAAGCTCCTTTAAGTTCATTAGCCATACCTGTGTAGAGACAAACGACATAAATCCAAGTCTTGCTAATTAAAGTGTTTTTTCTGCCAACAATGTTTTGACCAGAATAAATCAATCCGATTTTCTTTCTGGTCAGTATATGTTAACAGCATGCTGCCACTTAGTCTTAAATCGCTACCAATTTGTTGGGGGATGAAAAGATATTTTGCCTGTATAGAGAAGTGTGGCATATATATCGGGACATGATATAGGATGTCTTTATGCTCATTGATGCTCCAAACTTAGACTTGTCTGTGAAAACTTTAGCTTCAACTACCGTCAAAATATCTCTAGCACATGGTCCGTCCGTTCTGGTGCCACCGATTTGAATTTAGAAGCTTTCGCTCAAATCTACTATAGTTTGGATATATCTAATTTTTATTGTCTTTTATAACTCGAATCTCCCACGTAGTATTAGGGAAAATGGTTTTCCATAATTTTTTTCCACTTGTTGATCTTTATTTCATTTATCATCCAGATATCTTTAAGCTTTAGTGACAATAAAAGCCACACACATTATGCATACATACAATTTACTTAAGAAATACGATGAAATCTATTACTTTTACGCGGCCAAATTTATTATCTAAGATCTTCTGGAAAAATTTGTGACACAAATTTTTCAAATTTTTCAATTTCTACTTCTATACCATCCGTCTCCTTACTTACGTAATTATGGAGGAAAGCAGGTTTTGCCTCGTTTTGTGTTTTCCTCAAATAACTGCCAACCTCGTTTCAGTTTCACAAATGTTGCTAAAGGGGTTTTTCTAAGGTCCTAAAAAGATTTTTGAGAACATACTTGGAAAAACTTGAGGTTAAGGTTAAAATAGTTAGGCTAATTATAACCACAGTTCGAATATTGCTTTGAAGATTAGTATGCAAACCTTATTTGGTGTAAACAATGCTTCTTCAGTAACACTCGCATATGATATAAATGGAGGTTTCATCTCTCTCTTCGTATAGTCGACAAAATTTGCTATTGACTATTGAATATTTTTTTAGTAAATACCAGAAGAAGTCATATAATAAACAACCTAAGCGTCTGGAGAGGAAAGGAGATGAAGATTTCTTCCGCTTGCCACATACTAGTTGTACTACGCCAGAGGAGATCCAGTTGTCTGTTTTGCAATTTTTGTGGTTGTTCGCCTAAAATGTTTTTTTGGTAGGCCAAATGTTAAACAGGGACCAGTATACAGACTGCATTCATATCAAGGGATCCAAAGCAAGGTTACTTTGTTATTCATAGACAGCAGCTAGAGCCGCAGGTTAGTTGTCTGAGATGTTGGAGCTCTTGCAAAACCTATTTTCACTTCCTGAGCTCCAATCGCTGTACTGTGCAGCACATAGACTTTCGCCAAAAAGATGGCATTTGGTTTCAACAATAGATGGCGCGACCAAACAATGATGTTATTGCAAACGAAATCATCTTTCATTTTGGAGACTAAAACTGACTGCCGAGGAGTTGCGATTTAACACATTTTGGATTTCTCTCATTGGGGTTTTTCTATCGAAAAGTAAGATCTATCCAAACATCCCGTGAAATGTCTTAACTATTAAAGTCAGGAATCAAATATGACGCATTTATGAAATCTAGCCGGCTTTACTTAAATATGTCTTCCAAAATTTCGTCAACAGGGTAGGTACAAATACCATCGAACGGAACGTTGATGGCTCTTTCACATTCTTCTCTATCGCATGTAGTGTCAATATTTGTACTTTATACGTAAATAAAAATTTTAAAGCAGGATTTTTTTTAAGTAGATAGGTACTGTTTTATTTATTCATTTTTTTTTTAATTTTAAAATTCAAGTTCTTGTTAAGATACCACTCTCTTTGCGAGTGTGTTTCCATGACTATATTTATCTAAAGCCGTTCCGGAATTTAAAAAAGTCCCCCACAAACATACATATATCCATATTTACATTAGATTTTAAATTTTAATTCGAATTGTCTTAAAACAAAACAAACTCACACAATCTCTAAATAAACAAAATCCGTTTATTTGATTTAAGTTTATCTCTACAATTTACTCTAATTCCTTAAAACTTCTCTTAATTTATTAAGTATTTTCCGAAATTTGCAAACACACCCGACGGCATTAAAAGATGATTAAATTTTCAAACATGTCTTTGCACTTATCTAATGGAATTTCGTAATTGCAACCATCTTGTATGTATGCGAGCATGGAGATTTACTATATTTGAACAGATAACCATCTCTGAATTTGGCTAAAATAATTATTCGGTTCAAATTTAAATGGACTAGTTCGAGTGACTATCTACAAACTTTCTGCTTTTATTTGATAAATTTAATTAATTTTTCTATGTACGCATTTGTGTATCAAATGAAGCTGAATTATCTATAGGGAATAAAGTAATTGCAACAGTTCTAAATCAAATTTTAGATTTGGGTTTGGGTCTGGGTATTTCGATAGATAGTAAAGATGAATTCCACAATTTTTAAATAATTCCGAGAACTCTAAATCTATTGATTGAGTATCGTTTGGTTGTTTTAAATCAGCTTTTCATTTTTCTATCAAGGATGGTAGACATATGAATCAATGAGTTTATAGGCCTTTTGTGTTATCCGAAGATGTGATTAATGGCCGAATAATTTTGCAAGCATATTGTCCACATCCATCCTTATATCTGCCAAAAATTTTATAATATTGATATGGAACTTTTGAAACCAGGAATTAAAATTTAACAGTATCATTCCGCGAATTGCAAATGTTACATTAAAATACCGAACAGTAATTTTGTGAAAATTTGGATTCTACTACAAAAATACTTACAAATACCCATAAAGTATTTAACAAGTATTTGAATATTATTGTATAATTCTTTTAAACTTTTATCCAATACTTACGATTACTTTTAATTATACTTCGAAAACTTCAACATTAAATATGATATTGCACTTAAGTACATGAAATGAACACGATCAATTGCGTTTTTATACGCCTTTATTTAACTTCGTTTGTTGTCTGTCTGCTAAAAATCTACCAATCAAAATTTCAACTAATTATAATTAAGCTACAGCTTTGAAATTTTGCACACGGATATAAGTGCCGTGACAATGCAGTATATTTATTGGATCAATTAAAAAGGTAAATTACAGAGCTTTTCACACTCCGATTAAGAATACTACCATTAAAGTTAAGCAAACAAGTGGAAAGTTTTAAAAGCAAAAGAAAGAAGAAGAAAATAATACTAGTACTTCAAAAGCTTAACTGTTGGTAGTGCAGAACTAAACTTACTACCTAGAACTACAGAAATAAAATTAAAATGAATGGTTAGAAGATAAATCTAGTGCAACAAACTACAGAACTAAAAATCAATAGCAAAAGCTTTGGGGTGCACTATTGTATAATTACCTTGCCCACCCTTGAAGGCTTTAGTTTCCTGATGTATGAATTCAAAAAATTTCAGATATTTCTGCAATGCACAATTTTATTTCTATGCAACGAACAATGTTATTTTAATAAGAAACAAAAAACAAGAAAACAACTATTTTCTTATAATATATTTTTTTATATATAATTTTATTAATTTTCATGTTAAAAGAAAAGCTTTTTTCCTTTTTTCGAAGTCCATTAAAATCTGGGCAAGCATGTTTGCTTTCATAGAAGATGCAAAATTATTAAATTACAAATATCGTCAAAATAAAAAAAAACGTATTTATATATAGAATCATATTAGTTTAGATATTTCACCTGGATCTTGTGCCATTTCTGTAATTTTCTTCTCACTTAAAGTTAAATATCTTTGGCAGAACATAATATTTGCTGTTGGTATTCAAACCAACTCATCTGCTTCGGGAGGTATCATATAGCTAGGGTTCGAATCACACCTATCCCGCACTTTTCCTCTTATCTAGTTTGCTTTCGACTTTTATAGTTTCTTCTTATTATTAGGTTAGCACACACAATAGGCCGCCTTTTCCTCCGCGCTTGGGATCTTTCTATCTCAACCCTCGAAAATAAATTAAGAATGCAGAATCTTTAACCGACTTATCTTCTCTTGTTCAATTTTCAGAATTTTTACGTACCTATGTTAGGTTCTTACTGAAAATGTTGAGTTTTTTAAGTTTCAAATTCAGTATCACTAAAGTCGGGCAATTGATCTAAGTAGGTAGTTCATTTCATAATTAAGTACCTACCTACAATATCATATTCAATATTGAAGATTTCGAAGTAATTAAAAGTAATTGTAATTATTAGAAAAGAATTGATAAGAATTATACAGAAATGCTTTAGAACTTTCAAAATGATTTCAGATATTTATAAATATTCTTGTAATGGAATCCAACTTTCGAAAATTTATATACTTTTCCATTTTGAAATTCCTGGAATGATATTAAAAAAATTTAATTCAAATACAAGAGTGTTAGTAATGGGAATCAATTATAAATACTATTGTAACGGAGTGTCGGTGGGATGGCTGCGGATAGATCATCGGATAAGGGCTTCCAAAAAAGAAACTACTTGAGTTGCAATAATAATTATTAATTTAATATTAAATATCCCAACTCTTACAAAATCTAATATAAGAAATAAATCGGGCCTACTTAACATCTATTCTATTACATGTATTTGTTCAGAGACTATAAATCAGTTACGGGGAACTTCAGATTGACCACTAAAACCTGAAAGAGAGACGGGTGACATACGAGAGGAGAATACTGTGTAGACCTCACTACTCGAGAAGGGGATTACGCGGATTTCTCAAATGGAGTACCAGCGGTTTTACTCTGCTTTAAGTTGAAAAATAGCGTATGGCTTGAAAAATCGTGGATGGTGCGAGGATTCCTCACACGGCTTACAAGCGGTTAATGCCTCACACGGTGTACTAGAACAAAGTTGAAGCGGGGTGTTTAACATAACGTATCACATAAATCTCGAGCTGGGATATTTCACAATAACTTTGATATTCGGAGATGGGATATCTCACACGACGTACCAAGGATATGTCAATGCGGGATAATTCGCGCTCACATTAACACGGGGAAATCCGATAGAATTATCACACGGCCTACTACGGAAATTTTGAGGCGGGATATTGCGCCCTGAACTCAACACGGAAATTTAGATGAATCAGTGGAGAATTTCTCACACGGTATGCCAAGTACTTAGTGGTGTGGGTATTTGACGCTAATACCAGTTTACTTACCAAAATTGTCTAAACATCTGATAGTTCGAGCTCGCTGACCAGACTGAGTTCTCTGACCGACTGGCGTGCTTTATATAGCCCATGGCGAGACCTCCGGGTGGCTGAGTGGCTGATGCTTCCACTTGTGCAAGTTGCATATACCAATGAAAGCTGTCAAGCTATTCTGAACAGCTTTTCTTACTTTAGCTTTAGCATATAATAAATTGCATATCATGCAGCAAATGCTCATGACAGTTTTATTCAAATTTCGCAAGGGCGGGCTTATTTGAATTTAAATTAAGGTTTTGGATTTGTAATTTCATTACACTATTAACACCATTATAAAATACTGAATATTTCATAGCTCTGGATAGAAGTACTAGCATCCAAATTCAACCTGCTAAAAACATTTTTATTTACGGTAGGAGGCTGTCGATCATTTACTTACCAAGAAGCTCTACTAAACCCTTGCATTTGAGACCATTAATTTTTTCTAATAATAATTTTTTCGACTAGGTTTTTCTTACGTAATATCTTTGAGAAGTTTTTCTTATGTAGCCTTTATAAGAGGGGTTTCTTCTGTACTTTCTTTGAGAGGTTTTGGTTAGGTGTTGATGCTTTGTCACTCTTTTTGGGTTTATTTCTATGATCAAATGTAGCAGTAAAACTTCATTAAGGTTGGTCCCCTCCTTCCTACGATAACTAGGTAGCGTATATTTTAGGCCAATTCCTGCATTTTCAAAAAGAACATATTTCAATCTCAAGGTAAGGTGCGAATGCGATCAGATTATACCGCAGTACAGTTAGACAATATTGGAAGGTTCAAGTGTGATCTAGACTATAAGATAATTTGATTAATTTCGATAAGATAATAATAGTAAGTAATCACGCTGTGAAGGTGGTGGTATATACCTACTGGAAACAAATGAAAATCAATTTATTAATTTAACGAGCACCCATTCATTATTTGTTAGTTTTAAGCTGACGTAGCTCAGTTGTCGTACATATACCTGGCGACCTATTTAGAATGTATTGAATGGATGCCTATAACCAATGCTCCCTATACATCTACCACTGAATAAGTATTACTATTTACCTAATTCCGAAATAAAATTTAAGATAAATCTAGTGGAAAATAGTACCATCCAAAAGTGCAGAAAAGCCAACTATACCTACATACATACAATTTCAACAATTTGTCACTACTACAATTGTAGATAGGAGGAGATTTCATTAATGTGTGCCCTTCAGTATTTGGGGCCGGGCTCCATGCCAAATGCTTTTAACATTTGCTTGCGCCCCATTAGAGTTGTTTGTTTTTCATTAGACAGACGCTGTGCGGATGTCGAAGCTCATCGTAAAACTCTCCTCGTATCTGGTACATCTCGGGGAAATTTGCTGATGATAGCCATCGTTACTTTAATGAACCACTGATAGATGATTGTAATTAATTGTTCCCAGGTTGGGTAGAGAGGAAGCTAAAAATCAATAAATTGAGCATGTGGCAACGGGTAATAGATTGAACGCTTTGCAGAGGTTCCGGAGTCCAACAAACAAAAATTTGAAGTTTGCTCCTCTCATATCGTTCCAGAGATTTATAGTGTGTGCAATAGTTTTTGTCCATAATCCTTTTAAGGTTCTAAAAGCATTTCTCACTGAAATGATTCTGTTTTATAAGTTTCATCATACAGATTTAAGGATTTGTTTTATATTATAGTTATATAGGTAAGTATATAAACAGCGCTGGTACAGATTTGACACATTTATAATTGGGGTGATGAGGGAGGATGTTTTTCTTGCAAATGTTTCTTTTGATATAAAAATAAAAATGTTTTCTCATTATTTGTGATAGGTATGATGTCATGTAGAATATTCGCCTTTGAGCATTGATGTCAATTTTTGCTCTTTTTATGACATTTTTCATTAAAATTTCGAATGCTTGTGTGCGTGGGAATAGTTGTTGATTTCATGCTCAATGTGATTTTTTATGGCGCTTCACTCATTTGGAAGTAAACGATAGAGTAAAATATACCTACGCATTATATTAGATAAAAATTTGGACTGGAAAATACTCCTAGAAGACAGAACGAACAGAGCTGTCGTAATATGTTGCAGTGCTATAAAAAAAAAATGGGGACTCAAACCACGGATGTCTTTATGGATACCTATATTATCCGACCCATGCTACCGTACGGATCTGTGGTGTTCTGGAAACAAATGGATTTCGCCAATTATCGTAATATATTGAAATAGGTTCAAAGGGAGTGCACTCTTAGTATAAGTGACGCACTAAAGTTAAGACAGTTATCATTCGGGCTGTTGGGATTATCGTCAACATACATTCCATTCAAATTTAGATTAAGTTGAGTCAATCGTAACGCGTCTCAATCAGAGTTGGCCTCAGCCAGGAAATAGAGTGCTCACGAATTTTCCCTTGAAGTTGAGTAGTCAATTGCACCTGACATCGACAGGGATACCAATCACCTGCACGAGACTATGTTGAAAGGTAATTACAAAGTAAAGTTCCCATCTAAGGCGGAAAGGAAATCACATTCTTTGTTTAAGCCATCGACAAACCCAATTATCTATCTATCTGTATAAATGGAAAAACAAAACACCGGAGCTGCCCATTTTCTGCGAGGACTCTCATTTCGAAATAGCCATATACTTTGAAAACCACGTCACGGTTTTCCAGGCGGAAGTCAAGGTCATTGTTGATGCAGACAGTGAGAATTAAGGTATTGTCATATGTTCGGACACCCAAGCGGCTTTTAAGGTCTTGTCAAAGCCTTTATAACCCACAAACTAATACGGAAATGTAAAACCACCCTGAATCCTCTTTCTCGGTGTACCGCGGTCCTCCAATGGAGGTCGTTCAGGTCACAGCGATATTATCAGAAATTAATAGGTAGATAAGCTTGCTCGTTTTGGAGGCATCCTCCTCTACTATCGGGGTTGCACCAAAACAGCATACCTTTAACATTTTAGCATATCCCGGCTGCTAACGTCTTTGATTAGGCGATCCCTCGGGTAGAACTACAAAGAACTTTGGAGTATACCTAACTCAAATTTAACGAAAAGGGTTCTATGGTACTTAAAAAACGAACCCAGAGGACTCCAGTGTTAACTCTTACTGGATACTCATTACTCAGGGCATCTCAGCATCTGGCTGGAGTTTACGAGAAATTGCTCATAAGTCTAGAGGGTGAACAATTGACCTCTTTTTGCCCTAAGTTCTAGAGCCACCCCAGTTTTTTCAACTTTTTGCCATCCATCCAATCCAGCAGCAGATCTATGACTCATTCACAATACATACACCAATGACTTCAAAATGTCCCTAAAAGAGAGGTCGTAGTTGGAAAAGTTATAGTCCAATCACATGTTCGCACCAAACTGTGCCTTTTTGAGGATGTGAAGTTGTCTCTTGAATAATTCGAAGATTTTCGGTTCACCAAAAAAGTGAATTTGTCGAGTTAATTAATAATAATTAATTTTGAATTAAGCTCATGTAACTTCATTATTCAGCTGTAAAACTACTTTGACGCAGTATTCAAAATATACGGGATATTCCATTGGCAATAGCTGCTGCAACACCTGAATTTCGTATGGAAATAACTTTAAGGCTTAGTTCATGTTCGTACTTTTTGCTACTTTAGTAGGGCTTTCAGATATTAGCAAATCTCAAATGCATTCTGAAGTTAGCGCGCTGGCTAACTTCAGACTAGACAAATTTTGCAAGTGTTTTATTTTAAACGGTTTAACTATTTCACGCCTCGTTGACAACTTTTAGTAAACGTATCCTAACACTTTTTTAATACTAACCGTCACTTGCATTAAAAGTTGCACCGTTCCTATCTTGGCATTTGCTAAAATATAATGTTTGGACTGCTTTTGTAATGCTCCATTTACTTAAGCTTTTCCGTATCCGTTTCAGTAAAGATTTATGAAGACTTTTCTTCTGATTTTCGAAATTCTGAAGTTTATAGTTCTTAAACTCTTCCTTTTATTATTGTTTTACTCAGGCACATATTTAAATTTTTTTTTTTTTTTGCTTTCGAGGACATTTCGATGATGTTTATTTTTTTTAAAAAGCAAAACATTTCTATCATCCCGAGGCGCGAGACGCTTTATAAAAAAAAAAGAAAAAAAAAGAAGTGGGGGGGGGGGGGGCAATACAAAATTTGACGATGATTTTTGACGATGATTTTTTAAAACCTTTAATGTCCATTATCACTACCTTCAACTCCCTCAGAGGAAGCCGTCATCATATGGGATTGACTATTGATAATGATATTATAATTGCATTCAAATCTATTTTTATAATGAATTACATTAATCAGGTGGGCGAGGTTGGTAGAGTCAGCAGAGCTGGACCTCTTCTCATGGATCCATCAATTCATCTATGTTAGTTCATTCAATACTATTAAGTTTCATACAAATTTTTGATCTGAGTAGGTGCTAAGGAAATAATCCCATAGATATCTAAAAATGCGTTCGTAGAACTGAGTTGGGTATTAAATCTCAAATCAAAAAAACCGAAAACCTGATAGCCCTAGGCTAGACATACTTTTAATTTATCGTTCATGAAACCCCTTTTTTTTATCTTCTACTTTTTTCTATATCATCGATATAGAATGTTGTCAGTTTTAGATCTACCTCTATAGATATGTATGTTCCTTACAGAAATCTAATTATACATCCGGTTGTCAAGGACCCAAAGCACGATAAATTTTAAATTAGTTTTCTTTCGAAAGGAAGCAAAAGTACCATAAATTCAAGGAGACTCATCCTAATATTTTCTTTTTTATTTTCAAGTCGATTTGCAGGATAGATAGCACTTTTTCTATGGGAAAATAGTGAAAAGATTACTTCAATGACTCTTGAATTTGGAAGAACGTCTGACGCCAACAGTATGTGAATATTTCTATCATGGCCATATGGATAATTGAATTGAGATGATTATGTCATTTCCTTTAAGACTGACTGAATAATTTTGACTACTCTGATTCTAACTGAAAAATATTATTATTGTTTTTTTTTTTTTGTTAAATATTTGAATGAAAATTTGAAAAGGAAAATCTTTGAGGACTTTCTCAGTTTTGCATGCAAATTAATTTTTAATGTGGCCCACAAAAGCTTTACGATTTTTTTGTAGATATTGAAGTAAAGTTTTAGTTAATTTTAGCAGAAGTACTTATTGATTAGGGAAGCTTGAATTCATATTTAAAATCGCGGAAATTGTAGAAAAACTAATATTTTAATTGGTATAACAGTCAAATCCTAGACTTTGAAATCGCAGCAATCGAAATTCGATAAGTTTTGCATTCCATAGGACAAATTATAATGGTTAATATATGGTTTTTCGGGGTTTTTATATATCAAGATTTACTACGTAACGTAATTTAATTTTTTCGATTTTTTTTTAAATGTTTTCCCCAATTTTACGAAATTTTTTATTCATGGATTTTGTGTAGAAATTGGAATAAAAATTTGTTGCGCATTTTAAAATCAGTGAGTGCGAAACCCCGCACGTCGGACAAATAAATAATTTCGAAACATGAAATTCCAGAGTATGAAAATTTGGAAAATGCGTTACGAATTTTCCCAAAAATTCGGGACAATCAAATTAAATATTAGAGATATTGCGTTTTGGGATTTTGTTCTGTTTTTGGATTGAAGGTGATCCAGTATTACGAGGTTGTTTTATTTAAAGCCATCCGAATTTCTGCCACCCCTCCCCCCCCCCTACCCTAAATTTCTCGACGCCTCCTGTGACAGTTTTGGAGAGCAGCTGGCTTTTATGAATTACTTGCAAATATACTCAAAAAGATATAAGAAAGATGAGAAATAAAAGGATGGAAATTTGAAGGATGATGGTCTTTCAAGACGGACGAGTTATGGGATTGAGATTTCTTCATTTTTGAAAAACTTACACTATGAGGGCTCAACCGGCACGAAGAGGAGCTCACCAGATCAAGCTGGAGGTTATAAGACAGAAAAGTAAACTTAAATGGGAAAATTTGGAAAGGAGCGTTGATGGTCCCCGGTTGTAGGACATTTTGATCGCCTCCAGGTGATTAAATATTTTATATATATATGATATGCTACGATGTGTTGTTTTCGGTTCGTTATTAAAATACATAATATTTCAAATATAATTCAGAAGTTCTCATTATTACCCTCTACTGTTTATTTTTATCAAATTCACAAACAATCACAGATCAAAACTACTTAAATTATCACTAGTATTGTGCTTCAATATCGTAATTCAAATAGAATATTTTCGCCTGTATACTACGTTCACTACACTGTCTAAAACAAGACTGCAGACTACAAAAGAATAACTGTACCAGTAGGAGGAGAGTTTTTATCAACATTAGATGTTTAGCTTTAGACGTGGTTATTTGCCAGTGTTTATAGTGCTAATAAAATACTAGCAAATAATCACAGGCGATGTAAACTAAAGTAAATTTTAGACAACTAAGCATTAATGTTCTCAGAACATTTCATATGAACGTCATTGATAATTCCAAGATTTTACCTTATCGACAAAGGCAAGATACTCCCACCTAACGCAAGAAAGAAGAGGCGGTTGATCTTTAAAGCCCAAAGCCATGCATTGTGACCTCCCAGCATTTAGATTTAATCTATCCGATATGGACCACTGCGAAATTCTACCCAAACCTATGTTAATATGCTCCACAAAATCTTCCATAAGCCAAGCTGTTCGACTCAGGTATGAAGACACTAAACAGAAGAGGACCCTGTGGTACGTCGCGAACTAGTGTAAGTAAATCAGACGATAAGTCATTATCAGGTACAACCCTCTCAGACCTACGGTCGACACTATCAAATGCCTTAGAGAAATCTAGTGAAGCTAGAATGAAAATCTGATGGTTCATCCAAAGATAATTCCATTCTTTCCTGTATAACCAAAACAACAAAGATTCGATAGATCTCGTTAAAAACATCTAATCTCCTTAATCATTGTTGAAAAAATGCAACGCAATTTACATTTCTCTAAAAACTAGAAAGAAAAACTGGAAAACATCTTTTATCTGACTTCTATGCTTCTCAAAACGATTCATACAGGCAAAGAATTTATTCCTACTCTCAGCATATAAGAGAAAAGAATTCTTCCGGCCGGAAGACAGGTAAGCTGATGTCAAAGCAATTTTAACAAGGAAAGAAAAACATCCACATTGACGCTTTTCTGATGAAATATAAAAAATAACAATCTCTTCGACATTAATTAAAAATAATTATGATGTGAAAAATATGAGAAAGTTGCGTTTGCTGCCAATTTAAATTTGCTCGGTTTTTATTTTTTAATTAGTGCCCGTCCTGCGATACTCTCATCTCTTCCTTGTCGCAAGTATACCTGTGGTGTGGTGCTTCAGTTTCTGTGATGAAGGTGTGTAACTAACTAACTGTACTTTGTGCAAAGTTTAGATTTAGAGAAAGTTGGAACATGGACATTTTACACCCGGTTTCACATCGTAAACAAGGGCATATCCCTAAAGGCGCGTTGGCGGATTGCTGTTTAGAGGCTATTTGAAGATTACAAAAAACATAAGGGTCCGCTGAGAGTTCATTATAGTATAAGTTTTCCAGGAGATATCAATTAAGCAGTCCTTCCCATTTCCATAGAGGAGAAGTAGATAGTGCAAATGGAGTGTTGCTTGGTAATTTCGTGTTGCATTATAAATGGGAAAACAGGAAAAGTTGGAGGCAGTTTGTAAGATCGCTGGAGGCCTGTTTTTTGTGTTTTAATTTAAGTTGGTATAACAAACAAAACAAACGACTTGAGAAGGTATAAATTCCTATAAGGAGTTGAAAGTTTTTTGTTTTTGTATGGGTACGGATAATGCCTTTGGGAAACGTGAATTCTTAAGACGGACGCGGAGACTCCTTTCATTCAATTTTAAATAACACCCATTAAGGAATTATGGTGGTTTTTTTAGAAATTATCACTTAATATTCCACAAATCATGTTCATTGTTCAATGATTCATTTGTTGTTGAATTGATACCGAAAAAAGTAGCTGTAGAAATACCACCCTTTTTGAAACAAGCTCATCTGTAATTCAAAATCTCACATTTATAGTGTTCAGAGTTTTAGAGATGTATTGGACTAGAAACGCGACCAATTGCAGAAGTTACTACCGACGACGTACATTTACAGAAGTTCGGATACACGCATAGATCCCAAATTTAATGTTTACGTGGTTCGGTCAGGTGTAGTAAGTAAAATTTTGAAATTTTTTTGCATTATGAATCTACATAGATTTTCATCTCTGTAAAACTATAAGAATTGGTGAGAAGGGTGTGTAGTGAATGAGGACATACTTATGTTCAGAAGGGGTTGGACAATTTGTTGGTTGTGCGGAGATTATAGAGTGGGTGAAATTTCAATATCTTCCCAGCTCTTGGACAAATTTTCTCCGTATTTTTCTCTTAATAAGACTTATAAGGATCGATCTTGTAGACTTACATGTTCCAAGCATTTTCTATTGGATTAAGATTCGGTTCTGTGACGGTCAGGATAACTCTATTTAATTTGACGTGATTTCTTCCATCTCCTACCTTTTTTGGACCGATGCTTGGGATGTTATCTTCTGTAGAGCCCGGTTGTGTAATTTCCTTCTATACATATATTTTTTTATAAACGTCAGTTTAGTTATGATCCATAAATATGGCATACATTCAACTTTCTACTTTCATGTAAATAGTCATTCAAAATCCTTGTGGAAAAGTAGTCTCAAACATGAACTTTTCAACTATACTGCTTTAACGTTCACATGAGGCATTTTCTGCTGATTTTCATTTCCAGATCCAATTTTTTTGTGTGTAAGGATTATTCAAACAGAGCGTTGTTGGCCAGAAGTAGAAACAAATACTATTTTTCAAAGATTTTTCTCCGAAATATTATTTTGTGTTTTAATATACACATTACTCATCAGCTGCGTACACAAAACTGATAAAAAGGTATATAGAAGACATCAGTTTATATATAGCATTTGGACAAACATTTTTCAGTATTGCCAGATATTATCTAACTACCTTACTTCTTTGAAATCACTATAAAAATGTAAGAAAAAATGTCTAGAAATTTATTATTACGACACATGTTAGGAGCAAGAAGAGCTTTTAAGTTAACTAGTTACAATATGTTCCAAAACTATAAAAAATGTTCAGTATATCGACCATTTTTCCATAGATCACTAGGCCTATTAACATTCAATGCTTCTTAGAATATCTATGTTCCTTAAATAATGCTCTCTCGTATCAATTCATATGAAATACACACATTTACATACATTTATCATGCTTTTGTAAAATTTAAAAATTTAATTTTTATTCAAATTATTTTACTCACAGAGTTATATCCGCATAATAAAATAATTAAGAAAAGTGATTTGAAGCAAAAAATACATGTAACAAGTGTGACTTTCTACATTACATTCATCATTTTTGTCGTAATTTACCTTTTCCAAGACTTAAATTTTTCCAGCATTGCGTGCGTGATAACCATTTCATGGAAATATAGAAGAGACTACCTGGTGAGAAGAGAAAATTTCCTGTAAATATGCAAACTTCAGATAACTTGAACAAACCCTGAACATACTTTGGTGCGTTTCTACTTCTTATTATTAGTTGCTTTACACTTTTGTGGTATTTTTTTTTCTATACAATTACACATGACAAATTATCATTCTTTTTACCTTAGGAGGGCTGTCAAGCTCTAAGCACGCAGACTATCCAAACACGCTACATTCCAACGAGTATATTTACCATGCACTACGAATTCATAGAAATCTACACCAACAGATCATGATAAAAAATAGGTTTTCATTTTGTTAGTATTAAAAAAATAGTTTTATATAATCGGTGTAATTGTAAGTCTTAGGCTTGCTTTTATGAAATGACAGGCAAGAATGTACACAGATGTATAGACTAGATTTGATAAAGATTACTTACGCCAATGGAAAGCGCAAAAATCTAACTGAATGGACTGTTTGAAATTTTAATTTATGTTTATCTAGTCCGATTCCTTGCAACCATTAACGAAATCCTTACAAACGTATTCGAAAATAGATATTCAAATATATTTTCATAGATAATTTTATTTCTTTGAAGGATTCTAAATGACCACAGCTTGCAGTCTCATAGAATCAGAGAATTACGACCATAAGGCGCAATTTAACTACCAAAATAAAAGAAACTACATTGCTCTCCGCTCTATGAATAAAAGCCTAAAAGTGCATGAAAAAGAAGAGAGCGCTGTTATTTCCTCCTCGATAGTATTCCTTGTTACTGAAGAAATGTGTTTGGCTTATGTAAAGGAGAATACCCATTTTTCATTCAATTTTAGGCTCGACACCTACAAAACTCATTTGAGTAAAAAGTGTACTTTTCTACTTCTCATGATTTTGCGGAATTGGTGCGTCGTGGAAAATGACTTTCTATTAGAAAAATTTTTACAACAGAGCTTCATTGTCATGGAAGACAGAATTACAAAAATATATGCAAAATGTAGTAGCTGGCGTGTATGTAATTCAAATGCATGAAAATGGGTTTTCCGGAAGCAAAAACGTCCTGAGAAAGTTTTCTGAATCGCGAAAAAAGTACAGCCGATAGCACTCGGGAGACCTTAAATTTGATATGCAACATAACATGCCGTATTGGGACCCCCGCCGGGGTTCACACAACCCACCGTAAAAGTATGCAGATAAATATTTTCTTCTATGAATTATAGCCGGTAATGAGCTGAAGCGAGCAGTGAAGCCCGCTTTCCGATAGGATATAACACTACTGAGTTAAAACCGATCTAAGGTGCGAAAACGTAGTACCTCAGTTCAAATAAAAAGGGGGTAATACTAAAAACTTGAGTATGGCTATTTAAGCCTATGAGTATAGGAGTGTGGGTACTTAAAGTTCTTCGCAGGACCTAAGAAATTCGATTCTGAACTAGATTTTCCAAAACGGACTATATCAAATTTTGACCCCACAAGCCTTCTCCCGCTTCATTGAAATAAACATCGGTGATAAAATATTTTCAGGGTTTCATAATGCAATGTTTAAGAAATCTCTGTTCATGTGAGGCCTAAAATTCTCATTCCCCTTTTAGCCATTTCGAAAAAGATCTTCGTTTTGAGCGTTGTAAGAAAAAGTTCCGCAAGTGAAGCATAGATCGCGGAACTTGTTATGCTATTCTGTGGATAGCTTCAACATTCATTAGTCGCGTTTTTTGTTTTGTATTTAAATTCATAGTTTTAAGGACGAAATGGCTATCAAAATAAAATTCAAGTTGAACGATGTTTTCTTATTACTCATCTGATGATTGCAAGTTAGATCCTCAACTATCCCAATCACTGTTTTAGGCCATACTGAAATCATACGTGTAGGAAAATATGGGTTTTTTAGGCTCAAAAACTCATATGACGTTATGTGATCGATTCGAAAAATATAAGTGGTTTCAATGAACATTTTTTTGTATGAAGTGTTGCCACACCTGATTACAAGGAGATTAAAATGAAGAAAATGGGTAGACATTTTAGTTTGAATGGTGGTTTTCTCTATATACATGTATGTACTTGAATTTGGTATAGTACGGATTTCATAAAGGACGATCAGCAGAGGGATGATATGATCTTTCAATTGAATACGATTTTCTGTGATATCTGTCTTTTCGTTTATTCTTGGATATCGAAAATGACTTCAACGGGAACATCTTAGATTTTTTTGGTTTTGTAAGTAAGGTGGCGATCTTTCGAATCTATGTTAATATGTTCTGCTTACTTCTGTTTTAATTTTTTACCTACAAATGAAAGATTACATTTTGAATTTTATCATCGATGTTTTTTTCTTGGGTATTAAGATTGTCGAGGATTGTTGTTGTTACAAGTAAATTTGACGAAGACAACCAGGTACTTGCTTTCCTCTAAGGGAATAAAAGCTTTACCACCAATTGCTAGCTATTATCATTTCTCATACTGGACAAAACTTTTAACTTGGCGATGGGTAGTGAATTCTATATACCGACAGACATTAATTCCTATACACACTCTGATATTTAGATAGAACGTTAGTGTATAATTTTATGGGTCTCGGTCCTAATCTTACCCTCGCAGTGATGTGATTAATGTGAACACATCATTGCTACCTTACAGAGATATCAAAAGTTCTATGTGTCTTGCAACTTTTTGAGTTAGTTATTTTTGTAAAGACTAAACATAATGTGTTTCTTCTTAGCTTGATACTGCTGCAAGATGTGATGGATTGGATCTGATAGTGGTTCATTGAATTTAGATAGGATAACTTTCTACCATGCATACCATGCGATCCTGTGATACAGCAGCAGTAATAGCTCATAAGAGGTAATAAAAAGTGAAGAAGGAATTGTTTTGGCATGCCGACATTCAATAATCTAAGTATAGTTAGTTCGGAAGAGGTCTGGTGTACATAAGTCGAAGGTAACTAAATTGGTTTGATAAATGAGATTTATTCTAATATGGAATGAGTGCCAGGTCCCGCTGCGGGTATCCGAATCTTCTCTATTTTAATATCCAGTGCCAGTAATTCACATAACCACAATGACTAGGTAGATTAGCATATCAGGTCAACTGAACAAAAGGTAGAATTGCTGAGGTAGGAACTACAGCAAATTCTTACTGAATTTAAGGTTCAATGTACTAGAGAATTCCGGCAAATAACTAATATATCTCTGGAAGCCAGGTTCAACTCTCAGATTTTTTTTCTTTTGACCAGAACTTGACACATATGCGCGTCTTTCTTTGATTAGCTCTCAGATCCAAAGAATATATTTTAGATCAAACATGAGGATCATTTATGCTTTTTATGCTCGGAACAACAAGATAATACAGAACAGTCTCCGATATCATAATTGAACACAGTGTATCTCATACCTATGTTTTTGAAAGGATGGTAATTTGGATTGTCTAATTTACCTGAAAGGAGTAGCGCCGATAATAATAAATACTATTATCTATTAAATACCTTCAGATATAACTTTGTTCTCGTAAGTTTTGAAATAACTTTTTAGTTACATTTTAGTATCCAACCCCGAATTAAGCTATCCAAAACACCGATGTGCCTATAAATCCAACAAAATAAAGATTTAAGAATATAATATTTATGGTGAGGAGACTTTCTTATATCCACTTTACTTTGTTGGCACAACTCTCCTCTCTGTGGATATCCACTTTTTACTATACGAGGTGATAAGCGATAAATAATCTCAAAAATCTATAAAAAAAAGGGGACAATACGGGATCACAGGATATCCGACATTGTGTGTTGCTTACCCCAAGCGCTTCTTTTCTCTTACTAATATACGCCTACTGGTTATCTTTTCTGACGGCAAGGAATATCGAAGGACGACACCAATATGAAAGGACTTCAGCAGTTTATAAATAGTAAGAAAGAAAATCGTGATGTTATCAATAAAGTTATCATGCTTGGGGAGGATGATGGTTCGCAAGTAGTTTTGTATGATAGTATGTTAAACTTCCTCCCGTAATTCTAAGTTTCGGCAGGAACATATCATACTTACATAAATATGTGGATTGAGGATAAATAGATTTAGTGATTAGATTTAGGGAACGGATGTTTTCGTTTTCAAATCTTTTTTAACTTTATTTTATTTGTTTATTTTTTGCTTTAGAAATGACCTTTAGAAATATTTCAGAAATTGAATAGAATATAAAAACGTGGTCAATGGTTTACAATACTTAAAACTAGCGGCTTTTTACACATGAAGCTACTTAAAAGTTAGACTCAAATATGATGTAAATTAGCTTTCTGCCAAATAAAAAAATTGAATAGGTGTTAAAGGGTAAAAGTACGTCGAGAGGGAAAGGGCGAGACTTGTTGCCGACTTTTGGTGATAGTACCTCATTTTAGTTGTATCACTCCCTCCATTCCTTTGGTGACTTATGGTAGAAGTGAAAATATTTCATCTCAACACAGTAGGGATGGCCAATATTTGGGAAAATATCGATACACCGATATTTCCATTTTTTTTTTTTAATAACATTACACCAATATATTGGCAAGTGAGATATTCTCAGTTGGCTCACTGAGACTGCACTTTCAGTGAACTGTCTCAGTTCCATATTGAGCTACCAATTTCGAACACATCCACTGAGCAACTGAGACAAGTGAAACTGAATTTTCTTGTCTCAGTTGACTCAGTTTCTTTATTTTGTGATTTTAATTAATAATTAAAGCGTAGTGAACTATTTGAATAAACTAACAGCACTTTTCTCAATTTATTACTATCCATTTTATGTGTTCAAAATTATTTAAATGTCAATATTGGCAAATCAGCTGATTGGTTTGAACTGAGACAACTGAGTCGACTGCTCAAAGTTTTGTCTGAGTTGTCTCACTGAGACAGTGCTTGCCGGAAGCCCCTTATGTTGTTGCATATCAAATTAAACGTCTCGCCAAGTGCTATTGTGTGGTCTACTCTTTTCCTGATTCAGAAAACTTCCTCCACTTACTACATTTCGCATATATTTTTTCCGATCTTTCTTTCAGGGCCATTAGTGGTCTGTTATGAATATTTTTCTCATAGATAGTCATTTTCCATGACGCGCCAATTTAATACAATCACGAGCGGAAAAAGTGGTCTCACCGAGTACTATCAGTATCACACTTGGGTAACATGCACCCCAGTTACCACATTCCGCATACATTTCTTCCGTTCTTTCTTTCGGGGACATTAGTGCTCTGTTGTGAACATTTTTCTCATAGGAAGTCATTTTCCACGACGCACTAGCTTCGCACAATCACGAGAGGAAAAAGTCTACTTTTGCATCCAAGAAATTCGCTCTCAAAAGACATCCGATCGCCAAAGCTCTCCCCGGTTAATAGAAAAAACGTTGTTAATAAAATATGCTCAGACTATCATAATGCGACGGTTAAGGCATCTCTCATGTCTGTTCATGTTGGGCTATTAATTGTATGAAAAGTGGGCATTCGAGCAACATTTTTTTTTTTTAAATATATAACGATATTTAAAGTATAAAAATATCGATACGATTTACCTGTATAGTACGGGGATAAAAATCGTTATATCAAATATCGTAACGGTATCTGCCATCCCTACAATACCGAGCATTTCTTCATACAAGTACGCTACTACAGTACTGAAATTTGTGAACCTCAATTCCAACCCCGATAGGACTTTCCCGGTTGTTTTTGCTAGTGAAGGACTGTTATACAAATTAATAGAGCAAAATCAAACAAAAGAATTGAATATGGGTTAAAAGGTAAAAGTCAGACGGTATGGGGAAGGGCGAAATAAATCAGCTTCAAAATTTTTCGTAGTTCCCCATCATTCCCATAATTTTATAACGGAGACCCATGGAATGCTTTGGATTTAGTTGGGAACAAAAGTTGATAGAAATTGGACGTGTCGCTTAGAAGAGAGTTAATTCCATTTGAAAGTTAATATTATTATTTTTTTTTTGCATCAACAAATTTTCTTCGGAAGCCTTTTTGAAAGTTTTTCAACTATATCAGCAAATTGGACCATTATTGTATAAATAGAATCTCATTCTATCACATACATATGTATATTCCAAAATTTATATTGTCACTCGATTGCTACTGTAGTACATATTGGGATAAATTCAAGTAATGATCATACCACATTACCATTTACGACCTACCTGGACTTAATAAAATTGCTTTTAGGTCTTAGGTTACAGTAGCGGCTATCAAAATATCTACGATCAACCACATTTAGATCATCGATGGCTCATTGTGATACTACCTAATCGGGACCCTACCCAGAAAATATGCATCTTGGGCCACAGTTGCCTTAATTCCGAACTTATATAGTCCTTCTCATCTGCGGTTAACCAGCTTAAAGGCTAACAATTCTATGGACTCCTCTTCAAACCGTAATCACTTGTTGGATTTAGAGTTACAATAATATTATCTCTCACTCGCAGGACTTACATTTTCTACTGACTAGAAAGTTTCTAACCACTAGACCGCTGGTTAGTAAAAGATACAAAGGAGGAACAATTACACAAGGGGTAAAGAAACCATGGCACCCTTTCCTGTTTTTATAATAACTTTCATCACTTATTTTGGAATTTTTTTATACTTAAATAAATGTTAGAAACTTAATCTAAAAAACTTGGTGGTTAAATTCACCGCTTAACTACTGTAACCAAATTATCATGGTAATGGGGTAGATTGACCGTGCTCTGCTTGCTCCAGATTAGGTCAGGTAGGGGCGACTAGGCCATTGGAAACATGAGGACATCGTGATCAGAGTTAATCTATGTATGTTAGATTTGAATAGATTAGTATTTCTCTCTCTAGTGGTTTTTAACCTTAATGCTACAAGCGCAGGACACACATATTATAATATGCTTCGAGGTTTCATCTTCCTCTTCGGACAGTAGACACAGTTCACTTTCAGATTTACCTATCTTTTTAAAAAATTAATGAAAGGGGTCATATCTGGTGATTGCAGTAGAAAACAGCGATAATCTGCCAAGACCAATTATTTCGCACGTCTGTAGAGAAGAAGGGGTAAAGAGTTCCTATGTCTGCCTCATACTGAGTGCATTACGCCAGAGGAGATCCAGTTGCCTGTTTTCCCATATTTGCAGTTCACCCCTAAAGTAGCTTTAAAAAAAAAAACAACAATCAGTGCCGTAAGACGCCATCGCTGTAGTGAGGAACTAGCAAAGTTTGGCAATTAAGCTGTGTGGATGATGTGTCCTTTTTTTTTCAAAAAGTAAGTTTTTAATGCAGTATATTTCTATGAACGTAGTCAGTCCATATTATACATGTCAGTAGTTTTACATACGAACGCTGCAAATATTTTAAAATTTTAGGAGTTGGAACTAAGTTGCTCTGATGCAGTAGTGAGGGAGTCTGTGTCGTGGCTTCGCAAGTATATCTCGAGGGTTTTATATCAACGAAACTTGGGGGTCCCAAGCCCCAATTCTTGAAAAAACCTATACACATCCATCACATGCATACAATAATATTAATTGAAATAGTTTTTTTTTTTAAAAAAACATTTTTTTGAAGTTGAATTATATAAATAAAAAAACATAAAATAAAAAATATATTTTTTCAAATAACTCAATTAATTAAATAATTTTTACTTCAAATTTAAGGGGTGACCTGGTGACCCCCCCTCCCTTCTCCCACGGAGCCTCTGTGATCAGTCTAGGAACCCAAAGTAACGTTACTTGGTTCCTCTAGACAACAGCTGGAGTTTCGAGTAGCAGCTCCGGACTAATTTCGACTCAAAGTTTTGATAGGATGGAGCCAGAAGTGTAGCTTGACTGTCTGAACTAATGTAGATGTGGGTGTTCCTGAACTCAAATGTCTATAGCATACATTTCAGCCTAATAAATAGAATAGGCATGGGCCTATTACGGGAACTAGGGCCCTCTATCTAATAACTGCCTGCCTTCGATGGTGGTTATATAGAAACGTCCTTCGAAGATAAATATTTTAGACGTAATATTTGTAGAAGCTTCTAGGCCTTTAATGTTAACCTGCCCGAGGATGTTAATATGTCCCACACTGCAATCAGCTTCCTCCAATTTAATGCAAAATAATAGTTGCAAGATGATTAGTGTAAGCCATAAGATCTCACAGAAAAAAGTCTAGAGCGAATATGTTCTGAGAGGGAAATTTTACATCTTTCAGCGCCTACCAACCCTCTTCACCCCTCTAAGTTGACGGCTATTTATCAGGGAATACACTCGACATGAAGTAAATTTACATACATTTGCTTTAAAATAAGAGAACACTTAAAGAAGTATAAGATGGTATGTACATTGCTGTAGATGGAAAGGTTTAACATATTTAGATTTGTTTTATACGCAAAACTACAGATTTGCATAAACTTACAGGGTGGTTCTTTTAATATGTCAATTCTATAACGCAAAATATGCAAAATGTGCAAAATAAAAAAAAATGCTTTATTTGAAAATTTCCAATTTTAGAGGGACCTTTTCTTGTGCCTAAAAATTAAATTAACCTCCCCCCCCCATACCTTCTTAAGTGTAGGGCGCGTATCAGGCTTATTTTGGGATATATTTGCAATTGACATTATAAACGGATCACCCTGTGTAGGTAAAAACAGAATTTAAAAATTTAATTACCTTAAACTTCATATTTATTTTATCCAAAGTACTCAAGTGGTTGAGTTGCTTGCTGAAAAATCAAAACAAACTTTGTCTTGTGCTCTTAAATTTTCAGTCGTACGACTGTAATGCAAGGATTCAGGAAAATGAGAGAATGATACAAAATCTGTCAGTGACTTAAAAATGATGGGGACGACGACGATTATGATGATAAACAATAAAGTGTGTACTGAAATTACATACAGACATGCTTGGAGTTGAGAAAACTCCTCTTCTCTGCCATAATTTCTTTAATTTTCATCCTATATGCAAATACTTGAGCCTTTTGAGGGATGCCTTGAGTTATTAGATGCGAATGTAAAGGAAATCCGACTAACATTTGCCATGGGTTTTTACTTATTCAGATGTTTCTCGTTCGTATCGAATGTATGTAAATGGGTTTATTTGATGTGGATTGATGTCGGGAAGAGGAACGAAAAGTGGCTAAAAATATCTCTAAGGTTAGCAGCCATGTGTCAGGATTTCATAAGAATGGAAATGATGTGATGCGATTTATTTCAATTACATTTCGTCATTTGAATACTTATGTTTATTTCCAATTAGTATTTGTTTATCCAATTTATATTGGGCATGCTCGTTCTCTCTCTCTCTCTCTCTCTCTCTCTCTCTCTCTCTCTCTCTCTCTCTCTCTCTCTCGCTCTTACTAATTGAACGAGGAATTAATTTATGTATTATGTTTGTTTTAGAAGCTTTAGACTTTTGACCATCACCAGATTTATTGTTTATTCCCAAAATATAGATGATAGTACCATAAAATGCTAGCCGGACACTCTCACGAAGTTTAGAATTGTATCCCGACTCTATGTTCCTGTTTCATGCAATTTATTTAGGAGGTGTGAGTTAAAGAATCTGTATTGCCTAGCGGGGAGAGTCGCGCTTTCTTCGAATGCTCTGGCACATAGGCTTGTTAATAAGTCTCATTCTAATGTACCTGAAAACAAATTCTGTCCACTGAGGAAATGAGGGTTCTCAGTGTTGGCATACTAAGTCCCAGTAACTTTTTCGTTGAAAATGGGCTTCCGCCACAGATCTTCTGTTGTCCCTATTCGTTCGGGGTTATCTAACTGAAGACGATAGTGTTGCCGGTAGGCCCAAACCAAAATATTAGAAGTGAGGTGTTCCGATTGTGAAGGGGAGAAGCTTTCGAGACTGCTTCAAGACGAGCGAGTTCGTCCGCCCTTTCCTTCCTCTTATATTAGGAAGTAGGAAGTAAAGAATCTTACATCTATTAACCTGCAAGATTAGTTCAATGGCCGACACTGCAAACAAGAGACAATTAATGCTAGCTGACAAAAATTGCTATGGCTTGCATGTCTTCGAGTTACGGGTACTATGCACAGCTGCCTGACTTCAGCTGTATTCGAGGCTATACTTATTCTGGATCTGCTTCCATTTCATCTGCATATTAAAATGCAGACCTTCCTCAGCTCAATACGGCTGCAGGGGAAAATCTACTTAACACAGATAATATGGCCGGTCGAAAAACCTTGAAGAACTCCTAGATGACATCGTTTTTAATTCCATTATTCTGAAATGTTCTAACTTGGAAAAACCATTTAAGGCGATCTAGATCCGATCATTAGCAGTGGGTTTGCATTAACACTACCCTTATGAATTATTTAAATCGTATATGGACGAATCCAAACTGGAAGGAAATAGCAGGCATGCACGTATATGTATGAGCTGAACTATCGGCTGGGTAACACACTGGGACGTGTCATGCTAATCTGTTCATTTTCCATATTCATCTCATTCTAAATACACTTCTCTAACGTCTGCTAATAATTTATTTCCGACGTACGAGGTCTAAAAATTATTTGAAAAGCTGCGAAAGCTTTAAAAACTTTCGAGCAATTACTCACACGCCGACAATTAAGGTTTTCGACCTTTTTATAGCTGCAAACCTGCAGTATGTAGTAAATGGAACCTCAATATAAGATCCTCTCTATGGATAAAGATCTTTGTAGTTCCGTTCTTCTTGACTACTCAAAGCCCTTTAATACAATTGATCGTAATATATATTCTTCTACAAAAGCTTAGTAGTTTGCTTAATTTTGTTCCATCTTCTACTGCTCGAGTCTGAAGTTTTTTGTCTAGTCGTCCAGCTATCAACGGATTAGGATAGAGGGGAAAAATTTACGTGTAAACTTCTTCTGCCGCGTGGAGTGCCTCAAGAGAGAATTTTGAGTCTAATGCTGTTTTGCTTATTCTGTACTATGATGTGATACTCGATTTACATTAACCGTTCATTTAAATACAGATGACATCCAGTTAATATATTTATGCAGGCCTATTGAGATTATGTCAAATTGCCCGTTACTAAACCCTTTTAACATCAATTTGTGTATATCTCTACGGCAGAGATTTTTGATTCGAATAATTTTCCACTTAGTATTATTAAATAATCTTCCCTTACCATTATCAGTCTCTAGAAATATCGTTGCATCAGGATAAGAAGTTCTGTAATAATGTTACCACAATAAATGTTAAAGTTTACTGTCAGCTTCGAAGACAAACTTTTTTAGCCTAGCTTTTTAAAATGCTGATTTTTTTGGAAGTGTAATTTTTTCCAGATTTACAGTTTCTGTGCACATAAGGTGGAGGTAGATTTCAACGATTGCGTAAGTTTTATTGTTACTTTTCGAAAGTGAGACGTTATTAATTAAATTTATTTTGGCTGTATATTCATATCTGAAAAAATAAACTTAGAATTTGTGTGTGTAAGTTTATAAAAAATTTCTTCATCCAAATCTCTAATGGAATTTTTTAAATCTATCCCAGAGATCTTCTATAGACATTTTGATAAAATACTGTGAAAAATTAACATCAATGAGGTAAATCGAAGAGTAAATTTTTATTTTACAAATGTTTCGCTTATGGAGTAATGTCAGAAGTTTAATGGACTTTTTAAACTTTTCTCTTTACATTGGGTACCTACCCTAAACGAGACGAGACCCAAAAGAAAAGCTTCCTGAATTCAACGAATATTTATTTCGATTGAACCGTTTAATGGAGAAATGGACCTGAAGTTGAAAGCATTTTCCAAGGGTATTTATATGGGCAAAGTTTTAAAACTATATTAACGTTTGTTAGTTTAGAAATCTCGTGTTACATATTTACGTTTTATTTTTTCTCAGATGATAAATATTAAAGGCAGAGCTATATCTACCCAACTAATTCGAAACTAGAATAAAAAAAGGCAGAAGAAATAAAACTGCAGTTGGAAATTCAATGTATATAACTGCACATAATTAAAATGATGAGTTCCTTTAACTTACTAAAGATTTGCTTTATAATTAGGCTGAATTATGCATAAAAGATAGCGGGCCAACAATAGCTTGAAGGACCGTTGCTTTTCATATAAGAATATGGATAGATTGAAAGAAGGTTGAGAATTCCAGGAGTCTCTAGAATTTAGTCCGGTGCAATGCCATTGTTTATCCTCAACAAAGAACAGAGATTTTAGTTCCAAATTTTTCTTAGATCACTCCTACTTTTATATTTTGAGATTTGGCGACAGAGAGTAGTCTGGTTGGTGAATCAGTGATAATACGAATGAATGAATCTCAGGAAAAATTCACAATAAAGAACTAAACAGAGAATTTTTAGTTATATTTTCGGCTACCTTGGGGAAGCAATCAAAATCTATGATTCGTTAATGCACCAAATCTATATTTCACAAACATCAAGTGCAGGAATGAAGTGAGATCTCTAATGGGGTGATAGTATTCCTATAGATGACCAAATTTACATGACTTAGTAAATATTTAAGGTTTTAGGTTGAGAATGGAATGGATTCTGTGCTGATATTCATATGTGCAAAGAAGATCATTAGTTAGTTATAAGTCTAGTGGTATGCAAAAAGGTTGTGACGTCTTTTGCTCGATCTAGAGGTTGCTGGGGCTCCAATACTTTAGGTCGACATTTGTCTGTGGTTAGCTTCAGTTGAGACAACAGCTGGTTTGAGTTCAATTTCTTGCTTTGTTCCCTACATCTGTAACATAGCATGAAAATATTTAAAAAAAGATTTAGAATGACTAAATATAGCTAAGAGGTACGATGGGATAGCACACGTACCAACTAGTGGGTTCCGCTGTTCACGTACTACTAATAATTTCCCGATTTTTATGTACAGGCAGAATTGTAGACGGAGACGGATATTCTATGTTTCCTGGTTCGTCCGAGTTCAACTTCAAGAATATTTGGATCGGATGGTCACGTAGTGGGAGGCTGACGGTGATCTGGTAAATCTCTATTGCTCTACTTATATTATTGATACAAAAAGTAACTATGAATTATAAGCGACGAAAATTTCCTATAGAAAACCTCACAATTTCTGTTGTTACAATTATTGTTCGTTACAAGGGTAAGATTTACATTGCTATGTTAAATTAAAAAAAAGGTAGAAACCGAAGTAGGTACTTTTAAAGTTAGACATGATTGGCAAATTGACCGCATGCAAGGAATCAAGTGAAAAGTTTAAATTAATGGGTACTCAAAGACTAGTTGAAGATGAGACAAAGTGTACTGGACGGAGATTGGTTGCGCACAGTATATTTCCGTAATGATTAAGATATAGGTGCGCATAAGGAACCATCATGATCTATCATTATTATACACTTGAATGGAACATTTTTGCGACATCTGTTCTCATGGTCAAAGATGTGTTCAACTTGTTATATGATTGTGCCATAACATAACGATGGAATATTAGAAGAGATTCAAATTCACTGATCAAAACTGGAGAGTACAGTCGTGATCGAGCAAGTATAAAGGATAATGGTATATTGGTTCAGGAAACTAAAACTACCAAAATATATTTAGATAAGTAAAACAAGATGCATAAATTGAATACGACTTTTAAGAGGCTGCGTCTATGATTTCTTTATTTTTATTGTCAACTCATCTCAACGCCGGTGTGCATTACGCTCGAATGTTTGTAGTTCATATTCGGGGGGGGGGGGGGGCAGAAGATAGCATATTCATACTGCTCTGCTTACGAAGGATTTACGGTACTTCAAGGTACGGAATTTGACTTCAAGGGTGTGAGGATGAGTTCGGGTTACAGTTCGTGTGGTGCGCATAGGAAGAGCTCAAGGGATCAGGGTAGAAACATCGTCAGAATAATGACCATAGAAGTAGCGATAAAAGAGGGGTAGACAACCAACATTACGCCGCTGCTCTAGGGAAATAATAAAAATTTTGAGGATACCAAAAATGTGATCGGACCAACTAAATTGTTGGATATTTCAGTGCCTAAGATGTTAAGAGATCTGGAAATTGAGACATCTTCTCCATCGACGCAAATGATCTTAGCACAACAAAATTGATTTACACAACTTTAAATTATTAAGGATTTCTGAGTTCGAATAAAATTCAGTTTATTCAAGCAAAACCCTAATGATATGAATTAAAGTCTTCGATTGTTTTTCGTTACGACCTAAGAAAAAGACTTCGAGAAATACCGTGAAATGCCGTGAAACAGACTCTCAAAATAATTCATGAAAACAGACTATATCTGGCTGTAAAGCGGACGAACGTTCATGGTGTTTTTTAAATAAATAAAAATAAATAAATGAAATAAATAAATAAAAATAAAAAAATTAAAAATGTTATAAAAGTAAAAAAATTAAAAAAGTAAAGAAAGAAAAACATTAACTTTTTTTTTATAAACTTAGGAGAGAATCCCGTTCTTAGAACGACCTTTAGTTAAATGTTTGCAGTGTTCTTATATAAAACTGGTACTCCGTCCTAAGTTACTATTCATATACAAAAATGATCTTCTGATAGCTTGCTTTCTTATTTTCGGAACCGCGATAAAAATTTTATAACTTTCATAAAAAAAATTATCATGTTCTGATGAAATATCTAGTCTAATCCCTTGTAGAATGATTCCTGCACGCAATACTCGCGCTGCAAACGGCGCATATCCTTTAACCCTTCAAATTACTTTCGGCCGTACAGTAAAATTCCGTGATGCTCTTCTATCCCGAACAGTGCGAATGTGGAACAGCTTACCATCTTCTGTTTTTCCGCCTGCAAAAAATCTGCGGAAGTTTTAGGGCGACATACATTGGCACCTCCGCCACTCTCCTCATATCCCCTAATCCTTTCACTATGTCCGTCCTGCCATGCTGTTCTTTGCATCATAAGGTACCCCATGAGCTTGGCTTAATAATATTAACAAAAAAATAAATAAATAATCAAACGACTACGATTTCCTGAACAAAGCCTCTCAACGGACTAATTCTTGCATATGAAATGCGCTGTGGTCCGATGAATTCGAATGAATCTGCTTGCAGATTCGGACTATGTCCGCACATATCCGCATGCGATTATTACTCATATGAGAGTTATTGAGCATTAAAAAAGAAGAAAGGTTGATTAACCCTTAACAAAATCGTCTTTCTTTCTACTATTATACACTCATGCCTTCGGGTTTTTTATTGTATATTTTTACTCCTACCTAGCATTAGTTTATAAAAGATAGTTTCTATAATTATATGTCCCTTATCTCGAATCTTATGTTCGAAGCCCCATCTTATACTGTGTAAGCCGCTGTGTTGCAGGTAGAAAAGATTTCCCATAAAGGCTTGAGCATCTCTGAGCCCTGTATTGTCTACCAAGTATTCCGTGATAAAAGCTACTGGCTAAAAATACCGGTCCTTCTTTTGTTAGAGATTTATTCTATATATTTACCTATCCCCTACCCCATCCCTTCCTTCATCCGTCTTCCTTCTTCCGGATGTTCTGCTTTATCCTGAGCGATGAACAGTCTAACGAGTATTCTATAATAAAGGAGTCTTAACAAAAACTCCATTTTTGTTCCATTTTGGTACCCCATCTCTTTTATGCTTTGTCCGCCACTGGCAATATAATATTTTCAGATGAAAAGACACACTTCAAATATGCTTTTATCTTACAATAGCCCACCATATTTTAATGTGTGCCCCACTGCCTACCATATATTCGCTGAAAGAATTGAATGCCCCCCCATTTCCAAAAGGTACTATAACTTTACAAAATTAAAACAAAAACTATTCTAAACTGTTCATTAATAAATCATAAATTTCGAATTGAAAAAAAAAAAGATTTTTTTATGATATTACAATTCAACACGAATGAAAAGGGTTACAAAGTTGATCGATATAGTTTTTTACTGGTCGTAAACCTCTTCTAAAAGGAACAAAAAAAGCAAACGAACCAACCAAGATGGCAAAAGTAGACTCGCGAAACAAAGTGAAGCTTATTCAGGAAACTTTTACGGTTCAATTTTACGACCAGTGTCGTTTTTACGAGATTCGACTTCGGCATTCAGGAAGCAAAAGTAGCAACTTAAGGCACAGTCAACATGAACAGAGTTCATTAAAAAATAGTTCCCATGACATCTTTCAATGTACATAATAAGCACAGTACTTTTATTATATCCATATGTGGTTGTATAAGGAAAACCACGGACGAATTATGTGATGTGTCTGTGTATGAGGTTTTGTTTGTTTCTCGAGAAACGTTGAGAAATTTAATGGCATTATTTCATGAGCTTGTAGTCACGACCCCCATCACCACCCGCACTCACTTTATTTTCATGTTCATAACTTCACTTGTTATAAAATATGCTCGCGGCTTTCACAATTGAATTGAAATTACTTTGGTCGGCGCGGATAACCCCATATTCCAAATTCAGTTCGCAATTGAGTTTAAAGTTTTACAAGAACTTCCTCCATAACCACACATAGTTAAAAGTTTTGACCGAGTCGATCTTGTAACGTGAACATCTTAAGTCTGGAAATAATTGAAGGTTGGTTACCGCATATTCAATTGAAGTTTAAGAAAATCTCACTTGCATGCTACTGACATTAAATTGGATGTTATGTAGCCTATCTATAGGAACTTACAAGAATAACAAATGAATGTGAGATATCTGAATTTAGGAAGTGCATCGTACTAAAGGGATTTTGGTTTCAAAATAAAAAGCTTTCGATGGTTTTGTGTTGGTAAATATTTATGCAATCACAAGACTTTATATACTATTTGTAGGAGATTAGTGAGCAATGTCTTTGTAAAACAGTTTCAAAGGTTCCCGAATTGAATAGAATGGTACAAAAGTTTACTATCTCTAAACACTCGATTTGAACTGAAATCGCTCTGATTTTTGGTAAAATCTTATCTCTACATAACCAAGGCTGAGGTTTAAGTAATTATGATTTTGTTTGCTGCTTTGCTCTCTATCCTTTCGATGTTTTGCTGTCACATCTGAGATTAATGTAAGTCATTCACAGAGGATGCATTTGTCATATCTTGTGTTCATATTCCAAGTACCAGGTATCAGTGATTGTTCGGGTATTTACATAAATAGATATTAATGATTGAGCAAATCAAACTTCACCATGATTTCTCATGTATATTGGGACCGGGAGAAATTTTACTATGTTTCATATTAAAGCTTAAGATAAATATAATGTACTATAACTTTTGGAAGGAGTTCCGAAAGGCTCAACACTTGGGCCTCCACTTTTTTGTGTTTAATATTTTCTTGAGAGTAAAGAACTTCCACACCATAGCCTCTACACCCGATTCTGTTCCAGTTTCTTGAATGGTTTTTGTTAGCTACAGTAGATATTCAATGATTTAGTAGACATCTGTCGTGTATTCGGAAAGGGGAATATGCACGGGAAGTTTTTAGTTGTTGTCATAAAAGTTGTTTTAGATTAACGATTAACATCTTACAAATATCTAAAAACTCGGAAATGTTTACCTGCTTTTTTGAAGCACATAATTTCATTGTGCTGCTGAATGAGAGGGGCGGGGGACTTTTTGATACGTAATGTGGCAGATACATAATATTGAAAAGAATGCTGAAAGTAAATAATTTAGGAACAAAGCTCAAGACCATATTGATGTGTTTTTTGCATCCACGATCTCTCAGTAGTTAGTCATCATGCTTACCAAAGGAGCTCCAGAGGTCGCAGTCTTCACATTTTACTTTGTAATAAATATTTGCCTTCCTTGTTTTGGTTAGTTTTTTATTTATTTTAATTCTTAATCGTTCTTTAATTTATGTTATATGATTTTATAGGGCACACATATATGACATCGAGGCTTGTTTATTAATGAAAAGAAAATTTGAGGTTATAATAGAATCGTACAAGGCGCTGATGGACCACTGAGTTCAGAATAGAAGTACAAATCAGAGTATGAAGGTTCGAATCATGATCATGAGTATACACCTTTTTTTCTAATTCTGTCATTATGAGAGCTCAACTGAGATGGAAAAGTATCGTACTGTGTTCTCATACCGGTAATCAATTTGCGACGTAATAGATAGATTTTCAAAGGTAGATGCAAGATTTTAGGATTGCGAAGTTATGAGATCGATGCATTTTCATGAAAACGAAAATGAGAAGGTGGTAAACAAATATTTTTTCCGGTTTTCACACTATGGAGGCTCACCGGGAATAGGGACAAACTTGCACGAAGATGTCGCTAGTCATAATGCTGTTTATGTCCGTAAAAATAGATGTCGCTTGTATTTTCATTCGCGTAACAATGTCTTCTCATAAACGCCAACAAATCTCTTACTGATCTTCAGTTAATTTTGTCGCAAAAGAATTTGGCGCTTTCTGTCTTATTTTCTTGATAATTCAATTAGTTATCTGCTAAGACACTCTTATAATCAATGTCACAGAATTATTTGTTATCTAAAATAAATAGAAGTGGCCATAATTTGGAACTTTGAGGAATCCCACTTTGAGAATTAAGAAGAAAGCTGTGCACTGAGGAATCGTTTTGTGGAATTTTCGATAGCGAATTAATTAGAGTTGTAATTCTCTAAGCTTAATCAATGCCTTAGTGACATCTGTCGTGTCATATAAAAAGTAAAACCATATTTCCACTCTGATTACGCCCTCATCCTCATAAGAAAGAAAATTATCACAATAATTTGTACTTACCCCATATAAGAGAAAAATTCTGCGAAAGTATAATTCAATAACGAGAAAATTTTATTTTCAAAACATTTTTCACACCATTGAACGATGGCGCACGATAGCGTACAGATATGAAGAATTAAGTTTGGTTCAGTGGAAATTTCTGTCACCATTTTGACTCAAAGTTATAATTTATCTGAGCGCGCTTGCAGAATTGCAGTTATAACTAAATACACCCACTTACGAGGATGGCGACGATGATGCTGATGGCGGCGATATACCGTGAAAATATTCATCATGCAGCGTTCTGTGAGGTAAATTTCGTGTTAAGTGTAGTGGAAATTGATTTGGTGAATCAGTGATAGCATTAACGCAATATGAGCATAAAAATTCGATATTGATTCTTGTGGTTGTATTTAGTTGGAGTTGTGTGAGAAATCAACAGTTTTCTGAGCCAGTTCACTTGACTTCCAGTGATTTAAATGGCATCCCCTGATGTGATTTCGTACAGAAATGGATTAACATCAAAATTGATTGGGGGATTAAGAAAAAAAAAATGAATAATTATTTGAAGTTATCCCAAATGGATGAAAGCATTTCCGGGTAGAGACATGTTTATCCTTTATGGAAGAAAAACAAATCTAGATTGGGGGAATAGAAGGAGAGTCTCAGCTGTCAGCGTATGTCGACGTTTTCCTAGGGACACGTCCTCAAACAAGCCATCCATTATTTTTTTTCCTTATTCGTATTCCTGCTCGTACAAACTAACTTCAAACTGGAGTTGGAATTTACTTTTATGGGCCAGCACATATTCTTTGTAATTTGTAAAAATTCTTCACCTGCGAAAATCGCATTTTGACAACAGTTCATAAACTACATGACCCGCTTAAGTTATGGTCGATAGAAAAATGATCGATTGTAGATTACATTATAGTAGAAAAACTAAAAGCCTGCGTGCCACTTTTCATTACAAAAAAATTGACGCGAAGTAAAAAAATTGGAGTTTCGGGTCCGAGTTTTCGTTTTGCAAAATTTATAAAAAATAGAAGAATTTAATTTTTTTAAACGACTTTCACTGGAATAAAATCATATCTAAGTTCCCTTCAATTTAAGAGCAGAATAAACAAAAACATTATGAAATTTAAAAGTTATAACAGAAAATGTTGAAACAGTTTTTCTGAAGGTCCAAAAGAGCCGAAAAGCACTATTTTCTATTCGAGCAGTAATGAATTTCACTGAAATTTTGCATGAAAGTTTAAAATTATATTGCACAACAAATTCTGAATGAGCATTTAAACGTTTTAACATTTTTTTTTAAATACGCTACTTTTATCCCAATTCGAATCGTTCCTTTTTTTTCAAAAAATAAGTATAGAAAAAGTCCAGTTGAATTAAGAACCCGCTTATCTTGAAGTCAGTTAGATTAGATTAGATTTGTGGAGGCGTGTGCAGGTGCGGGCCTCGCCATCACTGGGACCTGAAAGATCTATTATGGGTCCTCCTTCAATTTACACCCTTTCTAGGTTTAGATGGTTAATAAAGTCTAGAACCATTCTGGGTCGTCGGTTCCACACATAGTTTGGTGGAGGAAAAGCACGTTCGAGGTGGAATAATCTTCGCCTGGCTCATTCTTTGAGGAAGTGGCAGGACTAAGTCTCAGCCAAACCCATTTTGTATATTTGATACCTCAATGGGCAATGGCCTGAGAAGAGCTCTGTAATAATTTTGAGCTCTGTTTTGCTAAGAAGTAACAATTTTTTTGTTTTCCTTCCAGAATTGTGGATAAATTTTTTTGCCTGACGAAGTCCTTGTCGCGTTTTCCAGCTATTTGTGAAGTCGGATAAAAATAACTTGCATGCAAAACTTAGGCTTGTGCTTTGCGTTTCTAACCGCAAAAGATCTTTAATGTTAAAAATGCTATTAAAATGAGCTTGAAGAAAAATAATTATGGGTCAGGTCGAGTGGGAAATTAGATGAGGATAATAAGATTTAACCAGATGCTTTGCACGTAGAAAGCTGAGATGTGACAGTGCTTTAGCGCACTCAGTAGTGATCATATTCTGTTTATATTGCTTCTTAAAAAATTGTTCTCTTCAATTGGGCTTGGATCTTCCATTACGATGATTTTTTTTATATCCTAGCCGAAATCATACGGTAAAAACTAAAAGATACTTTTTTTTTTAAATTCGTTTCCTTCTTGGAATTATAAGACCTTTACAAAGCCTATGCATCTAACTATTATTATAACAAAATCTGATTCAATCTCATTTTGTACTCACTAGTTTACGTGAGCTAAGTAGGGATTCCATTTGTTGCTTATTAGGAAAATTGTAAGTGTTCCCGGAATCTCTTGGTTGTTGTCATGGATTCTGTATTTATTTTTGTTGACGCCTCTACTTACGGTGAGAGCATTACTTCCAAACTTTATCCCGCCCTCCAATATTTTCCCGCTTCCATGAAGTATGTATAATGTGGTGCTGCTGGTAAAAAGGGGTGATGGAATTTTAGTTAGGTGGAAGATGACAATAAAAACTATCAAGGAAAGTAGGTAGGCGGAAAAGTGCAGGATCGTTTCGAGGTAGGAATTAAACTTTTGGCTGACCCTTGGTTGGTGATAAGTGCGACTATCAATTGAGCTTTCGAGGTCACATCGTAAAAATTACAGTTCGATAAAATTACTAAAGAAAAAGAAGGAAAGTTACGATATAGTCAACTTTCTGTAAAAAATTTTACGTAAAAGTCTCATAGAGTTTGCATCAATCTTAAGTGTTTGGTATAAATATATCTAGCCTCAGCCTTTGGGCGTACCTACGTATAAAATATTTTGCAACGACCTTTTGTGAAGTTAAGTCGTTTTGGCGCATGACAAAGAAAACCTCAGAATTATTTTAGTTTTTTATTTTAAATT
This sequence comes from Dioctria rufipes, assembly GCA_963924295.1. Lineage (NCBI taxonomy): Eukaryota > Metazoa > Arthropoda > Insecta > Diptera > Asilidae > Dioctria > Dioctria rufipes. Next base: position 16,931,537 of record OZ002740.1, read on the forward strand.
TACTATGCTAAAGATAAACACACTGAGAGAAATTCGAAATCTGTCATCTATTAACTATCTAAGAAATTTTAAATTATCATCATAGGCGGTATCATTGTGCAGTTACTAGTAAATCCATAAAACAAAAAATACAATGCAAGTTCCGTAATATCGACGTATGTATATAAAACCTGAACACATACTTATTTATGTGCTCATATATCGGCTTTATACAATAACCTCAAATGGCTCAGGCATGCATGAAAAGATTTCCACACAGCAAAACTTTAAAAGATTCTGGAAAAGCTGACAACGATGAGAAAGAAAATCATTCGGAAACTTTTTTTCTTTTTTGCTCTTTATATGTTTTCATGTTCTCAATATGAGAAATGGAAATGGAATGGTAAAATGCTTTCAAGCACTTAACTAACAAAAGAAAATTTAATGTCGTTAAGCACCCACTTAAACAGCGTGTATGAAACCGTCATGTAGGGACGACATTCACAAATCCATAGGATTTAGTAAAAAGGACAACTACGAATAACTGAATCAAAAATTATCAAATTGTACTTAAATGGTTGAAAAAAGAGAGCGTTTCTCGTAAGGGGCCCCCTTTAGTTTAATTTTATTTTTATTATTTGCTGAAAAGCGGCAATAGAAATACACAGTCTACTGTCTACTTATTACTTAGCCCGGAGACGGACGGACGGACAACGGAGGCATAGTAAAAGGGTTCTCATTTTTACTCTTTCGGTACGGAACTCTAAAAATGAAAAAAAAAAGACCACAAAAGACAGAAAAGACAAAGGACATAAAGGGAAAAGTACAACAGATAAAATGACAATAGGTCAAAAGAAAAAAGACAAAAGCATACAGGGAGAAAGGGCAAAAAGACAATAGCACAAAATGACAAAAAGCAAGGGATAGTGGACAAGGGATATGGGATTAGGGACAAAGGATAAGAGATTCTGGACAAAGTACAAGGAACAAGGAAAATAGAACTAGAAACAAGGAACAAGAAACAATGAACAAGGAACAATGGTCAAGGAACAAGGAAAAAGCAACAAAAACAAGGAACAAGGAATAAGGAACAAAGAACAAGGAACAAAGGACAAGGAACACGGAACAAGGAACAAGAAACAAGGAACAACGAACAAGGAGCAAAGAACAGAAAACAAGGGACATTAACAAGAGACAACAAAAAACAAAAAAAACGGAACAAGGACTGAAAGAGGGCAAAGGAGAACAAAAGATAAAGGACAAAGTAACTTAATATTATTCGTGAGTGTTCAACCTATTTTGTTCTACCAGGATCATTTGTGTGTGTTACAACCGGAATGAAAAGCTTATCATACCCTATGATATCATCAAGGGTATAAAAACTAAAAACTACAGCTGCAACTGCAACTGTAATCAAAATGACGACAATAATTTCCGATTGCAGACGCAGATCCAGATCCAAAATTCTTTAATCATTTATAACTACTCGATTATTTCTGTACAAAGGCATAAGAGCTTTAAATAGTATTTACATTTCTTTGTGTTATACATGTTTACCTTTTGGATTATTATAAAGTTCATAACAACCTATACCTACTATTCACGTCAAAAACTTTTAATTTTACGTAATAATAGCTGACGATATGGCTAATCAATCTAGTTTCAATTAATTAAGCACGATTCTCTAAGATCAATATAATTTACAATGGGGATTACTTGAGTTTGGACAACATTCTTTTGAGGCCCTAAGTTCAGAGAAATTTAAACCGAATGTATATGAGGAGTTATTTTCAGTAGGTAATCTTTCAAGAACAGTAGAGATCAGTGCTATACATCTACCTATAGAAAAGATAATTCTTGGACATAAAACACAAAAAAGTAAAAGTGCAGTTATCTGAATTCTCGAAGAAAAAAAAAAAAAAAAGATTTTGAAATGAAAATATCTTTGCTTAAGTATTATCTTACATTTTACAGAACAGGAATTTCAATTACACTTTTTCCTGTTTTTTTTTTTTGTTTCATTTTTTTTAGAGGAAGAAGGATGTAAGTGAAAGAAAAACATTCTTTCGTTCCGTTCGTCGTCATCGCAAATAAAATTAAAATTCAATTTCACAGTTAAAAGGCTTTTATAGTTATGTTTATGTACTTTGTGTACGTACAGTGTACAAAGTTGCAATTAAGTTCAGATGACTTCCCTTTTTCGTACACACAAAAACACATAAAATGAGTATATGTGTATGTGTGCATTTAAGTAGTTTTAATCTTTCATCGCAGAAGCGAAATTTTACACCAACACACCTCCGTCATATTGGGATGAATTTTTTATAAAATTATGAAAAGAATGAGGTTTAAGTTCAACCGCTAAGCACAATATTCTCGAGGCATTATTTTGGCAATGTTACCGTGTTATATGTTATTTGTCGCCGATACTGAGTCCACCTCAAAGCGGAGATGTCAACAAGCAGATGAATGTTCCTCATCTAACCAAGCTATACTTTCAATTTGGATCAGTTCAGATGCTTATTTATACCACGGTTGAGTATTAACTCGTTTCTGTTAAGAATAATTAAACTAATATAGAAAAAAAGTATGGAATATTTAAAACTAACAATTAAATTTAAATTTAAATTAACAATGCAAAGAAATTAAAATTTAGTGAAGAAACAAATTACAAAATTACAACAAGTTATAAGTTCGAAAAATACTCAAAAACTGACTGCTGGAATCTGCAGAAAGCACAATGATGATTAATTGAAATCGACAAACAGTCCTAAGTTGGATGCCATAGACGAAGAACTACTTAGAACTAAAACCTGTGTGATGACGTGGAACTGCAAATTGACATGAATACGAAGATTTAAGAAATTTTATTATATCAAAGACATTTTCAGATAAAAGTTATGAGTTCTTTTGAAAATGTACAGGCATACACGATGTTTAAGGTACCTAGCTTTCCAAGGTACTCGTACAATTCAAAATATTTTTTGCCAATGATGATACTATGGGAAATCTATTTTAAGCAGAACCAGAGGCATGCGGGATGTATAAGTAGAACATTCGTAAATCGCAATTGATTTAGACTTGATTGGATTGAGAAGTAACTGATTATCATTTGTTCCATGCCGCCAAACTGGCTATACAATCTTGAAGTAAATTTAATTCAGATGGACAACATCGACATACAGCTAAATAAAAGCTATACTTACACTTAGCTCATAATATCATTAATACACTTACGTACAGAACAGAATCGGTCTCAGAATAGATCCCTGGGTAATACCAGAAGAAAGCCTTACTAAAAGAGATGTACGATTACTAGAGATAAAACGTTGAGAACGATCAGGTCGATAGCTTTCCATTAAACTTAAGCTAAATGTAGAAAAACTGAAGTAATAAGAGAGTTTATGAATGTAATTTAAGAGCGCAAGCACGGTAGCTGCATGTTTCTCAACATTATAGTACGAATATCCTCACATAAAGATGTAGAAGTATGGATGTAGTACCTGTGTTCAGAACGAAACTCTAACTGGGGTGGAGAAGGAAGATTATCTACAGTTAAATAAAGTTTCATCTAATCAGCGAGCAGACTTTCTACAGATAATATCGGTAGTATACTATCGGGCTGAAATCCTGAACATTAGACGGACATCGCCTTTAGGGAATGCGAAGGATTTTAGCTACCTTCTAAATAGAAGGAAATATAGCAATATTGGAGTAAAAGTTCTAGGAACTTAGTCTCAATGCTGAAAAGCTACTTCAAACAGAAAACGTCATCTAGAGCGGAATGAGAATAACACTCGCTATAATCATTGACAAACCCTATCATTTACACAGACGGCTTCAAGTCAGAAGAAGCAGCAGTTTTCTGCGAGAACGATGAGGAAGGGGAAGAAGTTGCCATACATCATGAAAACCATGTCACGATTTTCCAGGAAAAAAAGTCCTGAAAGCGAGAAAATATCTCCTCAAATTATGCATTGAGAACAAGGCGATTGCTATCTGTTCGGGCCGCCAAACAGCTGTCAAAGCTTCGTCAAAACCATTTTCAGCCTCCAAACTGGTATTGGACTGTCAAACTACCCTTAATTCCCTCTCTAGGAGTAATAAGGTACTCGTTCTTAAGGTGCCAGGTTATAGCAATTACAGCAGGAACGAAAAGGTGGACGAGCTTACTTCTTGGAGGAATTTTCCTCTACAACCAGTGTCGCAGCAGACTCCTTGCCTCAAATATTTCTGTTTGGGCCAATTGCCAATACAGTCGTCTTTGGTTAGATGACCCATCGGATAGAATTACAAAAACTGTGGGGTAAACTTAACCCGAACCAGACGAAGAAGCTATTAGGACTAAACGAGCCAATCCTGAGAACTCTGGTGTCAATTCTCACTTGGAACTCTTTCCTAAGGTGTCATAATAGGCCTTGCTGTGGCCAACGTTCAAGGGTCCCTTTCAACGCCTCAAACTCTCTTCAATCTTTCCATCAATATCTGTATTAAGGAGACTGTTTGACATACTTGTATAAGCACTGGAGAAATAATCATTTAAATTATCTGGATCGAGATCTCAACTATTTTGATTAGATTTAGTGAGACCTAAGGACCAAATATTAATTCCCTTATGTAGGTACGGGATGATTGAGAAGAATCTACTTTTGTTGTGTAGAACTGTGCTTCGCACTGAAGGTATGGATTGAGCGACCCATTAAAGTTTTCACAATGCGATTATGTTCGGGATTACGTTGAGGTGTTAATGAATAGATTTCGGTGTTTATCCCTTCACACTTAAGTTTTCTTAATGCAGGCAAGAGAAAAAAATCTGTAACTGGTCTAAGAAGAATGTGAAATGTATGGTCTTATATTCTTATGCAACTGTAAAAATACACAGATCCGTGTTTTCTCTAAGGGCTAATAACTTGATGGGTATTTTTTGGTATACCACAAGGATCAATCCTGTGTTGTTCTTTTTTTCTCTTTAGTGACATATTTATTTTTATGCATGATAATGTACACACGTCTAAAGATTAATTTGTTCATATAAACGATAGAATTCATTTCATACATTTGAATTCCTATCAAGACGACATAAGTGTTTAAAAATAATATTCAAAACAATTTTTGTAGATGACTCTTCTTCCTTCTCTAATCAGTGGAATACGCATTTCAGTTATCGATTCTGCCAAAGCCTTGGCTTAATTGAAAAGTGTATAGTGGATTTCGTTCACTTTGGGCGATTTGAGAATTTTACTTCAGTCTATAAGTCGTTCACAAAGAGTTAGTTAATGTAACTGTTAAACTACCCTAGACATATTTCTTTATAGTATATAAAATAAAATCTGCTTTCATTTAGTTAATGGTGGAAAAAATTGTTTTTTTGTTATTATAGAAATTGAACTCACCTCATCAAACAGCTTAGCAAACTTTATTGTATACATTGAAATTAGGGCACCCTGTAATCGATCAATTCCTATGCTTTTCTATTTGTTAATCCTAGCAACTGTAATTTATAGACGAAATAAATCCATCTTTCAATGGGATTACTAAGCTAAGTAGTGAATTTCATTGAAGTTGTTTCAAATATAATTATTGCAAATTACGAAAATGAATTTGAATATCAAAATTGTGTAGTTCTCGAGTTAATTGCAATTTCCCTCATTTATTAAATGAGTCCTAATGGTAATTAACGTTCATTACAAAGCGATAATGTGGGGAATTTACTAAGAAATGGGAACGCCAGCCATATACCTACCTACATTGCACAAAAAGAAAGAAAAACTAATTATTTCCATGCTGTGAATGGTGGTAATTGTGTCACGTAATTTTTAATTATGGACGATGGCATAATCATGTCTACATATAAGTGCATTCGAAGTAATAATAAACCTGAACATATCGAATCCGTTAAAATTAAATAATTATTATCCTACAGTGGGAGGTGGAATTGGAGAGTTATTTTCACTAATAATTGACACATTACCTTCTGAATTAGTTGAATTGCTTGTTTATAATTTTCATGAAAGTTTTTTTTCCATAGACATTTTAAGTTTTTAGTTTGAATTTAAATTTTTCTTTATTGCTTAGTCCACAGCAATTAGGGACTATTATAAGGCTTCTCCTTGTACTACTACTCAGTAGCAACGGTAGTTGTTTAGTAAATATACAAAACTAAATGACACGATATGTCAATTCCCATAATTGACATATAGTGCGCTCTATTTGTAAATTTCAACTCACTGGAGGCAATGTCAATTCCAATACTTGATTTCCAATGAGCTGCGTTTACAAATCGTAATTTGCTGCTCGCTGAAATTAAAATGGTGGTGAAGTGTGTAGCGACTGAAAGATATCTTCTATTTATTCATTCAATTTAGTTACGCAATAATAAAATTTTAACAACTTCAATCAGTAAATTAAATTAAATACAAATTTAGATTCAGATTCAGCTAATTTTATTATAATCTTCTTAATACTACGAAGTTATACCGCAATATTTACTTACTACTCCAAGAAAATCTAACACGCTTAATATTATCACAAGCAATTAATTCAAATTTGAGCCCAACTATGACTATTTTAATTTAGCAATTCACAAAAAAACTATTAACTACTAATTCGTACTGAATGTTTGTTTCACTTTTATTAGGTTGACATTTCGTGTAAGGTATGACCATTAAAGGCATATATTTATACAATGTCACAGCTAATCAAAGACAATAAAATTCAGTATATTATAAAAAAATGCTGTGAAATAGAGATAAAAATTATTAATTTGATTAGTTTTCAATTCGGTTATGTTACTTAGCATACCATGTACCATAACCCTTATGGCATGCAATTAAACAATGCACCGTAACCTCAAATTGATCAAAAATGTAGAAAATATACCGTTTTAAATCCTTGATAAATATGTTGAAAAAAACAATTTAATCCCTTAAAAATGTCATAAATCCCTGCGAAGCTAAATTATGATTTTACGACAAGTTGAGTTCTCGATAAAGGAATTTGTCACAAAATCACTGAACGAAAATTTTCTAAGTTCTTACCGTGATGGAAAGTACTAAGAGAATAGTATTGGATATAAAATACCTCTTGGCATGTGTTTAACCTATGACAACTCTATTGAAAAACAAGAACGAATGAAGGAATGACACGCCTTTTATAGACAAATTTATTTCAATTTCACTATCAATAATGTGAAATTATCAAAATATTGGCCTTTTATGAATAAATTATGATTTTTAATTTTTATTAATATATTCCAAAATGAATTTTACATTTTTTGGCTTATTTACCATAAGGATTTAATATTAATTTTCTTGATTTCAATTGATTTTTACGCCATTTTTTAGTTCATTCTAAATAATTCCACTCCCGATTTTCGCTGTTCTGTCTTGCTCGCTATTTTCCTCTCTTTCGCATGCAAATGTAAATTATAAATACCGCGAATTATGCGAATCTCGCGAAAAATATCGCAAAACGGACGTGGCCATTAAAATCGCGCAGTGATTTTACCCCGATGTAACGTTTGAAATGTCGTGGGAATATGAAGTTTCGCCGTGTTTTAAATGTCGAAACGTCAAACGCGCGTGATTCCTTTTTTATTAATATTATTAATTTTAATCATGTCTTGTGTGGTGTTTTCTAGTGTTTTCATCGTGGGATATCATATAGTACAGGAAACTATAAAAATTTGGTGGATTATTATGAATTTTCCTGAGTTTTACGATTGGTGGACACCTGTACAGGTGAGGTTGTTTTGGGTGTTTTTCTCACTTGAAATGTCCACTAATTACCCTTGTGTTGCATAGTTGCTCAGTATGTGTATTTACTTATGTTTTGCATGTAAATGAAGATACCTTGGATGTGTAATTACTTAGTTTTTATTTGTTTTCAATATATATTTGCTCTTAATACAATTCAATTGCTAATAAATTCATTTTTTATTTCAGGCCAGCGAGGGACCTTTGCACCAGTGGCACACTCCTGGTGCTGGTAACATGCATTATATATTTTCATTTTAACTGTGGTATAATTTTTCTGTTTTGTTTTATGTTCGTCGAATATTAGTATAGGTTTAAAAAAATTGGTTTTATTCAAATAACTGCTTCCATTAATATCTTTAATTTGTCCTTTATACCCATATAAACTGGCTGCATAATGTTCCATCTGTATTTGAGCCATTTAACACAAATGGAGAGGCGAGGCGAGATGAGGCTACATCAAGCGTTAAGAAATAGAATGATTGAGCGCTATACTATCATACTACTCATAACAATGCTGTGGCAGCGCGTCTTCACCTCGCTCTGCTCAACACTTGCCATAGCTTCGCCTCGGCTCGCTTCGCTTCGTGTAGCCTCGCTATGCCTTGCTTCGCCTTACCTCGCTTTCCTCCGCTTCGCATTGCTTCGCCTCGCCTTGCCTCCCCTCACCATGCCTTGGCATGGCTTGCATCGCCTCGGCTAGCATCATTTCGTTGTTCACGAACTCATAGAAAGAGAGAGAGATGGAGATAGATACCGAGAGAGAGAGAGAGAGAGAAATAGAGAAATGTAGAGGGAGAGAAGGAAATATATGATTAGAGATAAAGACAAAGACAAAGAGACAAATAGATAGATAGTGAGAGATATATTATTCCTAGTCGAGCGGACTCCAATAGCGATTGTCGGTAATTCAAGAAAGGGAGATAAGTCTGCAGATCTACGGCGTATGGCAGTAGGGAATAGGCCTCTAAACAGATCATCCGTTTCACCTTATCAAGAGTTTTCTTTGGTACTTGTCTGCATCGTTTTTGATCGCAAGACGTTTTTTTCTGCAAGAAAGTATGGATTTGATTATATCCTGAAAGACTCGTAAGGTAATTTTAGGGTTCTATCTCCGTTTTTTCCAAAAAGGCTTCGACATAAGTCGAATACCCACATAGCATCGGCGTCTTTAGAATATTTGAAATATTATCTTGTAACTTTGAAATATTCTAGTAGCTAGTTCTAGTTCCTAGATTAACTGAGCACTGGAGTTGCCTGGGTTTTCTTGGATAAAGGGCTTATATCACCACCTGGCCAGGGTTATTGATACTCCGATATTCGAGCACTTTCTAGTAATGACGTTAAAGGCAGTTTGTATGCTCAGGTAAACCTAGGTCAAATTTCCCGTAACACAATTAATAACGTCATTAGCGTATTCCCACTTTATAGTAGCTCATTTGGAGTAAATTCAACAGCGCATCTTGTAGCGTATACCCCCTTACGCTACTTTTGTTTGGCTTCTCTACGTCGGTAGAGAAAACCCCATGATTTCCCAGGGTATATAATTTAATAAAATTTAGCTATTTCCGAGAAGTAGCCCTATGCTACTTCTCCATATGAGAGAATTCCTGAAAATTTAAAAATTTATTTATTTTCAAGAAGTAGCCCTATGCTACTTCTTCGTATTAGAAAAGTCCTGAAAAATCAAAAAATTGTATATTATCGAGAAGTAGACCTATGCTACTTCTCCATATGAGAAAATTCCTGAAAATTTAAAATTTATTTATTTTCAAGAAGTAGCCCTATGCTACTTCTTCATATTAGAAAAGTCCTGAAAAATTAGAAAATTGTATATTACCGAGAAGTAGACCTATGCTACTTCTCCATCTGAGAAAATTCCTGCAAATTCAAAATTTATTTACTTTCAAGAAGTAGCCCTATGCTACTTCTTCATATTAGAAAATTCCTGGAAAAAATTAAGAATTATATATTTTCACGAAGTAGCCCTATGCTACTTCATCATGTAAAAAAAAAAAAAAAAAAAAAATTTCCTGAAAATATAAAGATATATTTATACATACCCGCATTCAAGTCCAGATCTAAAAGAAACAACAACAACAGCAGAATATTTTTCATTCGAGAAATTATAAAATGTGCAAAATGAGCACAAAATACAATTTTTCGGACTTACCGCTAGTCACCAACCTCCAGGAGACGAAAAAACGGCAATTCGCCTAGCCGTAAAATATCGCGTGATACACACACACAATAGACTCTTGCACGCCCGACCGAAAAAGAATTCCAAGTAAATTCCATATAAAATAATCGGTAGCAACAATTTTGCCTAAAAATGATACACGCACACCCGTACTTAGCTAGCAGCACCGCTGCCCGGAAAGATTTCGGCAGTCGACCGATCAAAAACAAAAGAAACGAAAAACGCTCGCCTGTCGGTGGCGATGAAGTGTAGAACGACCGAATCTGAAGAGACGGCGGGAATCGAGGCAGTCGAGTTTAAAACGTCGAGGTGGATATCTGAAAAAAATAAAGTGTCGATTATTACTTTTCATTGCTGGAAACTGTAAAGAGAATATAAAATTAGTAAAGTTTTCTTTGATTAAACATTTCAAAATTACAGAAAGTGTCGATTATTAAATTTCATTACGGAAAACTGTAAAGAAGATATGAAATTAGTAAAGTTTTCTTCGATTAAATTAATTCGTAACTAAAAATGGATTACCTGAATATTGTGCCAGAGTGTCGCTTCGTCATTTTCATTGCGGAAAACTGTAAAGAAAATATGAAATCATTAAAGTTTTCCCTAATAAATTAGTTCGTAGTTAAAGATTAATTACCTGTGTATTGTGCCAAATTTCATTGCGGAAACTGTAAAGAAAATATGAAATTAGTAAAGTTTTTCTTCGATTAAATTAATTCGTAATTAGAGATTAATTACCTGTGTATTGTGCCATAGTGCCGCTTATTAATTTTCATTGCGGAAAACTGTAAAGAAAATATGAAATTATTAAAGTTTTCCTTAATAAATTAATTCGTAGTTAAAGATTAATTACCTGTGTATTGTGCCAAATTTCATTGCGGAAAACTGTGAAGAAAATATGAAATTATTAAAGTTTTCTTTGACAAAATTAATTCGTAATAAAAAAATTAATTACCTGTGTATTGTGCCATAGTGCCGCTTATTAATTTTCTTTGCGGAAAACTGTAAAGAAAATGGGAAGTTAATAAAGTTTTCTTCGATTAAATTAATTCGTAACTAAAAGTGGATTACCTGTATATTGTGCCAGAGTGCCGCTTCGTAATTTTGCATTTCGGGAAAACTGTGAAGAAAATATGAAATTATTAAAGTTTTCTTTGACAAAATTAATTCGTAATTAAAAATTAATTACCTGTGTATTGTTCCATAATGCCGCTTATCAAATTTCATTGCGGAAAACTGTAAAGAAAATGGGAAATTAATAAAGTTTTCTTCGATTAAATTAATTCGTAACTAAAAGTGGATTACCTGTATATTGTGCCAGAGTGCCGCTTCGTAATTTTGCATTTCGGGAAAACTGTGAAGAAAATATGAAATTATTAAAGTTTTCTTTGACAAAATTAATTCGTAATTAAAAATTAATTACCTGTGTATTGTGCCATAGTGCCGCTTATTAAATTTCATTACGGAAAACTGTAAAGAGAATAGGAAATTAATAAAGTTTTCTTCGATTAAATTAATTCGTAACTAAAAATGGATTACCTGTATATAGTGCCAGAGTGTCGCTTCGTCATTTTCATTGCGGAAAACTGTAAAGAAAATATGAAATCATTAGAGTTTTCCTTAATAAATTAATTCGTAGTTAAATATTAATTACCTGTGTATTGTGCCAAATTTCACTACGGAAAACTGTAAAGAAAATATGAAATTATTAAAGTTTTCTTTGACAAAATTAATTCGTAATTAAATATTAATTACCTGTGTATTGTGTCAAATTTCATTACGGAAAACTGTAAAACTGTAAAGAAAATATGAAATTATCCAAGTTTTCCTTAATAAATTAATTCGTAGTTAAAGATTAATTACTTGTGTATTGTGCCAAATTTCATTGCGGGAAACTGTAAAGAAAATATGAAATTATTAAAGTTTTCTTTGACTAAATTAATTCGTAATTAAAAATTAATTACCTGCGTATTGTGCCATAGTGCCGCTTATTAATTTTCATTGCTGGAAACTGTAAAGAGAATTGGGAAATTAGTAAAGTTTTCTTCGATTAAATTAATTCGTAACTAAAAATGGATTACCTGTATATTGTGCCAGAGTGTCGCTTCGTCAAATTTCATTTCGGAAAAACTGTGAAGAAAATATGAAATTATTAAAGTTTTCTTTGACAAAATTAATTCGTAATTAAAAATTAACTACCTGTGTATTGTGCCATAGTGCCGCTTATTAATTTTCATTGCGGAAACTGTAAAGAAAATATGAAATTAGTAAAGTTTTTCTTCGATTAAATTAATTCGTAATTAGAGATTAATTACCTGTGTATTGTGCCATAGTGCCGCTTATTAATTTTCATTGCGGAAAACTGTAAAGAAAATATGAAGTTATTCAAGTTATCGTTGATTAAACTAATTCGAATTCAAAATTGAATTACCTGCATATTAGGGAGAACATTAACACTCTGTGAAAAGGAAAAAAAAGCAAGCTAAATTAGTGAAGTTTATAAATTTTAAATTCGATACGATACTCTCCTCTTATGTGTATCATACAAATTAGTTGCATATTGGTGACCCGGCGATAATCTGTAGAACAACTCCAGGAAGCCATGCGACGTTCAGAAGTAAGTTTATAAGGATCAAGTCCTGTTTGGTGCAAAGATTCACACGGCTACGTCTGTATACGGTGCTGAACATAACATGCTAATTGGTAAGAAGCCAGGGGGGAACACCCGTAAATAGTCCTGACTACATGGTGGTCAGTAGCAAAAGGTAGCGGTCAGAGGCAAGCAACTTATTCGCCCTTTCACTTTGGCGCTTGGCAGATTTTGACTGGAAGCTGTAGAATGATCTGAAGAACGCTCGTAAGTCATGTGTTGCAATGTAAGTTTTATTTTGAATTTTCTTTATATCGAGTGTATACATACGTTTGATTAGATTGTTTTTTTTTTTGGTCATAATTATCTATTTACATTTATGTTAGCAAGTTTCTCTGTACGAAAATTTTATAATCATTAGATGCTTAGCTTTAGGTGCAGTTTAGTAGGGCCTAGTCCTTAGTTAAGAATACCCGGTGAGAACGGAGGAAATGTGAACGATAAAGAAACGAATAATAAATTTTTTTGTCTTTGCTACGACTGAAAGCAGTAGCTACCGTATGACAGTGTCTTTCCATTTGCCTGCCTTCCTCCTCTGGTACCCATAAGTTTATTTACAGGTTTTCATTGTACACCATGGATGTGATGTCAAAGGCAGAGTGATTGCGGTGGGTGATTCCTAAGACTTGCCTTCTCGAGACAGTCGTTGGAGTTCCCTTTTTGCTTTCGTTTCCTTTTTTTTATGAGGTGTTATTCAAGCCTGATGCCGATCTAAGGCGTACTTATACGGGAGGCGTGATGGCAGCGGGGTAGACACACACACACACACATACACATAATGGGGCTAAGGACAACATTTCGGCTTTGACACCTTAGCCAGGGTGGATGGGGGCGTTGGGGCCCATTCGCGTCAAAGCCAGGACTCCCACAACAGCTGGAGTCCACATTGGCTCACACTCTCTCATCTCTCCTCTGCGTCGAATGCTCTCCGGGTGAAAGTCATTTGTCCGGCGTTGTGCTATTTTTCTATTTTTATCCTTACAGCTTTGAACATGGTCGTATTTTTTGTCCTTTTTTTTCCCCCTTGTTACATTCTCCCAGGTTTCTCTTTCACAGTTTGCAGACTGCACTAGCGAAGCGGGCAAGGAATCGAGCCGTCATACTGGGTTCTTTTTCTTCTTTTTTTCTATTGTCCGTCTGTCCGTCCGAGGTCCAATTAAAAGAGTAGTTAGTATCTTATTTCGCGGAAATACGCACAGCTTACAAGCATCGAGGGGATGTGGGTGGCAAGAACCACCCCAGCCGGCTGACCGCTAGCGGCAAAATGCTGTGCGGCCACCCACTCTATCCCTGAGATGATTTTGCAGCTGGAGGTGTCAGTTGCGGGCCTATTTATCTCCAGGTCAAAGCGGAGATAGATAGATCCGACGACAGACACGCCCATTTGTGCTACAAATGGCGCCCAAATGGTTTTCTTTTGGCTTTAGTCAAGCTTGTCTTGACTAAAGCGCGATTTTATTATTTCAAGATTAATTTCTGATATTTCTGGTCGCCCATTTGTGTTACAAATGGCGCCCAAATGGTTTTCTTTTGGGCTTTAGTCAAGCTTCTCTTGACTAAAGCGCGATTTTATTATTCCAAGATTAATTTCTGATATTTCTGGTCGCCCATTTGTGTTACAAATGGCGCCCAAACTTAGGTTTTTTTTTCTCCGGTCTTTAGTCCGGCATCACTTGGCTAAAGTACAATTACCATTTCACATTTAACTTTTGATATTTCTGGTCGCCCATTTGTGTTACAAATGGCGCCCAAACTGGTTTTTTCTTGGCTTTAGTCAAGCTTCTCTTGACTAAAGCGCGATTACAATTTCGATAATTATTTCTGGTAGTCCGTTTGTTGTTACAAATGGCGCTCCATTTTTTTTTTCTCTCTCTTTTTGCCATCTTGCGATACGTGACCGAGCTTCTCTTGGTTATGTTTGAATTGCTCGTGTGCTAATTACCTTCGGTCAAATCAAAATGGTTTTCGAGCTCAAGTTTTTTTTTAGGTTGAAGTGCTTGTCTCTTCGGTGGCCGACGAGCTTTGTGCGCAACGCGTACCATCCTTGAAGCTAAGCTTTGGTTCGCGGCTACTGAAGAGCTGACCACACGATGCAGGCCTGCCTGAGGAACCGCACGGCTGTTTCGGTTCAACAAGTTGATGAACGACGTTCATCCATTTTGACCTTGTCCTTGTTGATTTGATGCAGCTTGGCAGTTCTGATGACTCGAATTCTGCTTTCACCATCTGTGGCTTCGCGCTTGCGTGGCGCTCCGCTCCCATGACTCTGTTTGGAGCTGCTTCGATCATTCTGACGGGAGGATGGCTGTTGAGCATCCTCTAGATTGGTATCCGACTTGGAGTGATCGATGCATTTCCGAGGCGGTGTTCTTGGAGCGGAGTCCCACGCGAGGTGAAGTCAGTTGATTTCCTTCTTTATTTTGTTATTAGTCCCCATGAACCTTCCCTATTTAAAGTGATGAGAGGCTAAGTCGATTAGTGGTTGATGAACGTTGTATGCGACGCATACTGTATCGAATTCAATTTCCGTTCACTTATGCTGGTTCCGAGAAGAAGCCCGTACTATCGGTTATTTCGGATGTTGGTTTGAGATATCTTGCTTATCACCATGTTATTTCGGTTATCATTATCGCGTATTTATTAGCTCTAGTCTAGAATAGTTATCTTTCTGTATTGCAGTTATGCTAGCAAATAAGAATCCTTATACAGTTTTGATCACTGGCGTAGGATACCTTTTAGTTGTCTTTATTATCTTGGATACCGTATCCAGACGCAAGTATCGTCTTCTCTTGACATGAGTTTCTTTTAAGTCGCATTATCGTCATGCTAGATTAGTCTAAGTATCGCTATCGCTGTAAGTTAGGTTATCGGCGAAGTTTGATCGCATATTAGGTTGTAGGATTTTATAGTTACTAGTATTTAGCAGGTACTTGTGAGTCATCTTAAGTATTATTTTCCTCGTGATTGCCATAACTATCGTATCTTATTTTGATTATTATCTTGGATTATCGATAGCATATTAGGAATGGTGTCACAGTTAGCGCGGTAATATCTCTTGTACATCATTGTACAGCTATCTTTAGACGTATCTTAAACATTCGTAACTTATATGGATTATTTGTAGACGATCCTAGTTATTCTTTCGTATTATACTTATGTTAGGTTATAGCGCTACCATTTTATGGTAAGGCTATTTTTGGGTTTCTCTCACTTTTGGATAATTAGTGATGATTCTGGCGATGTAAACGCTAGTTAGTTTTACCTATATAATAGTTGAGATCAGATATGTAGTTATGATTATCATACCGTATCTCAGTTAAGTAGGCTTTGGCTATCTTCCGTTCATAGTATAGTCATTTTGGTTGTGGTGTATCTAGTTAAGATAATTAGAAGTTATGAATTTGTTACTTTAATCTTACCATAGTTGTCTATAGATTAGGTATTAATTTTGGGTTTGGGTTTTTACGAGTTAGTTAGTTAATATTTTCATATCGTATGCATTGCCATGTGGCACTTCAAGTATGGGTATAATACTGTATAATTTGGGTTGTCCCGCAGATACTTAGTTTTAGTTGGGTTGTCCCGCAGATATTTAGTTGTATTTGGGTTGTCCCGCAGTTATTTAGTTGTAGTTGGGTTGTCCCGCAGATATATAGTTGTAGTTGGGTTGTCCCGCAGATACCTAGTTTTAGTTGGGTTGTCCCGCAGATATCTAGTTTTAGTTGGGTTGTCCCGCAGATACTTAGTTTTAGTTGGGTTGTCCCGCAGATATTTAGTTGTATTTGGGTTGTCCCGCAGTTATTTAGTTGTAGTTGGGTTGTCCCGCAGATATATAGTTGTAGTTGGGTTGTCCCGCAGATACCTAGTTTTAGTTGGGTTGTCCCGCAGATATCTAGTTTTAGTTGGGTTGTCCCGCAGATACTTAGTTTTAGTTGGGTTGTCCCGCAGATACTTAGTTTTAGTTGGGTTGTCCCGCAGATATTTAGTTTTAGTTGGGTTGTCCCGCAGATACTTAGTTTTAGTTGGGTTGTCCCGCAGATATTTAATTGTAGTTGGGTTGTCCCGCAGATATTTAGTTATAGTTGGATTGTCCCGTTCGGATTTTATCCTTATATACATCACCGCTACGGCTTCTTACTCGAGTACCAGCAGCCACTTGATCACCGACCTCCCACCTTTCCTTGATTAGTTGACTTCAGTCTCTTGCCAAGTTGATGAACGATGTTCATCCTTCTTGATTTTTATCCTTGACTAAGAGAGTGCTCGTCACGATCATGCAAATGTGAGACGGAAACCTTCAAGTTCCGATCTTTGACATTGCAGTCCCTTCCCAAATGATAAAATTTCCCCCTGTTAGAGATAACCATTGGTATGGATTGACCGAAGGCTTAAGCGATTAGGCCGATTTTAAACGTTAACACCTTGATGAGTGGACGACGGAGAGTGGAGAGAGAGAGATAAAGAGAGAGCTACAAGGAGAAACATTTTTTTCCTTCTTGTTTGTTTTCAGCAGTGGCTGAAATTTATTTCTTTTGTTGTGTGGGTCGTTGTGTCGTTGCGTTGTTCCATCATGCCGACAGCTTTGTTTCTTATTATTTCTTTTGAGTATCGTTGACGTACCGTTGAATCGCGTGTCATATTTATTTATTTTCTTTTGTTGTTAACATAATAACGACCAATCGCAGGTAGCGTCAAATTTTAGTGTCTAGTGTCAGTATTTACCGTCAATATCACTGTCGCGGCTTCTCTAGTTTTTTTATGTTAATGGTATTAAAATAGAAGTCATTTTCCTAGTCGAATTGTCAGTCGGACCAGATCAGTATTATCGTGCGAATGATTATTATAGGCTAAGTTTTATTTTCATTCTAGTAGGCAGGCACGCAGTAATTCTACTCCTTTCGCATTCTTTCAAGATGCCTTTAGTAAATTCTCCTTTTTGGGGGAACCTATTTTTTTTCTTTCCTCAGGACAATCGAACGTGGTTGATTAGATCCCGGTAGCCCTAAAAAGGCATCCGGCCAGCTTATCTGGTAACTACAGGGTACCAAAGTGCCGCTTAGGACCCACCCAACCTAGCGGTCGGTATACCTTCTGTTAGTAGACCCATCTTTTCCCTTTCCCTTTGCTTTCCAACTCCCACATGGTACACTATGGATAGCTGAGCTACCGTAGCAATTCCAATTGTTAAACCGGCCTCGAAAACTTAATCAACCCACCTCTACCGTAATTGAGTAAATGTTACACTACTAACCCCTTCTGGGTTAGCCTTCATCTGAAGTATTTTATTTTCCTGTCCCTTCTTCAATCTTCTTTCAATTGGTCTGGCGTGTCAAGTAGTGTCGTGTGAGTGGAGTCGGCGGAAATTTTGTTTCTAGTATAATACCTCTAAATGAACGAGTTTAGAGTGTCACCTCTCCTTGCTACTAACCCCTTCTGGGTTAGCCTTCATCTGAAGGATTTTATTTTCCTGTCCTTTCTTCCATTTTTCTTCAAATTAAGGAGTGTCATAGCGTTAGCGAGTGCGGAGGGAGTCTTAGCGAGTTTTTGTATATAATGTATTATCTCTAAACTATCACGTTTAGATGGTCTTAGTCTTTGGTACTAGCCCCTTCTGGGTTAGCCTTCACCTGAAGGATTTTACTTTCCTGTCCTTTCTTCAATTTTCTTAGAGCTTGAACCCGCCTGCTGCATCCCGCGGGACTTCCGTCATCCTGAGTGAGTTCATAGATGAATTCTATCTGTTACGAAACGATTTCCTCGCTTGGGACTGGGGTGGATTTCCGGGATGTCGCGACCGGATTCAGCCGAACACAGAACGCTGAGTAGCGGCATTTCACCGACGAAGTCCTAGTCGCGAGCCAAACATTCCCGCACCCAATAAACCGGTCGCTACACCTCTTCCTGGTCAGCTCATTGGACAAGTCGAGTTGATAGACGACGTCTATCTATAGATCAGTCCTCACTCGTCCAAGACGAACTGGAATCAGGGTCGCAGATGGGACCTGATTTCTCAATAATTTAGGGTATAGTGTATGCCCGGCTTGAGACTTGTGGGTCGTCCCCACGTTGGGCGCGTGGTGAGTGAATCTATTCCCTTTTAGGGCGTATCCTGACATACGTCTCGTGTCAAAGCCCGGCTTGAGACTCTTATCTCCGTGGGTCGTCCCCACGCTGTAGCGTATACCCCCTTACGCTACTTTTGTTTGGCTTCTCTACGTCGGTAGAGAAAACCCCATGATTTCCCAGGGTATATAATTTAATAAAATTTAGCTATTTCCGAGAAGTAGCCCTATGCTACTTCTCCATATGAGAGAATTCCTGAAAATTTAAAAATTTATTTATTTTCAAGAAGTAGCCCTATGCTACTTCTTCGTATTAGAAAAGTCCTGAAAAATCAAAAAATTGTATATTATCGAGAAGTAGACCTATGCTACTTCTCCATATGAGAAAATTCCTGAAAATTTAAAATTTATTTATTTTCAAGAAGTAGCCCTATGCTACTTCTTCATATTAGAAAAGTCCTGAAAAATTAGAAAATTGTATATTACCGAGAAGTAGACCTATGCTACTTCTCCATCTGAGAAAATTCCTGCAAATTCAAAATTTATTTACTTTCAAGAAGTAGCCCTATGCTACTTCTTCATATTAGAAAATTCCTGGAAAAAATTAAGAATTATATATTTTCACGAAGTAGCCCTATGCTACTTCATCATGTAAAAAAAAAAAAAAAAAAAAAATTTCCTGAAAATATAAAGATATATTTATACATACCCGCATTCAAGTCCAGATCTAAAAGAAACAACAACAACAGCAGAATATTTTTCATTCGAGAAATTATAAAATGTGCAAAATGAGCACAAAATACAATTTTTCGGACTTACCGCTAGTCACCAACCTCCAGGAGACGAAAAAACGGCAATTCGCCTAGCCGTAAAATATCGCGTGATACACACACACAATAGACTCTTGCACGCCCGACCGAAAAAGAATTCCAAGTAAATTCCATATAAAATAATCGGTAGCAACAATTTTGCCTAAAAATGATACACGCACACCCGTACTTAGCTAGCAGCACCGCTGCCCGGAAAGATTTCGGCAGTCGACCGATCAAAAACAAAAGAAACGAAAAACGCTCGCCTGTCGGTGGCGATGAAGTGTAGAACGACCGAATCTGAAGAGACGGCGGGAATCGAGGCAGTCGAGTTTAAAACGTCGAGGTGGATATCTGAAAAAAATAAAGTGTCGATTATTACTTTTCATTGCTGGAAACTGTAAAGAGAATATAAAATTAGTAAAGTTTTCTTTGATTAAACATTTCAAAATTACAGAAAGTGTCGATTATTAAATTTCATTACGGAAAACTGTAAAGAAGATATGAAATTAGTAAAGTTTTCTTCGATTAAATTAATTCGTAACTAAAAATGGATTACCTGAATATTGTGCCAGAGTGTCGCTTCGTCATTTTCATTGCGGAAAACTGTAAAGAAAATATGAAATCATTAAAGTTTTCCCTAATAAATTAGTTCGTAGTTAAAGATTAATTACCTGTGTATTGTGCCAAATTTCATTGCGGAAACTGTAAAGAAAATATGAAATTAGTAAAGTTTTTCTTCGATTAAATTAATTCGTAATTAGAGATTAATTACCTGTGTATTGTGCCATAGTGCCGCTTATTAATTTTCATTGCGGAAAACTGTAAAGAAAATATGAAATTATTAAAGTTTTCCTTAATAAATTAATTCGTAGTTAAAGATTAATTACCTGTGTATTGTGCCAAATTTCATTGCGGAAAACTGTGAAGAAAATATGAAATTATTAAAGTTTTCTTTGACAAAATTAATTCGTAATAAAAAAATTAATTACCTGTGTATTGTGCCATAGTGCCGCTTATTAATTTTCATTGCGGAAAACTGTAAAGAAAATGGGAAGTTAATAAAGTTTTCTTCGATTAAATTAATTCGTAACTAAAAGTGGATTACCTGTATATTGTGCCAGAGTGCCGCTTCGTAATTTTGCATTTCGGGAAAACTGTGAAGAAAATATGAAATTATTAAAGTTTTCTTTGACAAAATTAATTCGTAATTAAAAATTAATTACCTGTGTATTGTTCCATAATGCCGCTTATCAAATTTCATTGCGGAAAACTGTAAAGAAAATGGGAAATTAATAAAGTTTTCTTCGATTAAATTAATTCGTAACTAAAAGTGGATTACCTGTATATTGTGCCAGAGTGCCGCTTCGTAATTTTGCATTTCGGGAAAACTGTGAAGAAAATATGAAATTATTAAAGTTTTCTTTGACAAAATTAATTCGTAATTAAAAATTAATTACCTGTGTATTGTGCCATAGTGCCGCTTATTAAATTTCATTACGGAAAACTGTAAAGAGAATAGGAAATTAATAAAGTTTTCTTCGATTAAATTAATTCGTAACTAAAAATGGATTACCTGTATATAGTGCCAGAGTGTCGCTTCGTCATTTTCATTGCGGAAAACTGTAAAGAAAATATGAAATCATTAGAGTTTTCCTTAATAAATTAATTCGTAGTTAAATATTAATTACCTGTGTATTGTGCCAAATTTCACTACGGAAAACTGTGAAGAAAATATGAAATTATTAAAGTTTTCTTTGACAAAATTAATTCGTAATTAAATATTAATTACCTGTGTATTGTGTCAAATTTCATTACGGAAAACTGTAAAACTGTAAAGAAAATATGAAATTATCCAAGTTTTCCTTAATAAATTAATTCGTAGTTAAAGATTAATTACTTGTGTATTGTGCCAAATTTCATTGCGGGAAACTGTAAAGAAAATATGAAATTATTAAAGTTTTCTTTGACTAAATTAATTCGTAATTAAAAATTAATTACCTGCGTATTGTGCCATAGTGCCGCTTATTAATTTTCATTGCTGGAAACTGTAAAGAGAATTGGGAAATTAGTAAAGTTTTCTTCGATTAAATTAATTCGTAACTAAAAATGGATTACCTGTATATTGTGCCAGAGTGTCGCTTCGTCAAATTTCATTTCGGAAAAACTGTGAAGAAAATATGAAATTATTAAAGTTTTCTTTGACAAAATTAATTCGTAATTAAAAATTAACTACCTGTGTATTGTGCCATAGTGCCGCTTATTAATTTTCATTGCGGAAACTGTAAAGAAAATATGAAATTAGTAAAGTTTTTCTTCGATTAAATTAATTCGTAATTAGAGATTAATTACCTGTGTATTGTGCCATAGTGCCGCTTATTAATTTTCATTGCGGAAAACTGTAAAGAAAATATGAAGTTATTCAAGTTATCGTTGATTAAACTAATTCGAATTCAAAATTGAATTACCTGCATATTAGGGAGAACATTAACACTCTGTGAAAAGGAAAAAAAAGCAAGCTAAATTAGTGAAGTTTATAAATTTTAAATTCGATACGATACTCTCCTCTTATGTGTATCATACAAATTAGTTGCATATTGGTGACCCGGCGATAATCTGTAGAACAACTCCAGGAAGCCATGCGACGTTCAGAAGTAAGTTTATAAGGATCAAGTCCTGTTTGGTGCAAAGATTCACACGGCTACGTCTGTATACGGTGCTGAACATAACATGCTAATTGGTAAGAAGCCAGGGGGGAACACCCGTAAATAGTCCTGACTACATGGTGGTCAGTAGCAAAAGGTAGCGGTCAGAGGCAAGCAACTTATTCGCCCTTTCACTTTGGCGCTTGGCAGATTTTGACTGGAAGCTGTAGAATGATCTGAAGAACGCTCGTAAGTCATGTGTTGCAATGTAAGTTTTATTTTGAATTTTCTTTATATCGAGTGTATACATACGTTTGATTAGATTGTTTTTTTTTTTGGTCATAATTATCTATTTACATTTATGTTAGCAAGTTTCTCTGTACGAAAATTTTATAATCATTAGATGCTTAGCTTTAGGTGCAGTTTAGTAGGGCCTAGTCCTTAGTTAAGAATACCCGGTGAGAACGGAGGAAATGTGAACGATAAAGAAACGAATAATAAATTTTTTTGTCTTTGCTACGACTGAAAGCAGTAGCTACCGTATGACAGTGTCTTTCCATTTGCCTGCCTTCCTCCTCTGGTACCCATAAGTTTATTTACAGGTTTTCATTGTACACCATGGATGTGATGTCAAAGGCAGAGTGATTGCGGTGGGTGATTCCTAAGACTTGCCTTCTCGAGACAGTCGTTGGAGTTCCCTTTTTGCTTTCGTTTCCTTTTTTTTATGAGGTGTTATTCAAGCCTGATGCCGATCTAAGGCGTACTTATACGGGAGGCGTGATGGCAGCGGGGTAGACACACACACACACACATACACATAATGGGGCTAAGGACAACATTTCGGCTTTGACACCTTAGCCAGGGTGGATGGGGGCGTTGGGGCCCATTCGCGTCAAAGCCAGGACTCCCACAACAGCTGGAGTCCACATTGGCTCACACTCTCTCATCTCTCCTCTGCGTCGAATGCTCTCCGGGTGAAAGTCATTTGTCCGGCGTTGTGCTATTTTTCTATTTTTATCCTTACAGCTTTGAACATGGTCGTATTTTTTGTCCTTTTTTTTCCCCCTTGTTACATTCTCCCAGGTTTCTCTTTCACAGTTTGCAGACTGCACTAGCGAAGCGGGCAAGGAATCGAGCCGTCATACTGGGTTCTTTTTCTTCTTTTTTTCTATTGTCCGTCTGTCCGTCCGAGGTCCAATTAAAAGAGTAGTTAGTATCTTATTTCGCGGAAATACGCACAGCTTACAAGCATCGAGGGGATGTGGGTGGCAAGAACCACTCCAGCCGGCTGACCGCTAGCGGCAAAATGCTGTGCGGCCACCCACTCTATCCCTGAGATTATTTTGCAGCTGGAGGTGTCAGTTGCGGGCCTATTTATCTCCAGGTCAAAGCGGAGATAGATAGATCCGACGACAGACACGCTCTTTTGCTACAATCTACAGTTAAGAGCTATATTAGTTAGTGGCGATGAAACAAAGCTGCTTCTGGTGCCTCTGATATTTGTAGTTTAGACGTTTAAGGTAGGTATTCCAGCGTTTTTCTAGTATATTGTCAATCCATCTGACGATACAAGTACCAATACTTCAATCTTTTATTACTTCTAGATAGATTCAAAGAGGGTATTGCGACTAGATAGTGGGTACAAACTTTCAGAATATTCCATAAACTTAGTTTCGACACGGCAACATAATGGTGACGTAACGCCGACTGTCACTTGATGAATTTTTTTACGTATTTCCATTTTTTCCATAAGAATAAACAAAATTATAAGAAATAAGGGTTTTAAAATAATAAAAATTAGTAACTTTTATTATTGAGACTCCCAGAATAACCATTATTATTAATTGTTATTTTTAACAAAACAAAAACTTTTTGATAGTATTTCGAGACTTTTATTTCATAAAAGTCTTTTTAAGAGTCTTTTGAGACTTTTATTTTATAAAAATCATCTTAAAAGTCTTTTGAGACTTTTATTTTATAATAATCTTTTTAAAAGTCTTTACTTCTGCTTATTATTTAAATATTTACAGTATTTACGGTCTGATTTAAAAAAAAACCTCTTCCGCTGCTTATGATAATGATTCAATCGATTTTATTCAGACGGACATTCATAAAGGGTATCATAAGTATTGGTGTTTTAGACTAATTCTAGCCTTTTTACTTGTTTTTATTTAATTTAATTTTTTTGTTATTTTTTTAATTTCCTTCTAATTAAAAGAAAAACCATCCTGGAATTCGAATGAGTTACACACAGGCAGAGTCTGGACTTTCCTTAAGTTTATATGATATAAACAAATTATGTTATATATATGGATCAAATCGATTAAAATGTTATAAGCAGCGGGAGAGGGTTTTTTTCACTTTAAACAGTAAATATTTTATATATTTAAATAAAAACATAAAGAAAGACTTTTAAAACGATTTTTATAAACTAAAAGCCTCAAAAGACTCTTAAAAATACTTTTATAAAGAAAAGTCTCGAAATACTCTCAAAAAGTTTTTTGTTAGATAAAGGTCTGAAAAGACTTAAAACTTTTATTTCGTACAATAAAAATTTACTCTCAACTTTTACTTTTAATAATAAAAGTTAAAAGTATTATTAAAATTTATTTTTTAAATATAAAAGTTTCCAGTCAGACCTCACTTAAGACTTAATGGAGAGCTATTTTCAGGCTCTGGTTTTAAATCCTAAATGTAATTCTGTTTTGAGAACGAAACTTTTACGGAAGTATACTGTTTGTTTATTTTATCAATTTTTTAAATATGTTCTCTACAATTCCCAGAATATCGAAAAAATCATGGTTACGTTTGAGAATCATATCTTATATCAACAAAAGAAATTAGAAAAAAAGCAGAAAGCTTTACATTGATTACCGCTACATTTGCAAACAACAATTTACATTTACTGTACCCACATTTCCAACTTTTATGACACCTCTAGGTATTAACACCGGCAAAGCTTTACCACTATAACTGGGAGCACTATTGCAATAAAATATCTGACCATAAGTCATCTGAAACTTTACGTTAGGTGGATTCTGGATAGTTGCATAGTTGCCCTGCATTCTCTATCTAAGGGAATAAAGCCAGGGGCTTGAAACATTATTTATTATCATTATGCGAAGTATGGAAATTGAAATTTATTGGTCTTTGCCGGGGCTGATATGGATACTCGACCATAAACCTTTATTAGATCTGTTTCACTATGTAGCAGGTATACGAATTAATTAAATTAACCTCTATCTAGGACTGAAGTACGTACATACATTATATGTATGTAAATAAGTTAAGAGGATAACTAAGAGGAAATGAAATGGACTGAAGGATACTGCTTTCTTTTTTAATGTATAATTGTTGCGAAATGCAAATATCGACAAGATCATGTTAAGAAAAATTGCTATAGTTATGAAAATATGTGTGTGTAATATTTATTAGAATTGATTACAATGTAGTTCTCATAATGTGTTGAATCGCTTAGGAGAAAAATAATAATTATATATTCCACCCAAAACATATCACAGTGTAATGCTTGTTGTTCATTCGCTATGGGATAAAGGAATGATGCCATGATATGGCTACTCAAAATGCAGATGAGCTGTATTTTTATTTTTAGAAAACTCTTGATGAAGAGCATCTAATGTAGCTTCTAAAACAGCCAGCATCAAATTTAGTTAACGACAAACTAATGTGCACTGCACATCAAATTATGAGGATAGAACTATACAAAAATTTTCCGTATGATTTAAATTTTGGCATAAACGTTAGACATTCAATTTTATAATAATAAGAAAAAAAATCCTTCTAAATCAACATTTACAGCAGAATTTATTGGAAGAATTGCCAATATGTATCATCTTGCAGTAGTGATGAATTCTTAAAATTCTGTGTAATACCAAAAATGGTAAGGAAACAAGTAAAAATGATTACATATGTACAAAAAAAAAAAATGAGAATTGAAGAACTGACGTGACAATAAAATTGCTAATAGATTAGAATTAAAAAGCAAATTACGAAAAATATCCACATATTCATCCACAAAATGGTTAAATTGGCAACAGTTTACATCGACAATAATTAGCAAAAGTTAATCATAAAGTTTAAAGATAATTAATTAATTGGGATGGAAATGGAGAACGGTTGGTAATAATTTGAATCACATTTGAAACACACATGGGATTGAAACTTTTTTACACTCATATTTTTTAAAACGATATTATGTAATTGCTACTCTAAAAGAAAATGATCAATCAACTACATATACGAGTCTTTCTTAATGGTACCTAGTTGTTACAAATATCTGGAATTCTGTCTTTTCTTACATAACAGAACAATTTTTCGTAATGTGTTGCACTTACTAACATTCAGGTCAGGTGTGTAATCCCCCGAATATATTAGCGATGGAGTCGGCGAAGACATCAGCTTATTAAATATATTAATGAATAAAGGTACAGGTACAGGTTCAGATATAGGTACAAGTTCAGGTACTCGGCTACACGTACAGCTATTTATTTATTCACTTAAAGTTCACCAAAGACTAATTAATACATTGCGTTGAAATAATTCTTAGAAATAACATAAATAAAATGAAGTATAAAATAAATATAACAGTAAAAAAAATCAAAAAGATTTTCTTAGATAACTTTTGTTTTGCGCTTTAATCAAATTAATATTAATGTATTCGGAATAAGCGATATTAAAAGGGCGAGACATCGCAGATATCGGAGTATCATGCATACCGTAATTAGCTGAGGGGAGTTAATAACGTCCTGTAAAATATCCAATGCGAAATCAACTCTGGAACAGTTACGTGTTTTATCATCTATTGTGTCTAAAGAAAGCAGATTAAGTTTTGCGAGTATGGAGGCAGTGAAATGAAATCGTTCATTGAACGGCCTCAATCCGAATAATATGAACCACGTCAAAAGGAGGCCAAACAGGTCAAGCCTACTCCAAAATCGGTCTGACAATGGCACAATAAAGAAATTTGGCGACATAAGATATTCGAACTTCTTAGACCATCGTCTCAAAAAACAAAAAAGAAAACAAAATATATATATATATATATATAAAAAATATATATATTAAAAAAGGATATATATAGTGTCAGTCTTGGTCAGGATAGAGTCAATATTATCCTCGAAAGAGAAACGAGAGTTAAAAATGACTCCCAAAATTTTAGTTTTATCAATTTCAATCAATAAATCTACAGAATAATCGAAATACAGGGTACAGTTTTTTCTAAAAAAGGATATAGTAGTACACTTATTAATATCCAAAGATAGAAGATTAGTTGAACACCATCGTGAAAAATGTCTGAATGGGAATTTAGAAGAGCACAGTCATTTTCAGCCGAAATTACATGATTTTGATTTAGGCACCATCAACTTATGTGTTAGAATAGGTTAGAATTGAGCCCACATCACTAGTATAAATACTAATTAGGAGCGGACTGAGATGGCCACGTTCAGTCTTTATGTTTCAGTAAGATTTCGTATGCTTTTGCAATGAAAAATCGCTCTTTGAATGTATCAGAGTAGTACGATTTCGTACATTTATAAGTAAAAAAAAAAAGTTAAATCTCTTTGTATCTTGGCCTCATGCCAGAGGAGTTTTAAATGCAGTGGAAAGAAACTCCCCGAAAGATAACTCGCTGCGTACGGTCGGAACAGTATTACCATACCCATGTAACAAAGAAAGGAGAAAAGCTAAGACTGGTGAGCTTGATATATAGAACACACTGATAAATTTTGTCAAATGCCTTACTGAAATCGGTGTAGGCGCAGTCAACCAGCTTGCCAGCCTCAATGGCCGAAATACAAAAAATAGAGAATTCTGCTAGGTTGGTAGTAGTACACTTATCTTTTGTAAAGCCATGCTGGAAGAACCCCATTACAATGAATAGTTAGAAAGCCAGAAACTAGAGCATCAAACAGCTTGGCAATATAAGATAAATTCTTCACTGGGCCGATAATTTTTAAAAAATCATTCCTCCTTCCTTTCTTGTGTAAGGGAATAGTAACAGAAAACTCCAATAAATTATAAAATACACCATACTACAAACAGACAAATAAAATAAATAACACAGATAGGCGGCATTTTTCAACACGGATGTAGAAACAACACCACGACCACTTGGAAAGCACTCCGACAAGCCAGAAATGCCCTACAGAATTGTTTCCTCGTCAAGTACAAGGTCCCACATCTCAAGAGAAGTAAGTAGATGCAGATTTCGTCAAATGATTAAAATTACAATCAGTCTTAGAAAAGACAATTATAAAAAAGTCACAGAAAAGTTTGGCAATCGGATGGTTAATATCCTTACTGGCTAGAAACAAACTCATAACAAATGTGATTCGAATATTATTAAATAGTTCTCATCACTACCAGAAGCACCAAACCTCTTCCAAGAAAATTATAACCAACATTTTCACAAAGCTATAGTCGCGACAACGAAAATCGAATTCCTGATATAGAGAAAAAACTCATGTAATTCAGCTTAACATTCTGAAAAGGTCAAGAGAGGAATCTAATAAAAAATAAGTTATAGTACATAAAAATCCTTGGCGGCATTTTTTGTCTGCAGTTTGCAGCTCTTTAGCCTCCATAAATATTTTCCAAATCTTAACATCATTTCGGCGACCTAAGAAAATCTGCTGTAAAGAACGAAGGTCAGGCACAGGAGGGAGGCAATTTATTCATCCCTAATTAAGTGAAGAATCACACTGCATACATGAAACAGAGTCCAGAAACTGAAAAGCTTCTGCAGAATAAAATAAATAACGGAAATGGCGCACTTTAATGCACTCCACCCGCTTTAATGTCTGTTAAAGTTTTCAGTTTTCACACGGACACTCTCCAACCCTATCTTGTTACAATTTATTGCTGTTTAAGGCAAGTTTGCTGGAACTTTGGTCCATTCGCATGATTCTGGTGAGCTTTATGAGTTTTACTGGTGGTGGAGGTGGTATTATAGTACGTATATGTATAACTAAAAACTTGCCATATAATAACGAGGAATAAAACGTATGCCGGTCCATTCATCTTTAAAAATGATGACTCCTTCTAGTTGAGATTTTGTGGAGTGTAATAAAAATTGTGGAAAATATCCTTTAACGTGTATCATTTGAGATCTACGCGGCCGCATCTTCAAAGTCTTATCCCTGCCTGGGATGGTCGTTAAGCCTCATAAAGCAATGCAAGTTTGATAACATCCTTTTATGAGCTTTTGTGAACTGAATAATAAGGGCAATATATGTAAATGTAATTTATAGCTTGTATTTTAGAGATAGAGTGAGATGGACGATAATTTTTACAAAATGTAAAATATTTTGGTTTTTGTAAGTTCATATCAGTGGCAATGTTACGGTAAGGAAGAACATAAAGTTTCTCTGTTCGCTGCATATAAAAAACATGTTTCATATATTTTTTATTGTATATTTATTTTTAAAACGCAATTTTCATTCGTATACTAGGCAGGTAGCATTTCTGCTGCAAGTATTTAGATTTGGTTTATTGCTAGTTTGGTAACAAATCAATTTGTTTCGGCCTATGCAGATCCGAGTGAAACAGGAAGGTGCAGGGTGAATGACTAAGAAGACTGAGTTGCAATATGAATAGGTAAACTTCGCATTTCTCACAAATATTAAAGCGCCTGATATATTAATACATCAATCTAATTTGCGAAGAAAGAAAAAAATGATAATAATAATAATTTAACAAATAATAATAAAGATAATGCAAATCAGAACTTAGAAGTGATAATCCAACTTAAGAATAACAAAATGATAAATATGATTAAAAAACCAAGCAATAAAAATAATAATAACATGCCAACCATTGAAAACTAAGATGCTGTCGTGGCTTTGACCAGCAAATGTAAAGTATCTTTATTAATTATTTTTTTATTTACATAAGGTTAATATTACAATAAGCCTACATACGGCTTATATAGGGAGTTAGTTGGAGTCAAAACTTTCTCGTATGGGGAAAAAGTTGAAATACGATTTTTTTAAATTAATTTAGACTGCTCTTGGTCCTTGTCACTAATCCGCCTTTTTAATGAATTACTATAAAAGCGCAATAATTTATATCAAGAGCTCAATACACTCAAAGATTTCCTTGACAAAGTCCGGGTTACAACTTCTGATCTGTTTCGGAAGATTGCTCTGTAAAATGAACAGAGTAAATTGGACTATGAGAAAAGTTACAAAGCGGTTCCATGTTTTGCGCTTTGGTTGTGGCTTTAAATGAAGTAAGAGGTTCGAACATCTGATTGTATTGACATACGTCAGATGTGATGTTGGTGACATTGACAGCTGTCATTATGGGTAAGTTATTTCTGCTCACTTTATATTTAATAAATATATGTAAGTATATTCTTGTTACTTTTTAGGATATAAACAACTAGAAGGATTGGTGTACAGCGTTGGAGATGGACTCCAATGATTCAGTTAATTTTGATTTGATGTTAAACTTTGGAAATTAAATTTAAATTTTAGTAAATGAATGTTGTTTTTGTTTACTTTAAGAATATTCTACTGCTTTCAGAGACAGCAAAGGAGCCGGAGGGGTCCAACAAAAGGTTTTAGTTCATTATGGAATGCCATTTTTGATGGTTCGTGTAAATTTATGTTATTTAGTTTTAATTTTCTAGGTTTTTAAAGTACCGCGGCAGAACACAATTTAACATGCCAATAGTAAGCTGAAGATATAAGATAATGGATTTGCTTGGGAGATTATAGTAAACTTAGGTTAGTGTAGTAGCTATTTAAAAATCTAGGTTCACCCAGTTTCACACTATCGATGGTCCATTATAATCATCCTAACACTTCTTAGAAATGATTGTTTAATTTAGGTAGGTGGCAAGAAAATACAGCTACCAAGTGTATTCCAGATAAGGTAGTGGTATACAAACAGCAGGTGTTGAACGCTCTTCACCCCTTTATCTTTCACATATCAGCTACAGAAATAATTGTATGGAGCTTGAATGCATTCTGCATGCTGGCCAAAGGGGCAGTGTCCTCTGATAATTGCAGTAAAATTCTGCACATCATACTAGATCCTCCTCTGTAGAGTTTCTGTTTTTCTATGACATATTTTGTACCATAGCCGTCTTGAAATTCCGCATATGGTTAGTTCTCCCCATATGCGATTAGTAAGCTTTCAAGCATGTAATTCTAAAAGCCCCTTTGTTAATTTTAAGAATCTACCTATGAATTCTTCCGGGTAGTATATATTCATAGCTGAACACTTGCTGGCCATCAGCTGTCCCATTCCGTGGTATATCATTGTAGTCGTAGGTACCCTGCAGAGAATAGCCAAGTTTCCGTAGCTTACTGCCACAACGTTCGATCAGGTGCGATCTAATGGGGTTAAAATTCAGAGCTTTCTCAATGCAAATTTT
This sequence comes from Dioctria rufipes, assembly GCA_963924295.1. Classification (NCBI taxonomy): domain Eukaryota; kingdom Metazoa; phylum Arthropoda; class Insecta; order Diptera; family Asilidae; genus Dioctria; species Dioctria rufipes. The sequence continues at coordinate 16,963,039 of OZ002740.1, forward strand.
GAAGAAATTTAGTAAAAGAACAGCCAAAAAATTATATAGGCCATTACTTGCAGACTTGGTTCGTCGAAGTTGGTTGCGAGCTTGAAAATAATTGTAATTGGCTAGTATGAATTGCACTTTTCTGTAAGGTGTATACTAATTTATATGATGTTGATGTAAATTGTATTGTTTCATACAACAAAGTAAGCGGATGCTTGACTTGTAAAAGTAAAAGTAAGAAGAAGAACAATAAGATCACTTGGAAAATTTGATTTCTAACTTGCTAACTAAGGTTAATAGTGCATCGAGTTTTTCTATTATTTATTCCAGAATTTTAGATTAATTATAGATAAATACAGTTATTATAGGCAACAGAGAGGGCATTTCGATTTAGACGGTGAAGTTAAAATAAGTATAAGTGTTTTAATTAGATTTTGATAGAATCGGAATGGGCTCTATGATAATAGACAGACAGAATTTTTCATCATAAGTAATGCTTTCAAACCGAAAAAATTTGGTACAACAATTAAGAGACTACTCAAAGAAAGATGGCAGCTCCATCTATAGGAGCAAAAGCCAAGTAAATCCCAACGTAAATGCATTTCTTACAGTTTTTGTAGTACTTATGAACTTTCCTTTTCATTTTAGAAAATTCCATGACATTGCGATCAAAGTTATGTAAGAAAAAAAATACAAGGAATTACAATTTCGATTTCTCCAATTACGTAGAGTTTATACAATCAAAGTAAAAACAGCAATTTTCCACATCAATGGCCTTCCAATAAAAAGAAAACCCATCAATTAAAGAAACACCCTCATAGAATCTCCTTCATTAACTTCCAATAAAAGGCTTGATATTTGCCATAGAGAGAGGACAGACATAAAAAGGAAATCTCGTTAAAGGACTGTCAAGAGGAAAGGATATTAAGATGTTTATAGTCCACTTATACTTGTCATCTTTAGGGTTCTCCACAAATATCTTTTGTGAATGGCTTGTCTTGAGGCAATTAAATTTAATAGCTTTATTCAGATGTGTTTCATATGTATGTATATAGTGAATGGTGTATATGTGAGAAGGTTCTTTTTTTTAATATCTACTTTTAGAATTGTACTATTGCATGAATGTAATTAATTTTTAAATTCTTCTCAAGTGTGTTGAGTCGTGGAAAAGGATAGTAAAGTGCATCCATCTATTCAAGAAAATATTAAGATTAAATCATCTATCTGAATAAAATAGGCTGATTCCATTTTCCTGATGATTATACCGCTCCCGGTTCACTTTAATCTAGTACTCAGGATATGTTAAAGCCAAACACAATTATCTGTCTTAATTGTATTACGTTACACATAATCTTCTTATACATGATCATTAAACAATGATACGGAATTAATGTTAGATCTTTAATGCATATTGCAACTAACAGAGGACCCAATTTTGTGCCCTGTGGAGAATTGCATAGTAGTTATCCAAGAGTTAACTTGAGTTTGCTACTGTATCTATTATCTATGGCTAGTTAGTTATGAGCAAAATGATGAAAAGTAAGCGTAAAGTTAAGCAAAGCATTTTAATAAATCCCAAAATACTTTGGATAATACCTCACACCGACAATTATCTTTTTACTGGTCTAAAATTGTGTGATTTGACAAACTGGAGTATAAACTTTATTAATGTGGGATTAATATTTTGGAATCGTATCGGAATTTTGTATGCCATTTATACAAGAAAATCTTTCAAATCATTAAGATTAATGGTGATTATCAGCGTGCTGCTTTTGCTTTTACAGCCAAACTCGAACTTTAATATTCTCGAATTCGACTATTTTGATTGTCCGGTGTAGCGCCGTGATCGCAAGGGATCTACTGAGATATCAAATGTCTGAGAGAGTAAAAAATTTAATTTGTATTATTAGTTAATATTTCTGTACTACTGTACAGATATTATTAATATTAATAGGGAATAATAGCGGTGAAAGAATACATCCTTGTGAAGCTCTAAAATTTATACTAAAACTATTGGATATTTTCCAGTTTTAATAATAATAAATCAAATAGATATTAATCTAATCAGTAGAGGTTCATTCTTTTCAGAATATAGCTTGGTGCGTTTTTATTATTCGGTCCACTGTGCTATTCCAAATCTTTCCACGATCACAAGAGTTTAAGTTTTTCGTAATACAGTGGATACAAAGAATTTATTCATCCCCAGTAGTCATATAACTTCTAGCAAGTTTGAAATAGCATTTCTCCTATAATCTTTTTTTTTCTTCCATGGGACTACTGGCGGAGAGGTAGAGACTGCAAGGATTAAGATTGGATTTTATTGTTGTAGTATTTGGAAGAAATCTGGGATAGAAGGAGTAGTTTCCCTTTGTAGAGCTTATATCGTTTAAAAAGCTGAAATTTTAATTCAGAGCAACAAAAGGGAACTTCAGATTATAGGAAAGAAAGATTAAATGAAGCTTTTCATGATGCCGGTGAAGTGTTCGCAAAAAGAGACTAATTGTTGTTATTTTCATAAAAGTCTAATAAAAACTTTAATTACTTTTTTAATTTCAAAATTACACAATCAATTTCTAAGGCTTCATAAAATATCAGCGACTGTATTCAATAACCCACCCACATTTACAGAGTAGTAAAAAAAATTTATAGTTCCAAATCTTTGCTGACCATTATAATCATGCAAAATATTAAACTCTTAGGAGACAGTTGATCAAGCTGTTTACTAATGAATTCACTGAAAAAGGTCCCTTCCATTATTTTTTAAAGAAAATAAGTAAATCTGAATGCGTAATTTGTCGACTTCGCGAATTGAAACCTTGAAGCATATAATATGCGAAAGCTCTGGGCTTCTAGCATTAAGGTTGTAATAACTGAAGAAACACTTATCTCTCCAAATCAGGCTCGCAATCTAACTCAAAAGACAATAATCAAGCTCGTAAAAAGAGTAAATTTGCCTAACCCTTTTAGGGGAAGGAACAATAGATTAATTTTTATTGTGGTGTCCGTATGGCCTTAGTGGCCTAGTAGCCCCTACTCGTACCCTAACCTGTTTCCTAGCATTTTTATTAATTATTTAAGGGCTGATTTCTGGCAACGCTAACACAGATAGCTTCTATTATATGTACACATACTTGTGTTTAGTTATATCTGAATTTCATTATGTACTAATCGTTCAATTAGGTTAGGACATTTAATTTTTATCGGCGACATCTGCTGCCTAGAATGCGTTAAATTTCGCAATAAAGTATTCATCAAAATCAAACAGTGAGTTTATCTTTTAAAAAGGAAATATTCCCAGGGAGTCATGGTCCTTCGAGCCGGATGGATAGAAAACTACAAAGTCAATCTGGTTCACATTTCATCCAAAATACTGTCTTTGGTTGGGTGATTGCAGGCCAACACAGCCAACCGTATTATTGCATTTTGGATGAAAGGTAAACCAGGTTGGCCTTGTAATTGCTTACATAACCTAACCTAACTTAACCTAACCTTCGCTAGTATAACCTAACCTTAGCTAGCCTAACCTAACCTAATGTACAGAAATGGATAGAACTTTCTAGAGCTCTCTGTCAATGTTTATCTGAAGATTTCTAGTCTTGCTTCAAAACTAACAAACGAAATTTGGAAAAATTGCAATTTTACGCTAGATATTCGGAATTCTACCTTTTACAACACGAAGATAGAAATAGGAAAATAATGTGAATTCTCATAATTTCTAATTTATTTTTAATAGTTTGGCAGATATATACCTACCCAATTTAGGGCTAAATGTTTGAACCCACTTCACACATTTTCATAAATAAAGAAAAATGTGGGAGGAAACAACAAAAATTTTAACACATGTTTCTAAATTAGAAAACTGTCACTTTTCTAAATCCACAATTCCAATTAATCCACAAAAAATCATCCTGGTGTTCTATTTCAAGATGCTTTTGTCAAATTTCATTAAATATAAAGTTAATTAACGCCCCTAATCACTGTCTTCCATATAATTTTGGAATCCCGCAAATGTTCATCAATCTCACGACGTTTATGTGGGGGTTATAGAACAATGGAGAATCTCTATTTATTCTGCCAATTTTACTGGATTAGGTACGAAAGGCTTTCCATCTGCAGTGGCGGTAGGTAGTACATATGTATGAAGTTTCGAAGCACAAAACCAGCACTTAACTACTAAATAGCACCCACCTTTCCTGCAAAAAAATAGGTAGTTACGTGGGAATTGTGGTAAATTAACCTTTATCTCCTTTGCAGCATAGGGCTTGGTGTACATGCATATATGTATATACACACCTTCATCAACTCGATTGATTATTTTGCCTATTGTGTTGCAGAGTTCTGTACGCATTTCGTTATCTTTATTTTTTTTTGTATCTTTCTTTTCTCGTTTATGTTGACTAAATAAATGGTGCTTCGTTATCATGTTATAATTCATAATTCATGTGTAGCAGTTTTATTAAGTGTGGAAGTTTAGTTGGGGTTAGGGAGCGGCAAAACCCTCGAAAATACTTCCCAAACCATGAAACAGGAATCCCTATGTGTGCATGTTAGTCCGATTCGCTAAAATGTTTTATATTGATTCTTATAGAAAAGCGACTTGACATTGATTTTATATGTGCCATAGAGCCTAAACTACTATTAATATGGGAAAATATCCTTCCAGTAATTTTAAGCTTGGCTACAATTGCTATATACCTTTCTTTAAAAATATGATAAAATAGTTTTGACTAGTAAGTAACCTTACCATTTTTAGCTGAGTAATAGTTGCAATAGTGGATCTGTGGCCGTAGTCCGAATCCATAGCCAGATTAATTCGAATTCATCGGACCACGATACATTCACATATTCAATTACTGCTCAGTGAGAGTTTTTGTTTGGGAAAGCGTAGTCCATTTGGTTAAGATGAATTTGCTTAAACAATTTTGTTAGTAAAGATATAAAAATTTGACTACGGTTGGGAAGATAAGAAAGTAAGCTTAAGATTATCAGAAGGTAATTTTTTTGAATAGTAATTTAGCGCGCTGGAGCTATTTAAATCAAACTATTATCAGTTTTACATGCGAACACTGCAAATATTTTCGAATGCTAGGACCTAGTTGGGACTCTCAAGTGGAAGTGACGGAGTCTGTTTCATGGCTTGAGAAGTATTTCTCGAGGCCTTTGGTTGAGAACAGTTGATACCTTACCTACCTGTATTGGAAGTTGACTTCAGTGAAGAGAGAGGGCCAGCCCTGTTGTCTTATTTCTCTATGTCTAAAGTTTCTTTTCTGAGCAAAGAAAATTTACTTTTCTCACGAGAAATCGCAGGTTTTACAGAATCCTAAAGGTCTTCTTTTACATGTCATTGCTCAAAGTCCACCGCCTTTGTTATGAGCATTGTTTACTGCGGTTTGGCTTAAATTTGTTTAAAATCTCGAGTACAAACAATTAGGTTATTTTAGTAAACTTTTTTAATAATTTGTAAATAAATAAATAAATAAGTAAATACAGAGTAATGGTTTAGTCAATTTCTAAAATCCTGCTCCACTTTCTAAACTTCTATCGTTATAGGTACAGAGTTCTTTTGTTCATACATTTTGTTTTTCGCGCAAACTATAATTTTTATATATTAGAGCACGTAGCCACATCTATTGAACGTTAGCAACATTAGAAAGACACGTCCTTGTTCTTTAAAATGCATCCACGTTCATACAAATTGAATATCAGGCTTCTAAATTACACGAATATTAATGACAGTATGTTTGGTGCTTATGTCATGAAAACATAATGGAACAAACACCAAATAACAAATTTTGTGTTAAATTCAAAAAAGTTTTTACACCTAAGAATTCTTACAAAAAACATTATTTAAGTGATTGTATGAGTTGCGCACAAGTTTGTACGTGGTTTAAAGGTCGTCGTGAAAATCTTATTCCGCCATTCCATCTCTAGAGTCTTGAAGGCTTCGTCAGGCGTACCTCAAGGGAGTCACTTGGGCCCATTGTTCTTTATTCTGTCTATTGACGACATTGTCTCTGTGGTGAGGTACTGTAAGGTCTTGATTTATGCTGACGATGTAGGGCTTTTCGCTCAGATTAAATCTGTTGACGATTGTGAACAGGTACAGGGTAACCTTCAAAAATTTTACAATTGGTGCGAGAGCAATAATTTGGTACTCAATATCGACAAATGTGAAGTTATGACTTTCCATAGGAATCAGACACCAATCACTTATGGTTATGAGTTCTCGGATACCTCGATTCGCCGTGTGGACTCTGTCTGTGACTTGGGTGCCAAATGTGACCACAGATTGAATTTTATCTCCCATATAAACTATATGGTATCAAAGAGTAGCTCTATGCTTGGTTTTATAAAACGTTGGTCCCGAGAGTTTTCATATCCTACCATAACATTGCGTTTGTACACTTGCTTTGTAAGACCACTTCTTGAATACGCTAGCTAGGTCTGGTCTCCATTTTACGGTACACACATCGACCGCATCGAGTCTGTTCAGAGAAACTTTTTACGATTTGCTCTCAGACACCTACCTGGAATAATTCATTAATTCTTCCCCCTTATGAGGATCGCTTGAAGCTTTTGAATATGCACTCGCTTCAAAAACGTCGTATGGTTGCCGATGTAACGTTTGTGCATCAACTAATAAACGCGAATGTTGATTCTCCGCTGTTACTTAGTAAAATCTCTTTCCGCGATAGTGGACATAATTTGAGAAGACTACCTTTGTTGCATGTTAACTCCACAAGATCCAACTTTTGCATGTACGAACCCATTAATCGCATGTGCATTACTGTTAACACTAAGGCTGAGCATTTTGTCGTTGACGTTTCTAAGCATGTTCTAAAAAAACGTCCATATAATACTTAGTTCTCTGTTTCCATGTCACATTTCATATCATTTCATCCGGTGTTTGGTTTATGTTTAGTTTAACATACTAATACTAACACCGACTAAGTGATGAAACGCATTTATTGTTGACCGTTTATTTATTAAACGTGTCCATGCAGCGAGCTTGTGTTAAGCTGGTTCTGATAGTCAAATTATTATTTTTTTTTTAATTTAAACGATGATGCGAGACCTGGGCATCCAGAATTTGGAAATCGTGCTGAGCTAGTTAAAATAGTCTGTGAAATCATTGATATCGATGGAAAATATGGTGTGAGAATGTTGGCAGAAAAATTAAATACTATTGAGGAGATTTGCATTGTCTGTCAAGAGCGTCTTAGGAAGATGCTCCATTTTTGAAAGCATGTAGCTGTGACACATGTTCTGAAGAACATTCAGGAAGCTGACACTAAAGGAACGTTTGTATGCATTGCATGATTGTTCTTAACACTATATTCAGTTTTTGAATAAATATTAACTTTCAAATATAAGAGGTATATTCAGTCCACCTACATATCCCTGAATTTCCTAACAAAATATAAAAGCCAGAACGAATTATGCATTAAAGGTAAATAAACTTAATTTGCTTATCCAATTATGAAAAGTGTATCACGTCAATCCGTTCCTACAACCACCCTGCTTTCCAATGTGACTTAAATAAACATAAAAATTCAATAAATTTAATTATATACAAATTAACAAAATATCTCAAACTTACCCAAAACCCAGCGTAACCAAGGCAACACATCATCGAGCCGAAACAAAACTGGTTGCAGCGACTATAAAAGGGCGACAAACCGCAGCCAAATCAACCATTCTCGTTTCAAGGTTTAATCTGAAATAATGCACTATCAGAGTCTAATCTGAGTTCCCTATCCTATAAACAAAAGTCCAATGTTGTTTTTCCTTCATATAGAAGTCTAATTCTAGAAAAACTCCAACTTCGCAAATTCTAATTTTGCTTAAACATTGCATCATTCCTACCCTGTAGCAGCATTCTAAATGTCCTTACACGCTGCAGCATTCACTGTAGCAGGATTTTAATTCTGCTTACAGATTACAGTATTCACAGTAGCATGAGTCTACTTCTGTTTACACTCTGCATCACTAGCTGTAGCAGTAGTTCAATTGTGCTTTCACAGTGCAGCATTCATCGTAGCAGGAGTCTTGTTCTGCTAACACACTGCAGCAGATAATTCTGTGTATTAATTTATGGAAGTCTAATTCCAATGAATCACAACCAGCCTCTTTTTTTTGTTTCAGAAATAAGGATAACTCTGGGGTATTAAATTTTTGAATTTATTTATTTGTGGATTTTTACTTGAATTTTAATTTGTTTCTTTTTTAATTGTTATTGTTGTTATTTAATTAAAAAAAAAAAAAAACAGTATTAGTAAATGTAAGCTTTATTCTGAATTGACTGTGAAATTTTGAATTGTATATGTAGTTCATTTGTTTTTAAGACATTAAATACAATTTTTAACTACTTAAATTGGGCTTGTCCGTAACCGGCATCCCTTCCTTTTACCAATCTTTCCAACGCAGTGTGTATGTATGAAATTTAATTGAACTAACCAAAAATAGTGTAACTAGGTATTCTGAACCGTTTAAAAAGACGAAAAAAAAACTTCATGAAATCACCAGCCGAGTATACGTATCTATGTACAACTATTCTCTGCAATTTTATCCTGCTGTCATTAATTGCTCGTAATAACTAGCTAGATATCGTTATCCACTCCAATAAATCCAAATCCAAATCCAATGTTCCTGCCATGTCCCGAACATGTTCACCAATGAATGGAAGTAGCACTTGTAGTACATACATATAAACTAACGTGTTGTAGATTGGACTCAACATTTTATACCTGAAAAGGTCCTACTCTGATATCGTTTGTGATGCATATTTTGTTATGTAATCTTGTTTGACGAAGGCTTTCATTCTCGTTCACTTTTCGTCCGAACAACTTTTGTCTAAATTGGGCAAGTTAAATGGCAAATGTCCTATGAATCATATAACTTGTTTTTGTTTTTTTTTTTTTTTTTTGTATTTCGGTGGTGGCTACATGTGTATCTATGTACCTATTCTGTTAATTACTTTTGAATGGATTTCGTGCAATCAACACTAGAAATATAAACAAGCATTATTATTATTTACCATATTGTCCTTTCTGTAGTGAACAAATTCAATCAAACAAATAAACATGCAGTTTCCTTGGACAAATCTTGAAATGATCTGTATACCTACGTTTAAGGAGAAACACAACATATCAAAACATATCAAAGGTTGTAACGACTAACGAACATCGTCAACTTGGTAATACTAATAGATAGCTACGCATGATGGAGGCTTGTATAGATTGCAGACAGTATGGCAGTTATATGATCGCAGCAGTTCAACTAGTAATGAAGGCGCACTTTAAGATTTCGAGGTTTACTAACATATGGAATATTGGTGCAATTAAATAGAATTCCTGGCAGTGCAGACAAATCAATTTTTTTTTATGACATCGGGAACTACATTTATGTATAAACAAAATAATGAAGGGCCGAGAATAGAGCCATAAGGCATGCCATAGGAAAAGATCTGAGGAATCACCATTATTCAATTTGACACGTTGGATCTATTAAACAAAAACTTATTAATTAAAATAACGGCAGGACTAGAAAAACCAACAAAATCGCGTTGATAGTTTCAATAAAAGCATCTCGTGACAAACGCATCAAAAATCCAGTCGAGGTAATGCCGTTGGGATCTACTAAATCAGCAACATATGACAAAAACGGCAAAACCAAATATGAATTCAAAGAAAGTCTGGGAGTGTCTGCAAAACCTAAAAAATTTATCTAGGAGAAAGAAAGTTATCCTCATGATGGTACCTGGACATGAAATCTATAAAAGCATTGAAATTGCTGAATGCCTAGCCAAAAGAGAAGCGAGAATTTCCTTTGTTGGAGTAGAGCCATTTTGTGGTACTTCAAAGTGTACCTTAAAGCTACCCTAAATAGCTCTGAGAACACCCAAATATACCTCTATTGGTGAAAAAACAGTGGAAGTTCTCTATTCCTTAGGAGAGCAGAGCTCATCTCAGTTCACTGACTCCTGAGGTACCACTTAAACAAGATGGGATTCGCTGAGACTTCATACTGTCGCTCCTGTCAGGAGAAGATTACTCTACCTGAAACATGCTTTTCCTCCACCGAACTACGTATGGAACCTTAATCCCAGAATGGTTCTAGACTTTATTTACATTTTAAAGCTAGAAAGGAAGTAGATTAAACAGGGAGTCATAACAAATCTTTCAGGGCGCAATGAATGCGAGCCTAACGTTTGCACACCCGTCCACAAATATAATCTAATCTAGTATACCAGAAACTATTCGTGATTCCACAATTTATGACGTATACAGCGATAGTGTACAGCCTAGGTAGGTCTGGCTAAAATGGCTTGGCACAGTTGTCTTACAGCCAGCTTATTTAAGAAGATACTACTACTTAACACTTGTCATCGGGATATAGTCCTACTGGGATGCATTGTACTGGCTTATTTTTTTTTCAGGCTTTCCAACCGTAGATCAGAATTGACATTAAAGATAGACAGCCTGACTTTTAGGAAGATATTTTTCCAAAGGACACTTTCTATTAAGTTTTATAGCTACAAAACTCCACTTTCCGTCATTTTAGTTAAATATATACATATGTCAATTTAGGTAATCGTATTACGATGAAATTTCTATGATCCTCAGTTTTAATATCTACTCTCCTATAAAAAAAAAACAGTCAACTCTAAATTTCTTTAGTCTACCCACAGCCATCCTTACAACAAGATAAAAAGAAGCTTAACGTTGCACTTAGTGGATAATCTGAAATATTGCGGGGGAATATTTCCTATCTGCATCCCTTTCAGAGTTTCGAGCAAACAAAATCTCTTGAGAGTCTATCTTTAGGGTTTAAGATAAGAGTATGCGATAAATAACGTCCCAAGAAAAGGGCCTATCAGAAAAGTAAGTAAATGGAATCGGGGTTGTAGTCATTGTTACCAATATGTTCATTGCTGTTGTCCTTCGAAGACTCCCACTGGCTTTGATTATGGGGGAGATTTAAAAGAACTTGCCTCGTTTTTTGGTGATATTATTGAATTTGTTAAACCTATCTGTTTCTATTGTGGGTGTCCACGTGGCTTCATATAAACGGCGATTTATTGGGGCATCCTTGCAATTTATTCTGGGATGAAGTTACAATGTGTAAGTCCATTCGGAGATGGATAAACAGATAAAATGGATAGGAAATTCCACCACTATCGGTCCACAGAATTTTATTCAAGGCTCTAGCTTTAGCACGTCTTCCATCACTTCAATCTATTTTATGTTTGTTTTACTGCAGAAAGTATCATTGGAAATTACACACAGAGATATCTAGAATACGAGATTTTATCGTCTAAATTGAAGCTCTGAGTATTAATGACTCTAAGGATATACAATATTGCAGTTAGCATTCAAGTTTTTTTTTTATTATTTTGAATGCTAAATGGAATTTACAATAAATTTGTTGTGAGAAAAATAGTTTTTACGAAATTGATTTATTAAAATTGTAGCAGGTATAACTGCTTTTTTCTAGGTATATATATAGAAAAATTTCCATTATATAAGCTTAGCTCAGGGAAGAATTAGTGTTGTTCATACATATATAGTTGCACAGTAGGTGCCGGGAAGTTCAATAGTCTTTAAATTATGAAATGATTTTCTATGCAAAACATTATGAATAAGCACGTCCAGACTATTGAATCAAAGAAACTACAAGTAATTAAAAGAAAGTTAGGCAATTTAATTAACTCAAACTTGGGATGGATCGTTAAAAGTAGTAGACAACAAAAAAACTTCTGCTGCAAAACCAGAAAATTTAAGCATTAAAAAAAAAAAACAAAACTTTCCAAAAGTACCATCAACTGCATTGACGGGAATCTGACTGCACTTCTCCAACCCATAGAATTATTACATAATCGCCAACCAAAAGTAATTTACCAATGTTTTCTTCCTTCCCAATCAATATCAAAATATTAATCATATCATAGATTTTTTTTTCTTTCTTTAACACTGACCTGAAAATTTTCATTAACGATTACAATTTCGATTATTCTATAATCATAACGTGCAGTTATATATTAAATACGATTTTTGAATTTAGGATAAGAATTGATAATTCCTTTGATAGTTATCAAAATAAATTAAAATGTAGTCATCCAATAATGTAATTACTATAAATTACTTATAGCGATAAGAAGTAATCGTAAAAGATATCATAAACTAATTCGAACAAACTTTGCAAAATTTATGATAAATTATGAAAAAAATTTACACCTATTGACCCCATTAGATCGAGTGCTTAGTATTGTTGAATGGGATAGTAAATATCTAACATGAAAACGAATCAAGGATAAATTCGAAAAGTTAGTCTTGATTAAAGGTAACAGACGATAGATTTAAAATAAAAATGAGGAGGAAAATGAAAATTATAATTTGAATAAAATGAAACTTAATGTAAAATTAGCTTTTATCCTGCAAGCAATTGTATAATTATTCAACAAAAAATTGTTAATTGATAATTAGTTAAATTTAATTGTAACGCATAACTAAAGATTACATTTAAATATTTTACACTGTTTGGAAAATAATTCCTAAAGTAGGCCGAAGTTTTAACTGACTATTATTGGGTGACTATAGTTAATTATTTTTGTTAATCAGCAAAGTAATTAAAAATCCCTATTCAAAATATATATTAGTCATATTTAAAAACGTAAGTTGGAATTATCATGGAAAAATTGAAGATGAAGAGGTGATACTGATTTACGTGACACCTAGAGTGATTTTGAAAGTAATCTGAGAGTTAATCGAATAGATAAGAAAAACTCAATTTTGACCTGGCTCACAAGCACATCGAATAGATGAAAACTATGAAATATATGGATTGGCTCAAAAAATGGAGAGGATTTTAATTTTTATCAAAAAGGATTTATTTAATCATTAATATTGATATTGTCCTGTTCAAAGGAGTCCCCATTTTCAAAGTACTCCAAGTAGCCTCATTTGGATACTATAATAAATATACCTGATACCACCAAAGTACAGAAAATTTACCTCGAGAGACCTGAACGGAAGTCTTCCAGCTCCAATGAAAATGGATAGGCAGTCGGAAAAAAATTCAAGGGCAAACACTCACACAAATGATTACTGTCGAGTTTTTAAATGATTTATTTGCATATGAAAGAGAAGGATAGGTAGCGCTACAAAAACTGAAAAACTCACACTTTTCGGAGGGAAGCATCCGGATTTTCCTTACTTTTACGCTGTAGTTTTTCGAAAATATATTCGGTACCTCTAAACCTGAATATTATATTAACATTTAATGTTCGACGTTTGATTTTTAATGTTTGATATTTGACGTTTATGTCAAACTTACGTGACCTTTAATCTAGGATGAATAATATTACAGGAACTTTTATGAGAAACGTCAACACCTCGATGAAAAGCGTTAAGCTCGCGATTACTTGTAACACTATTGATCCACCAGATAGTGTGAAAAAACAACAACATAAAACTGATCTTTCTGTTCAATATCCTACCTTATGACTCTAGAAAAAAATTGATTCCCAAATTGATGAACACATTTTCCACTCTAACACCTGAAAAGTCAATAATTCTTAATTTTTTTGCTCCATTAAAGGGAATATGAATTTGAAAAATTAAAAATAAAGAATATGGGAACAAGGATAGACACATCATCTTATACGGACAGCACTTTTATCATAAATGGGGATATGTAAAACTGCTCAATCTACTTCAAGTGACATATTATCACACTCAATTCCATTCATCTTTTTTTTTACACCCTCACGTAACTGGGTAGAAAATACATAGATATACCAAGGATATAAACGCCTTTCATCGTGAACATGTGAATGCTAGACGACATTGATACAATTTATTGGAAGTAGTGTGCAAAATTCATACCGCCACGTTTCCTTTTGCACCAGATAATGATAAATGGATGAATTTTTTATTTTTTTTATACTTCTTTCGCATTGTAGTAGTATATATATATAGCATTAAGTCCTCCTATGTTGTTTTTAATAATTGATAGTATTACTTGGTAGATATAGTTTATTGGGCTTATTACAATATTTCTTGATACTTTTCACTAACCCGAACTGTGCGAATGTGGAACAATCTACCGTATTCTGGTATAGCTCCGGCATACTATCTCCAAAAGTTTAAGGGTGATATACACCAGCACTTCCACTACTCTTCTCTCATTCCTTAATACTTTTCCGTCTTTCCTTCCGGATATGCTGAGCTTTGCATATAGAGTATACCCGGAGATGGGCTTAATAATAATAATAAAATAAAAAACGAAATTACGCAGGCCAAATTATAATCTCGTTTGTTTATGAAAGCTTCAGTCTTTTTTTGGTCAGGCTGCATGACGTGAAGGAGAATATAGGGTATGCCCTGGTGAATGGTATAAAAGGAAAGAGGTAACAGTATTCACCTAGGCAAACAAAAAATTGTATGGCAGGGGGACGATCTCAATCGTTTCAGAGCTACTGGGTGATTATGAAAATGAGCTAGTTTTTCCCATAATACCCCATTGCTTGTTTATTGTACAACTTATGAAGGCAATTTTTATCTCAGATGATAGTAAACTTCCAACAAATCACAAACCCCTTATGACGATAGTTATGGAGCATCAAAGAAAAAAACATTGGGAAAAAGCCCTAATTTTTTTAAATTTTGACGAATTTCCCGCCAAAATGCCTATTAATCGTTACAAAATCTTGCCAGATTTGGAGGTCTCAAAATGATACCTTTCATTTGATTCTACACATTACCAACATACATGCAACCATTTATGCGATAAATCTGTTTTTATGATGCACAATTTCATTAATTCTGCTTATTTTGCCTGGAATTGCATACAATTAAGCGAGTTTTCTATCGTCAGTAGCAAAATTAACGAAATAGTGGTTTATCTCAAGCACTGTTGCACGTAGATAAGTACATACATAGCAACAAATGACAGGTAACATTTCGAGATTCCAATCTGGCAAGAAAATGTAAGGGTTATCAGGCTTTTTGGTTAAAAAACCGTAAAAAAAAAAAGTAAATAGTTTTTCCCCATTTTTTTACTTTGTCGTTCGGCAATTAGTGGCATGAAGGGGGTGGAGTGATGGTTCGACATCCGTTGGAAAGCAGATGTTGGACGGTTTACTATGATCTGAGCTAAAATGCAGCTATATAGGTTATATAACAAAGAATTTACATATATATTTATATTTCCTTAAGAACCCTGTAACTCCGAACCGGATGAGATGCCTCCATCCACTCTGCCATGTAATTTTGTCTTTCTTTCTCTAGGTGAGTACTGTAACTTCCTTTCCTTTAGATCTCCACTAGGAAACACCCTTTATCTTGACAGAAACTTTGATAATTTCTTTCCAAATATTGGCTTTCTGCGCAGTAAGAGAATGTTGACAATAGATGTATATTTTGCTTTACAAAACATCCCCAGAAAAAAATGTCCGCTTTTGTCAAATCGGGAGATCTCGATGATCATACTAAATTGCCCTTTTCGGTATTACCTTGCTCCAAGATGGGTTCTCTAAATTGATTGTCCCAGCTGTGTATGACTTATGACACCATCCTATTGAAAGATAAGTCTATCCAATGGTGACATCAAAATTCATATATAGCTACAGAGCTACATTATAGAGCTACACTACAGAGTATGTAGTATTAGAATTAATTGTGTTGTCTTTATACGAACAAGTACGGTCCGATGATCTCTGAAGGTATTCCATACAAATGTCGAATGGAATATTCTCGTGAATAACTTACAAGCTTTCTATCCTTGTAATAATTCTGGTTCTGGACCCCAGCTAAATATATATGAACATATGAATTGAATTACACTTTTTCTTTCTCTATTATATGGCACACGTTTTTCTTGAAGTTGGACCACCGCGGAAAGGAGACAAAATGAAAACACAAACACAGCTAAGAAAATGTGAATAAAATTATGGTAAATAGATTAATGCTATATTTAAGCAATGGAAATACAATTAATTTCAGTTATCAGACCAAAGATAATATATAGTTAACTTTGGGGGTCTATTTCAGCCAGTGTAGCCCTAATATGGCCAGTCCTTATTACAGGAAAAAAAAACAACAGAATATGAGAATTCGCGTAGAATTTCAGGATAAATACCAAAACAGACATCTCTCAAACTCGGTGTGTGTGTAAATAAAAGGCGATCTACCTCATAGTTTCACTAATTAGTCTCTCCCTTCATTCACTCATTTAAGTTTGCCTTCATTCAAAGGTGCGCAATGAATCCAATGCTTTTCTCTGATATCCTTGCTATTAACATAAAAAGAAAACAATAGACAAAATACAAAAAAAAACAAAAAAAACGTTATCCTTTGTAATAGAAGATTTAATTATATAATTATACTGACAGGATTTTTGTCATGAATGGCTTAAACTTTAACACAGGTACCACCGACATCATCAGCATTGTCGTGCAAAAAGAACTCCAGCTATAACTGATTTCCGTTGTTATGTCTATCTACCTTATACCAACTAAAAGTAATTACGGTGGCGCCATGCTTTAATAATGTTGGAAAAACGTTCAAGTTAAATTGAAGTCAAGTTCTCATTGTTTCCAATTAAGGTTAATGATACTCTGTTTGCATTGCGGGAAAATACAGAATTCCCTTTAAATCCTGACTTGTCGTGCAGAGCAATTCTTAGAATTTCTTTTTAATGACATTTAAAGACGCGTGATTAACTAAAGTATTTGCATAATGTCGAGGAAAAGTGATGTACTTACATAAATATCTACACAAAAAACTTTCATGATTTTTGATGTTACTTGATTTAAATAATTATGATATTTTTGATAAAGAAAAAGACTTAGAACACATTAGACAAGCAGATTTTTCATATATTTTTATGCAGTTTATATGTTCGACATTAAATTGACATACTTCGAGTTCTAGTTTTATGCTATATATGTTCTATATAAACCTACATATGTATGTTACAGTCAAAACACAAAATCCGTCAAAACCCGATTTTAAATACTAGGAAATTCTAGTTCTAACAAAGCGCTTTCGGTAATTTTAGTTTTAACTAATATAACACAGTTAAAGCTAGAATTAACGGAATGCAGTTGATAATATTAGTATTAACTAAAGAATATTTAGTTAATTGTGGTTGTGGCTGAATTCTCGCGTAGCTCTTACATAAATCTAGAACTGACTGGTTGCTATTAGTAAACTTGCGTTACAATTGAATTCTCTCGCCATTAAACCTTGATGTTTATTAAGGATGTGGCTATTTATACATACAGTATGTATATGCAATAGGTGAGCGGGGGCGTGCAGATCAGTGACACACACGCCCCCCGCGCACGCGTAGCCGCACCACACACACATACACATCCGATCCCGCATACACACACACCCACATCCATCCGCGCGCAAATTTACTAATAGCAACCAGTCAGTTCTAGATTTAACTAAGAGCTACACGAGAATTCAGCCACAACCAGAATTAACTAAATTGTCTTTAGTTAATACTAGTTCTAACAAAGCGCTCTCGTTAAATCTAGTTTTCACTGTGTTATATTAGTTAAAACTAGAATTACCAAGAGCGCTTTGTTAGAACTAGAATTTCCTAGTAAAATCGGGTTTTGACGAATTTCGTGTTTTGACTGTAACATGTATATGTACATCAAGATCTATTTTTATGTGATATATTAGTTCCACAGAAATTCTAATATACTTGAAAGTATATTTCACGAGGTTGATAAGTTCCACAAAAATTGACATATATAGTAAGTACAATTAAATTCTATTTTTATGTGGTATATAGGTATTTTCCGCAGAAATTGTAATATACATCAATTCCTATTAATGCGATAGTTATGTGTCAACATACTATCTTAGCATACAGCAAATTCTGTTTTCATTCGGAAGATGCTTTTTACAGAAATTGTCATATACAATTAATTTTTAAATGCTGATATGTTTCACAGAAATTGGCATTTAC
Organism: Dioctria rufipes; assembly: GCA_963924295.1. Taxonomy (NCBI): domain Eukaryota; kingdom Metazoa; phylum Arthropoda; class Insecta; order Diptera; family Asilidae; genus Dioctria; species Dioctria rufipes. Next base: position 16,981,006 of record OZ002740.1, read on the forward strand.
ATAAAATTATATTTTTATGTGGGAAACGCGTTTTACAAAAATTGTTATCTGTATCCATTTCCATTTTTATGTAATATATACGTTCCATAAATATTTCCAGATGACACATTTCCACATAAAAATAAATGTTTATGCGGTAGATATATTCCACATAAATTGGCACATACATAAAAGTATGTTTTTATATGGTATTTATATTCCACAGAAACGGTCGTATTCATAATTTTTCTTATGTGGTAAACAAGTTCCATAAAATTTTCATATATTGAGTCATATTTTTTATATTATAAATATGCTCCACAGAAATTGCCATATATCCGTTTGTTTGCGGTAGATACATTCCACATAAATTGACATACACGTCAAATTCAATTTTTATGCTGTAGTTATGCATGTTCCACAAAAAGGAGCACACGTATATATAAAATTCTACTTTTTCATTCTATAGATAAAACCATCGGGCAAAAACATATGTTTTCATTATAACGTTAGAGATACGTTCCATATCTTCTCTAAAATTAATTAATCTTACTAAGAAGTGTATTTTTTTTTTACATTATATGTCCACTCACACACACACACGTTACACAAAAAAATATTTGTTTCTTTTAATTTAACATTTTTAAGGCGTTTATCCACCATCTTTCTTAGAGTCCAAATACAATTTTTGTATATTTGTGCCTAGAAGCTACCAAGTTTTAAAAGTAAATTTTGTGGTTGTGTGGAGCATTCTTTTGTAGTAGCAGCAGAGCTGCCCATCCGAAAAAATAGAAGCATTATTCGTAGGAAGCAAATTACAAGAGCTTCGTAGCAACCGTCTTTTAAAGCTTTTAAGGGGTAACGCCACTGTAAATTTTCTAAACAATCGATTTTGTTTTCATTGGCTTAAAAAATAGTTTAAACCCTCTAGAATAAGAGAAAAAAAAGGTCCCGTGCCAGAATTTTTTTTTTTCCTTTGAAAATGGAGGTTGCCACCAAGCGCGTCAAACTTGCTCCGAAACGACTACCTGAAGCCTGAAACACAATTGGAGCTTTTCAGCCAGCTTTATCACCAGCTTTCTTTTAAAGCTGACTGAAAAAGCCGAATTGAACACAACTGACCTTTTTGACATTTGCAACTTTAACTTGTTTATCATTTTTTTTATTTTTTCCAATAAAAAATTATTCTCAAAACTTTAAACGCGTTTTTCTCGAAACACGGTTTTTCAAAATGGCACGCAGCATAACTCGAACAATTTTCATATTTTCGACTTGAAATTTTGACCAGATGTGAACATTAACATTATCTAAAGAATGCCGTACGGGATTTTCAATAACTTTTTTTGTTGATTTTTTATTAACAAAAAACCTGCCGGTTTTTTCGTCAAAAATCAAACATTTCTTTCAAACGCGCGCCAAATTTACAAAAATTAATATTTTTAAAAATCCGTTCGGCATTCCCTAGCTATAAGCCACTAAGCTAATGTTTTTTTTTTTGTTTTGGTCTAGATTCAATTGTGCACCAGTGGTGCTGCGTGCCGCGGAGCCCTGCAAGCAAAACATGTCCCGGGAAGATGGCTGTGGAGCCGCCATTTTGTTTTTTTTTTCGCTGTCAAAAAATTTATCAATAAAGTTCAATGTATGCCCGATAATACCCTTAAAAGGTTTTTTCAAACACCTTTAATTTCGCGAGAAAAAAATTCGTGAAAAACCTTTTTTTTTTAGCCGTTACAGTGGTGTTACCCAGCTTTGCATGTACAGTGTCAATTGGATTAATGCAAATCGGTGATGATTCTTCGAAGATTTGGAAATAACTAATCTGCCAGTTATATTCCACGGAAGCACGCGGGAAGAAAACAGAAAAATCTGCTTCTTTCTAATGACATGCAATGGTTAAAAGGATGCGGACGGGCATATGGGAGGTAGGTGCTTCCTATCTTCCAAAAATTGCTGCTTTATACCATTGTTGTATGCTTCCATTTCCCGCTGGATAGCACACATTAAAGAAAACAGTTCCTGTTACATAAATGGTCTGTACGTTTACTCGAAAATTTTCACCAAGGCCTCAAAGGTTTTATTCAGGCTTGAAGGTTTTTTGTCCATAATGTGTATGTTAACTTTTCGGACTAGAAAAATTTGATAGTTGAATGGATTTCCAAGTTTTCTGTTAACTTTTTTCATTATCATCTAGAAATATCCCCTATACCGAAAGAAAGTTTTTACTGGGATTTTACTCAAACATTTTTACACAAAAGTAAATATACAGACCAAATCACACATTTAATATTTACAAGATACTATTTCTATGTCATTGGATAAAATTAGGCTATTTAGCAACAGGCATCACTTCAAATACTATTTTGTATTTTGTGTGGCTCCAATTAACTAGTCGAGCACTGAATTACTTCAAACTTCACTACTCGCAACAATAGAAGCAAATTTCCATTAGTAATTCAAAATTTTTACCTTCTTTCAATTTAGGTAATTTTTTTTGTAGTTGTTTATTTCCAAATTTATTTTTATATTGTAAAATTTTCAAATATTTTTCGTCTTGTTGTGCGAAATGTTCTTTTCGTTGCAATGACAATATTAAAACTCCTCACGTCAGCTCTTTTCCCATTTAAATGTAAAACTTAACACTTTTCTTTAATTGTATCTAACTTCCTCTACATACATACCTATAAACTGATATGACACTTAACAAAATCTGGATAGCATTTTGTGTGTTTTTTTTAAAAGAACGTGCCCACAGAGAGCTCATTAAGCTTAATCTCTAATTAGTAGTGGCGATATCATCAATCATAATGACAACTCCATTTTACCGCCAAAGATAAGATTAGTTCATGGAGAAACTCCATTTAGTTCCTTGACCATCCATTATCGATAAGAATGACAGACAAACTATAAATCTTCTCCACCCATGGCTATAGGGAATTAACTCAATGAAGGATTATTTGTAAAGTTTTATCTATAATTGAAAGTTATTAACTAAGACATAGAGATACACTTAATATTGTGATGGAGAAATAAGAAAAAAAAAAGAATTGTTTCAATTTATTTTCGAAACACCCTGTATATAATTGATAATATTTTTGAAAAGAACCTTGGTAGAGATGCCTAGGGCGGGTGGCTATAAAAAGCCTTCCACAATAAAAAGAGAAGACCGCATCTATACCAACTTGTGCAGCACAGTTAGTGATCAGGGCTAAAAATAATGTCGCAGCGAGAGAATATATTCCGGATTTTGTCTTCCTGTTTCCTGTATTACACAATCCCTTTTGAACTGAATGCTGGAGTGAAACAGAGGTACATCCGTGCATTGTGACTTTCGGCATTTTATTATCTCTACGAAGCAAGGTGATGTTTGTAATAAGGAGGCTTTCGAAGTTTGACAATATTATCTTCTACACCGTGATGGGAGCGTCCTTTTCTACTGCCATCATTAGTTCGTTTCAGTTGAGCATTTGCACTGGATTTCCTCTGGGAAAATGCTCCCTGAAATGAATCTGGTTCAATTCGTATAAAAGGATGTTTGCTACAACGGTCGTACACATGGCAGGATTTTCCTGTGTACAAGTTTTCAAAGGTGTGTGTCTGTCACCGCATGTGACAACAAGATATTTAGTAAAATGCAATTTAACTTTTAATCGATTAAGTGTGACGTTACTTTCATAGATTGGATGCGTATGGGAAAGGGGGGGGGGCGGAGGTAGCTGATTATTTTGAGGTTTAGCTTCTAATCTTTAATCATCATTCATAATTCAAACCAGTCACGATGAACAATTGATATACTTCAAGTTGGAATTTGGTTTTACGAGGAATTTTTTGTACATTGATATTTACCAAGGTTCTGAACCAGCAGCCAAAAATTAATTAATCTTCGAAAGAAAGATCTGGATGGGAGCAACGTAGAAAAAACAATTAGGAGTATTAGGAGCATTAGGAGTTGTACATATAGTACCTCTCACTCTTCATAAATATACTTTTGTTTTGGACGGACTGTATTAAAGAAGTAGTATGAACGAAATGAATATATCGTCGGTGATGCTGTATAACCGTGAGACTACTAAAGTGACTACAACGGAAATTAAAGACAAAATAAAATTGTCAACAAACAATAAACTTTTTTTTTCGATTACAATTACAAAATTATTCCTACTGAATTCTAGCATAGACCGAGAAGCATCATATTTTTGGATGTTAGACAAAAGATTTACAAAACAAATTGTAGTTTCCTAGCTACATTACCTTTAGCTTCAAAATTGGAATTTGATACTCAATTCAGTTACGCCGTTATGATATTGTTAGTCTCGCAGTTATGCAGGATCAACAAAGTAGGACAAATGAAAAAAAAATAAATAAAAATCAGTACTAAGAAAAATTCTGATATTAGAAAATTTGAGAAAATCTTAAAACCTAAAGGAATTTATCCCAAATAAGATAAAGAAATTTCCATCAGCAATTCCTTTGTCATGATTATCACATTAAATGTTGAAAATTTTGCGTTATTTTGTAAAGAAATTTTATGATGGTTTACATATGCACACACTTACTTATGTACATGCCTTATACATGTATGTACATAAAACATTGAATGACTAAATAAACAATTTTTCCTTATTGTTGTTCTTATGTAATCTTAGATGAGTATAACGTTGCCTGCAATCGCTCGTCGTCACCTCGGAAAATTGTATTTTTGTAGATAAAGCGATGAAAATAAAATCAATTTTCAATTTTCTCAGCACTTGTTGTGTAATTTCATGGAAAATGTATAACGGTATTTAATAACATTTGATTAAATTTGTATAAGCACGCAAAGCACGGCAAGAGCGTTCCTTTACATGCATCATTATAAATTCAATTCTGTGGGAAACAAGAGAGTTGCTATTGTTTTCAAATCACTTTGTCCTAAATTTAGTCTGATTTGATTGTTGCGAAAATTTGATTAGGAAATTACGTATGAACATAGTCAAAGTATATTATATATACGTACTTAACATACATATTTATTTACTTTGAAAAGTCTGATATCTTAAGTACATAAGGTTTGGAATAAAGTGATTAGATTGAAGAGCTTTAGGACTGGAAATTGAAATTATTTTGTGTTTGAAATAGCAAAGAACCTTGTCTATTGTACATATTCTAAAGATTATTGAAGTCAAAGATTTGATAAAGATAAAAGAATTCGTAATTAGTTTAATTTTTGTTTTGTTTATTTGTTCTTTTGGGAGAGTGCGATTTGGCAATTGACAATCAACAATACTTCAATACTCAAACGATAGTGTTAATGTTGTATATCAGAAAAGAAAGATACGAATTCGAACGTCCTTTCAATACTTTCCATGGCTTGGTAGAAAGCAAAGCTTTTCTCATTAGAAAGCTTTTATCTCTTGAAAGCTTTCACCTATGTATGCACTGAGACAACTTACAACTACATGTGCAAAACTCCATATAAACCCGGAACACTTTTTGAAAGCTCTTTAACATTTTATTCAACCAAATAAAAGCTATCCTTGCGATGAATTTATATGGCGTAATACAACAAGAGAGAGAGAGAATGTGTAGAGCTTTCCATTAGAGGGCCATTAACTCGTTTTAGTTCGACCATGTTTTTGTGAGGTTTTGCACATCTAGATGCAAGTTGTCTCAGGTATGCATGTTCTATTCTATGCCATACGGAATAAAAAAATTGCAATAGCAAAGAAAAAGAAGAAGTAAGTGGAGCACAATTAATATTGGAATTTCAAATGGACCTAATAAGTAATTGTTGATAATAAAACAAAGAACATTTATTATCATAAAAATCGTTTGATGGTGTCCTTCCGAAATGATGTGAGGATTCACTAAAACCTAAGTTAATAAGTTATATGACTATTTATCTGCTACTCCTTCGCTGGTAATAGTAGCCTTATCTGTAGACAATATTTGTTTTTGACAAAATTTTTGGCTGTTGCTACAGTACCCATTAGCAAAACTGAAGACATTTAGTTTGTAAAGCTTGTGCAATTTGTAAGTCGTTAACCTGTTGAATGTAAAATTTCCGTTCTCTGTGCTAATTTTCTGGTATAATTTTATTTTTATGTTCTTATTTTTTTCAACAAAGGTTAAAGAAGTAAATACTATACTTCTAAGATGTTGCTGAAATAGAAAATTAGTGCACCACTGCTTTCTATGATTAAAACAATTCTAGGCCGAGTCAATTAAGAGCCCGACATATATGTAACTCCTTGTGATGTAGAATGCAATTTAATTATCTAGATTTCGTAAGCGAATGTACCTTCTGTGCTAAAAGTATTGCAAGTATTGGGATGCGGTTTTTTCCTGATGAAAGTGGAAATTTTTGTGGCTTTAATACTCAAAAATTGTTTAAATATTTGTTGGTAATTAATTGAATAAAAAATATAATACTAATACTTCATTTGAAAGGTAATTTTTAAAGTTATTAAAAAACATCCATAACTGCCAAGATCTATCTATAGGGCGGTTCAAAAAATTAGAATCCAATTATTCCCATCAATCTTTACGAATATTGGCGAAATCTTTAAATAACTATAGCTCTTAAGGGCGAACCTATTTTTATCAGCTTACCTAAACGAAGTATATCAGAATGCATCTTGATAAGAAACAATTTGTATAAAGACTCGTGGAAGCTTCTTTGGCTAGTGGGAAATTTGCAAACAAATGGTTAAAATAGAATAACATTATGAGGGAAATCAAAATTGAGTCGCAAATGCAATAATGAAAACTTTTTATCAAGAACGGAATATGACTACTTTTTACCACATCAAAACTCAAAACCATCAATCAATTCTCAATTCCTTTGGGTCATTGGTGGCGATTAATTTTTATAGCACATTAAAATTCCGAAGAAAAGTGTTCAAGTAAATTCCTTAGGAGACAAGGTAAGATAATCTATGCAGAAATGAATAATTTATAGATTTTGGGCGATTGTGGTGGTATTATTTTCAAGGTAGATAAATTGATTTGTAACTTTGGAGTCAGAGAGAGTCTTAGAGACCTAAAATATTGCTTCTGTATATACGGTGATTCCAAAATGTATGCAAAACAAAACCATATTGAATGTTGGCGCATGTGATTTAAAGAGGATAATAGTAAGAAATAGTCAAACATTTTATGACGGACTTAAAATTACAGGCTGACCTAGAGTTTTCGGTTAAAACAGTGTTTTAACTTCAACAAGTATGTAAAACCGGTGAGAGAACGTGAAAATCATAAATTTAAAGTATTCGTTAGTGAAAAATGTACGCAGAATTTTGAGTTTTACCAGGCATTCAATGACAGTCATTTAAAAGTTATTATTCATTATGTATTAAAAACAATTAAGCGGAATCAACAGGCTGACAGAATGAAATAATCTTTTGAGATTTTTCAAGCAAACATTTAATATAAATAACACACTTTTTTTTTGTTTTTGAATACTAAAATACACAGATATATATATATATACATTTCTTTTTTTCAACAATAAAAATTTTAAATTACTGGCAATAGTATAGGTCACCCTGTTGGTCACCTTTAAGTAGTATTTTAACTGACAGAGAAGGTATGTAGTAAAATTATGAGAATTTAGAGTATCGAGTTTTTACAGAAATATTAAAAAACATTGAAGCAAATCAGATAGCAAATGTAGAAAAAGTAGGATTTTTTAAATCAAAACAACCGACAGATTCTCACTGGAGGACAAATGAAAGGCAGCGTGACATTTTTTATTCCAGGGGGTAATATAGAAAAATGTAAAGGAAAAACAGCCCTAAAGGTCATGCGGAACAAGTACATTTATGATACTGAAATAATAATTTCCACATATGAGCTTTTTTCTTCGCTTGTAAGGATTAATTTCTAAATCAAAATTGTAATCATACTTTTGCTCTTCTTGAAACATGAATCTTAATGCAACTAGATCTCATCCCTTGCTATATTATATTCTAACTACATGAGATTATCCTACTCAGTTGACAGTTTTGACAGAGAATACCTGATTTTGGTGCGGTGTGTAGTTTTTCCCAACTTCACTCTTGTGTTATCCCTGAAATTTAAACAGACACCGTCAACGAATGTCATTTACAATATACTTGAATGAAAGCTACGAAATAATTTCATTTAAGTCCCTAAGGATGTTATTGCGTATGAGGAAAGTATAATGAAAGTAAACGAGATAACATAAAAGTGCATTCTGAGGCTAACTAAAGTTTTGAAATTGACTAAGTTTTGTTTGGAACTTTATATTGCTGTCATAAGTTTAACTGCGAACGTCTTTATCGTAATAATTTCTTGGTGCAATTTGAAATGGAAAAGTTTTTCTAAACTTTATGTAAAGTTTAAGAAATATTTTTTGGCAATTTACGGTTAAGGTATATATGCAAGTGTGTGTGTGTACTCGTAAACAGGCAGGGCGAAGACGTTTTTCAATTTGTTACATTTATGAAATGGAGATGATTTTCAAAACTGTTGAGGAACAGATAAGTTTATTCTTGTTGAAATCAATAGTAGAAGTAACTATGTAGTTTAGATTCAAGTTGCAGACTTAAGTACCATTAAATGTTAAGTTTTCCTGTAAAACATAAATCTCGTAAATAATTATGTTCCATTTTATAGTTGAAAACCTACTTACACTTTATTCTAGGTTCAATTATATAAAACACAAATTATTGCAAAGGAAAAATAATTTGTTTCAATTATGTCCTTTGTGTGGTATTACAAAAATTAACCAGAATTTATAGTGTTTATTCAAACTTAAGGTCTTTAATAAAACTTCCAATTTTTGGGTATCTAGTTATCTGTTGCCTTATTGGTATCAACTAGTTATTGCGATGCAATATAAGCAAAATTAAATTTCTTGGAAGGAACCCCTTGAGGCTTTCCTCTGATCGGTACGAAATTACTTATTTACTGAAGTTCACACCATGTGGCTGACTATGCCAAATACATTCTCCGCTGTTGTAATGATTATCACGTAATCAGCTGTTACCTAAATCTTGTATGGAAATAACTTTAGATTCTTATACAATAATTTTTCACATAGAACAGGTAGTTAATTAAGAATCCTCAGAATATAAAAAAGTTGTAAAATAGGAATTAGTTGGTGGTACTTAAGCGGACTACCGGGATAGTCCCTATCTCACTACTATATATTATATGGATCACATTTCTTATACTATTTCGTAGAAAACCTATATTAGAATCAAACACCAATATCATTTAATCGTCATTAAGATATTAAGTATTTATGGCAGGATACCGCCTTTGGTTGATTTTTTTTTTAACAAAAAAAAAAAAAAATGGGCGGAAACAAAATCGATTTAAGTCATTTATTCCCATATCTTTCAACTGGAAAAAAAAAATATTTTAATGCTGAAAAACTTAAAAATGGCATATTATAAGTGGCGCCAAAGTATGAAGATTTTGAGGAGCACTCTCAGCCTGTGTGTTAAAAATCTCCCTTTAGGTGCCTCGTACAACAAAACTGAAATTTTCTTGTTATTAAGAGCAATACATTTTATGTCCGTGCGTAGGGCTTTTTGGAAATTTCGGTTTTTTAAAACATGGCGGTCATTAAGAAAAAAATTAGTTTTTCAGGGTAAAAAAAAGTTGCTTAAACTGTGCACGAAAAATAAAATAAGAACTCTACCGAAAAAGTCCTGCGCATATCTTTAGATTGTACTATGAAGAAGAGTTATGCATATTTTCAGGTCAGTCCGATGAAAATTGGAGGAGTAATTTGAAAATTCAGCTTTGAGAAACAACGTTTCGAGAAAATAGCGTTTAAGGCTTTACGTGTGTGAAGAAACGCGCTGAGAGCACTTACTCATAATCGGTTTATAGCATGAAAAAAGGTTTTAGTAACCGTTTCAAAGAATTGTTTTCAATTCTACACATTTCAAAGAAAATGTTAACAACAACAAAAAAAAATGTGTTTTTTTTTAATTTTCAAAGTGGCATCCTTCCTTAAAGGAAAAAGTAGTGGGGCAAAGATTAAGCCATGTATTGTCTTGACTATAAAAATAAAAAATCATTTGTAGTGTTTGGTCAACTTAAATGATTTCAGAGTAATAGGGAGGGTTGATTAATATTTTGTGTTCATTTTATATTGAATAACTTGTGTAACTTCGTGAGGTGAATTATCCATAACTACCTTTGATATGCTGTGATACATATACAGAGTGTTTCCCCTTAGAAAGTCAATAGAGATGGAGGTGATAGTAATCACCTAGTGAATCAAAAAATTTTAAGGCTGGGGGTAATATAAACCGTTTAGGAGTTACAGGGTGATTAAGAAGAAAAGCTAGATTTTCACAAAACACCCTGTACTTTAAAAAGTACTGTGCGCACGGTTAAAGTTAAGAGCTTCTTTCATGCCGAACTTCATGTCCTTTCCTACTGCTTAACCGTCCACATAATCCCCTCCTCTCTGGAGTTACATGGGTCTGAACAAAATATTTCGTTTTTCTTTTTCGTTTTACCACTCTGTTTTTGCAACACGGTCATTAACATAACTTTTTTTTATAAAAATTGTAAACTGTATACTTTCCCCTTTAATTTGACCTAATAATGCTCTATTAGCTATCTGCAGCTATTAAAGAGTTATTAGCTCAAAAGATATTTTGAAAGTTATTCTCAAATCTAAATTTAGTGGAAAAAAAAACTCTTTATGCAAACGAAAAATTTTTGAAAAAAGAGATTTCATTGCAAAAAAAGGGGTCCCTGCTTATATGAAACGCCTTCTTTTTGCAATGAAATTTATTTTCTCATAGATTTTTCAGTTACATAAAGAGTTTTTTCCACTCAATTCATAAGCTGCAGATTTAGCAGCAAATAAAGTCAATTTCAGATTGACTTATTTCGCTGTGAATGTTAATAGCAAAACTCTCTAAATCTAAATTTGTTCCCTTACTGAGTGGAAATACGCCATTTTTAAAACTATTGACTAATTTCGAGAGGAGAGTCTATAGTTTATAATTTTTATAAAAAAGAGTTATGTTAAGGACCGTTTTGCAAAAAAAAAAAAAATAGAGGTCCATATAAAAAGAAAAGAGTAAAAAAATCCGAAATATTATTTTAGACTCTTGTAACTCTTGAGGCGAGGGGGCTATGAAGCTGTTTGAGTAGTCGGTGGAAAGGCCATGAAGTTCTGCATACAACGAGCTCTTAACGGTGAATATGCGCGGAGTACTTTTTAAAATACAGGGTGTTTTCTGGAAACTTCTTTATATTGCCCCGCCCCCCCTGCCATACGTCCTTTTTCTGCCTAGGTGAATACCATCACCTCCTGCTCTATTGACCTGTTAAGGGGTAACACCCTACTAATTTTTCCTTCAGTTCTTCAGCGTTGTAGATATTTAAATTTTGGAATCTGGCCTTCTTAGTAACAAAAAAAAAAAAAAAAAGGTTACGTAGAAGAAGTCATAAATATTTGTTTTTTTCTCATCTGAAATTGAGAGGCCTTAAGTCATTTTTCTTAATTTTTTCTGAATTACCCTATAATTTTGAAATGATTATTTCAAAATTTATTAGATAGATAAATCAGTGATAAGATTCTTTCGCGTCATCATTCAAGAATACGGCTGTCAAAATTGCGAAATTTTAACTTAAGTATTTTTTTCAATATACCTAATATAAAGTATTGAAAAAAAAACCAATATGTCATCAACATCGGTTTTTCATATTGAATTTAGGAGGTTCAAAGTTTTAACGTTGAAATGACCTATCGACAGTTCAAACCCAATATGCCGTATATTTTCCGTATTTTGCGTGACAGATTTTTCAAAATAGTTAGTAGTTAAAAATCCGAGTTAAAATTTCAAAATTTCTTTTTATCCAGCGTTACCTTCGAAATAAGGCGAAGTACATACTCCATAGGAGAAAACATATTGTAAGTTTTATAGGGTGACTACTAAAAATATTCAAACAAAATGTTTAAAAAGCCTACGTAGCAACTCCGCAATCGTTTGGATTCCAATCTCCAACTCAACAGCCATACAATTTTTCAAATATTTGTCTTACCTATTCAAGTAGCTCTCCGGTTATCACTATTCCTAGAATACCCTGTAACATGTACTATATAATTTTGGACACACACTGTATATTTGTTTTCTTCTAATAAAAAAAAAAACTATACAACGATTCGAAGCTTAGTTCTAGTTAGTTGTTAGTTATGTACATATACTATACATAGTGCATGGCTTTCAACTAGATGGTACAATCATTGCACTTTATATAAGATGTCTCCCGATCAAGGCTCCCTCTTGTTGGAAAAGTTTTCCTTTTTTTTTTTTTTAACTATAACAATTTTCCCTCCAAAATGCTTGATAACTGATTTGGTAACCTCAAAATGGTACCTTTCATTTGATGCTACGCATGTACCTACTTAAATACAACCATTCTTGAGATAAATTAGTCGGGTGAAGTGAGGGTTGGATTGAGCTAAAAATCATAGGTTATATAGGTTATATAACAAGAAAGTTACGGTGTGTTGTAAAAAACTAGTATATTTCTTAATCACCCCTCAACTCTACCAGACTTACAATTTTCTGTGTGTCTAGTTGAGTACTATCATCTCATTCCGTATGGATCTCTGAGCCGAAAATATTCTGTATACTTCAATTCAGCAAATCAAAATTAATTATATATAAATAAAAATTTGTGTATTATAATTTATTCAAAATTCCCACTTCCCAACTCATTGACATCAATAAAATGTTAAATCCTCAACCATATACAGATTTAGGAAATTTTAAGTTGAGGTAGAACTAATTCAACACTCCTGAATATATGTACCTCCCACCTGCATTCCTTAGTTCTATTCAAAATTATACAAAACTTCTATTTAATTCTACTCTTGTAATCATCGACCAACTATACATATAGAATCCTTCCATATCCACAAGTCTTCTTAGCAATTTACTTAAGTCCTGAATTCTGATTTTCTGATTAGGTTTATAAGACCAACTTGGACTGAATTTCATCTCTAACGTCTTGGAAACTCTTAAGAAATCATCAATTTAGAGATCTAGCTATGTTCATCTGAGGAACTATTGAATTTGTAAGCATTAGCTATGTAATGTTTGCACAATGGTCCATACCATGAGTGTAGTAGGTATAATGATATTTGTTGAAGTGTCCTCGATAATAAATTGATCATCGATTATACTCTGCAAAGCTATTCAGAAATTCTAACAGGATTTTGCTGTTGTATGAGATTTTAAGGTTGTAAGAGAATTTCGGAGAATAGATTTTATGTGGTAACCTAGGAATTTCATTTAAGTTTTTTATTTAGTTACAAGTTTTATGTTAAATTGAGAAAGTAATCCCATAGACGAATTAATACAAAGTGAGTAATATAATTTAAAAAAATAAATGCCAACATTTTTAATTCTGCTCAGAGGTTTTATAGTATTAGATGAAAGACAACTGGAAATTGCGAGGAAATTTTCCCCAGAATTTTCTCGTAGTAAATAAAAAATATTAATTTTTTTAGATCGTCATATTTTCTCGAAAAATATAATGCAAAAAAAAAGTTTTGAACTTTTTCTTGTAGGAACACTCTAAGCATTTTCATAAAACGGAGTATGCCTAATAAAAGAAAAAAAAATGTGGAAAAGCCATAAAAAATATCTCGCTAATGGGAGAGTAGGTATCGCATTATAAAAAACTTCTTAAACTTTCTTTTATCAGATACTCTCTAGTAATAGAAGTAGCTCGCTTAGCTTCCCCAAACGACTATCTCCTCCTCAGTAGATGTTCTTTTTTTCCTTCTTTCTTGGGAATATTATCGAACTGGATCATATTCGAAATGTAACAAGAATTTCCTTCAAATATGGGCTGAATTTATTATTTATGTCCTTTCGAACACAAAGTTTTGGAAAATTATTCCCAAAGCACTCAGAGAGAAAATTATGTTAAGCAGACGGAAGAAGAACAATGGAGTTCGCTAGTGATGGGAGGATTTTGTAATAATTTCCTGGATATGGGATGAGATTAATTTTTATGACATTGTTTTTTAATTGGGATTTGGAATTGGGAGAATATATAAAATAGTTAGAGACATTTGAAAGGAGGGTTAATTTGTATAAGTGGTTCAAAATGGGAATAGGTTTTTTCTTCTGTGAATACAAATCTTTTTCGAAAAGAAAGAAGCGGTAAGAAAAAGATATTAATGTTCTACGATGACAGATAAATACGGCGAATAAGTGTTCGTGTTTCCTTCAAAACGACGCCATTAATTATTAGAAAAATATAGAAAACTAGTTTTTGGCATCTAAGTGATTCATCTATACCGCGCCGACTGATTTATATAGTTGGGAACTCATCCTTGAAGACCTGCAAAGACTGCTCTATTTATCAGCAAAATGAGAACACAGTGATTTCAGTGGGCTCAATAATGAAAGGATTAGGGATCAAGTGAATGGATAAGAATTGTTAATTATATGAATCAAAATTTAATTTGTTTGGGCTAGGCGGGACTGCCATCGACCATCGAAGATAACAGGATGGAGGTATTGAAATGAAATTGCGTTCCCTAAGGGTCTCTGGAACGTAGGCCTCAACAAGACCCATTGCGCACCGCCAGATTTATGCGCAATTACTCATAGGTCCCAGCCGGAAACTCTTGTAAAGCCCGTTTTATTTACGCTGATATCAATGTGTCCTGCCGGCCAAAAAAAAGTGCTCTGTTACTACGAAAGAGGGAATTCAGGAAGTTTTTGCGTTCAAATATTTGCTTGGAAGTTCTAAAATATTTCGATAAGGCTTTGATAGGTGCATGACCGGCGGATCAAATGTCAATATCCTTTTTTCCAGTATCTTAGTTTAGGAGATACTTTTCCGTTTCAAGGGTGGCCTTAACTTCCATCTAGAAAACCATGAGTTGGAAATTTCCATAAGAGGCTCTTCGCAGAAGGCGCCTGATGCTGTCCGTCTGTGGAGATAATAGAGGTTTATAATAGCTGAGCACAACATGAGATTCCCAGTCTGCCCTAGACGGAATTCTGAATTTGAAGTTGCTTTTTAGCATAGCCCGAGGAGGGGTCACAGTCCCTGTTGATATCAGAGATAGATTCGTGTCGAAATCTTGTTCCAGTGTGAATTCAGCTCTGATTAATATGCAGTCTCACCATTTCTATTGAGTTCCCCTACTGGATGTAAATTTGCAGGGGGTGCACGTTGAGCATAACGTCAATAGCTCGAGTGCTGGTTGACTTGACAAACAATCTTTGAATTTTTTCCAAAATCCTACGATGTTTGGCGAAATCCATTGCTTTACATTACACCACAGTATGATAAGATAATATTGGTCAGATGATGTTAGTGTATATCTCACGAATCATCCGCACTTCGAGTCCCCATACAGGAGCGACTGTTAAGCATTCCCCTATGAAATAGTGTGGGGATGTACACCAGCATATGAAGTTGTCAAAATTTTGATGATAGAAGGTTACGTGGATACTGCCATAGATGTCAGCAGAACTAGATGTCGCATGGTATAATAGAGCAGAGTATAGATATTGTGGAATGGGTAGTGCATTCTGGAATGGACCATAACATATTTTTGAGCGTGGACCGACTTTCTCAATCCAACAGATACGAAAAATATGAATCACTCGACATATACATCATTTCAAATATTGTGGTCCATTCCGGAATGGACCACCCAGCCATATAAATTTTGTATACTATTTTGGTACTGCATACGACATCTAGTTCATGTGCCATCTATGATACTGCTAAACACAAAGAAATTTTAAATTAAAATTTAGTGCCTACCATCGAGACACTAAGCGAGAATGTAACAAAACCTAATATTTCAGGATGAATAACATACTCTATATTTAAACATAAAAGATTTTAAAGAAATTATGGATGTAGAATATTTGCAGAGGCCTGAAAATAGTCCAGACCTGAACCCGTTTGAAAATCTCTGGGGCACATAAATCATTCGTTATATATTTGCCTTTAAATACTTTCCATTATATCTTAATGAAACCCAAAGATGAGTTAGTTTTATTTGTAACTGAATCAAAATAACCAGAGAATGGAAAGTTAGAATTGAGCACAACCCCGAAGTATTTTGGTTTTATCAGGTCGAATTAATGAGGTGCCTTCAACAGTGAAATTGAATTACAGAGGAGAGCTTATGGATAAGATCCTTAATCCTTAATATTACAGTCAATAAATGTACAGAAATATTTATTTTTTAAAGTTTCGATATATGAAAACAATTCAATTTTTTTTTCACTTTACTTTTATTTTTCACGCTGACTAAAGACTAAATAATCTGTGGACTAATAATGGGCCGCGGACCATGGTTTAAGAACCTATGATATAGAGCATAATATTCTGCCTCTCATCATGATGCGTTAATTCTATTCAAAATTTCTTCTCATTTTTCTCATCTTAATTATAGAAATATTTTAGCGAGTTCCTCAAAGCTCCCTGTTGGGTCCAGTCGATTTTATTATGTATGTAAACGTTTTCGATTGATTGTTCTTATTAAGTACAGTTTATTTCATTCAAATGTGATTAAACAGATATCTGCTCTAGCCAATGTTTGGAACTTTGGTGTTATAATTATTATAAATGGAGAACCGCCTGTTTTTAACCGGCATATTTTGAGAGATTTGGGTAAAGCTGATGATGCGCTCTGTAGATTTCAATATGTATGTTAAATTTTTACAAGAACAAATCAAAAGATAGATTGTCACAAAATAAACTTCCGTTGATCCATTTACCCTCAGAAAACCTTTAGTAAACTTGTTGTAATATTGTTACACTTTCTAGACTAAATCTCTGCTGAAATCTTACATTCATATAAAATCTTGATTATCAACGTTTAATTAAAATCTGAATTTGAAGCAAAAAATATTAATCGTAATTCCAGTGAGCATGTAGAACTCTCTAATCTAGTTGATTTCCAGATCCACTAAATATCTGCCTGACTATATCTACCAAATTCCAGAAGTTCATTCATAACATTCATAGATTCAGAAAATGTGTGATACCATCATAATCCAATTTCTCAACTCTAAAACTGTTCATTACAATAAAATGGAAGTCTGGATTAAAATTATTTTGCATAGAATTGAGTAAAAGATCCATGACTTAATGAAAATCTCTTTTAATAGCTTTATGTGCAAGTTCTCTTTGTAACACATTTACATGTATTTTTATATAGGTACATATATGCAAGAAGGTCTATGACATCTATAAAAATGCTTAGATCTTGAATGTAAAAGTGTAAAAAAAAACCTAAATTACTTAGTAGAAAAGCGGATCATATGAAAACCCTTTTTTTCGAGATGCAGACATAGACGTCCTAGATTTACGCATACATAATTTCGGATGATGCTTTTTCTTTCATGAAAATTTCCTATAAAAGAATAACTGGGTGGGCTTCGGTACGGTACAATACCCAATTTAAGAAGTTTCTATTACTGGATAGAAAAATTTTCTGTGTTAACTCCTTCTTCTACACTCAACTATTCACAAATGGTTCCCAAAGAAAATTCAAAAGAATTCCAGAAGGGTACATTACGTACGTACTTTACATAGAAGTGTCTGTAGCTGAAAATATTTTCTTTTGATATTGAAAAGCTGGCTACTGATTAACTACAATTCAATTTGAATGAATGAACTGTTTCTTTTTTTCCTTTTCTGAAAGATGTCTTTCAGCAGTAAATTGCCAAGCATGGAAATAAGGTCGATGATAAGCTCAAATTTAGTATGAATTACAATTTTCGAGTTCGATAGTGCTGAGTAGTTTCCGGGAATAGAAGAATCAATTTAAAATGTAGAATTTTTTATACGAACATATATTTGTACACGTGGATATTTGGATGTAAGCATGACCCCCTTAAAGAAAGAACATGATTATACTATATTTTGGTGTTTTGAATTGACTTTGTAGGGTTTATTAAAAATTAAGAAAAAAAGGATAGAAAGAAGAAGAAGCGTTTGTGAATTTTATTAAATTCCTCATAGGATATGGGACCAAATGGAGGTAGTTAACAGTATTTTGCGCCTATAAGTAGGTATAATTTTGATTTAGATTCGCGCGATTTATAACATCTGCATCAAGTAGTTACGTACTTGAGTTTTCCGAAAGCCATTATATTGGTACGTCCAAGTGCCGCTGATAAAATTGTGTCAAACTTCGTTGGTTTCATAATTACTTATTGACTGCGGAAAAATTCATCGTTTATTCATAAGAAAATTCAGCTATCCAAAGTAAGCAACAGCGTTAGGCTGTCGTACACGACAAGAAACTGGCTATACTTAGACAGCGGAGTATAGCGGAAATTGGTTGGTTTTACGCAGACGTGATTTGGATGGGAAGGAGATGGTGGTGACATCCGAGCTTTCTATCTCTATGGATGGATTCAAAACGAGAATAAGTCCTGGAATGTTCTCCAGAGACTGGCTGCATAATTCTCAAAGACTGCCGAAAAAACGCAGAGTGTTCAAGACAGAGCTTGCAGCGATTTATAAGGCGGCACTATTGGCATCTCTGTGCAGAGGGTCCGATATCACATTTAAATATACACAGATAGCTAAGCAGCCAGTAAGGAGCTGAATGGTAAAATCGAAATTGGTGCAGTTATGCTAATGTAGCCTTGAGGAATTAATTACATGGATTAAGGTCATCTTATAGGGTCATCAATAGGGATACCAAGGCAATGAAATGGCTGATGAGTTGGCCAAAAAGAGTTCTGAGATGGATAGCTCTACAGCAGTAGCTTATAAAAGGATTCCTATCGGAGCTGTAAAAGAGGAGATCATCAGGGCGCCTATCAAAATGTAAGCCAACGGTGGACAGGAAGAGGACAAAGGAACTCCTTAATGGTAGTAGAACTGATAGTGGGAACATAGTAGGGATTATTACGGGTCATTGGACCATAGGAGACCATATTAGTAGACTGAGAATAGCGGCGAACGATTTCTGCAGGAGCTGTAAAAATTAGGAGGAAATCGAATCCATCCAACACATACTTTGAGAGCGTCGCGCTTTGATGAATAGAAAAGGTAGGCTATTAGGTAACTTCTTCTTTTTAAATCATGGGGGAAGCTGCAAAGTAAAGGAAGCAGGATGGATCTTGGGCGGTTTAAGTAAAATACCTCAAATGGACCCGATAGTCGGTTAGACGTCTGCTGTGCAGTCTTGCGTAATAATGTAGGACAATAGGCAAGTATATAGAATTATCACGTTTGGTTGATTTTGTCACATACAGCTACGTGTGCGATAGTAAGCTGTTATCATGGTGTTTTACGATTTCATATATTCAGGAGGGGAAAGAAGGCATAGGATTCGTTCCAGAAGTTTCGGAAGCGCAGACGCTTGGACCAGATTTCATCATCATTCACGGGTCTGTACCTTCTTGAGACGATAATGTGTTTCTTTGCTGTAAATGAAGTAAATCTTTTGCCAGTAAAGTAAGTATTTCTACTTTCGGGATTAACAAGTTGAAGAAATGAAATGCAGACGAATTATGCTGGAGTACTGGGTGCAGAATGCAGATACGTTGAGTATGAACGGCTTTGGATGATGGCGAAACTTTCCACCTGAAGTTGCGCTTATGCCACAAAGTAATAAGTGCAAGTACAAAAGTAATTTATGATTGGATGAATCAATTGTTTATACAAAAGGAGTTTAGTCGAAACAGATTGATGAAAGATATCCCGAGGTATATGACTTTACTGGAGGGTTTCGTTTTGACAGTTAACTTCAATGTAAATATTGTCAGGTTTGATTGACCTATTGTAGTCGACATGCGTATGCAAATCATTTCTAATTTTGCAATGTCTGTTTTAACATCCCATTCTTTGTAGTAGACATCCAGGTTTAAAATATCCGGCTCAACTTTTCGTACGCAGTATTCTAGTCCACAGGCCCGAATTTTAGGTGATTTTTGAAGTGCTGTAAAAAAAAGGCAATCAGTATTTTTCTATCCATTTTTTCATAAATTATTTATTAACATTACAAGAATACAGAAAAAAATTAAAAAATTAAAAGTTGAAAAGTGATCACGCCCACGATTCCAACCCGCCTAGCAATGTAAAAAAAAACAAAAATAAAAAAGATTATGAGTCTAGAGTAATGTCGCTATGTCCGGAAGTAGGGAAAAGTTGAAAAAATTTTTTTTCACAAAATGGCCGCTGCCTGAAGGAAAAGCAATTTTTGTGCCACTTTTTTTGACTTTTCCGATTTTTTTTAAAATGAAACTTGAGAAATCGCGGGCATTGTCTTGAAAAAGGCAGTTTCGAGAAGAACGCGTTTAAAATTATCACTCAAAATATTTTTATTTCACTCACAGCACATACGTCCACGTGGTTTGGAAGTTAGAATTCAACTGTTAGCAGCTGGATGCAAGTAAACACTAAATATAAAAGATACAAGCCACCTTAGGGTATTGTATTACAATATACTATATACATATATTTAAAGGAAGAAAAGGGTTTACTGAGAAATATGGCTTCAGGTAGACGGAGAATCTCTAACGTTTTGTGTACGATTAGTTCCGGCCGAGCCAGTTTGGATGCCGCGTCAGCAAATTACCTGCATCTCCGAAAATAATTCGAATTTTGAAAAATCCTTTTGAATACTTAAACTTTGAAAATATGAAAACAAAAAAAAATCGTTTTTTTTTCGAATTTCTAGACTAGAATACCCCCTTGGCAGATTTGGTAGATTTTTTCTTGCGATTTTTCTTTAATCTTCTGTCATGAATTTTCTTCAGAATAATTCGCTTTTTTTTAATTTTCATGCATTTTTACTAGTACGAGGATGGCTCTGTAAAAACTGTCAGAATATAATACTTAATGAAACTAATCAAGTTATGCGTTTTTTGCATTTATGTATTTATGTAGGTACTTTGTATCCGGTGTAACTAGCTTTGTCAACATTGGATCCCTTGAATTGAAACTTTCTAATCATAAGCTGTAACTATTAGGTCGATTTACGTTTACCTTGCGGCTTAACACAACGACACATATCCAGATTTCTTGTTCTGTTGTGATGTTATAAACAAAATTTGATTGAGATCGCTTGAATTTTTTTCTTTTAACAATTCACGCAAACCTTTATCGTACTGCCATTACAGATTGAATGAAATGCTTGCCATATGAATCTATAATTCTCATGTTAATCTATTTCTTAGTGCCATATCGTAGTACTTGAAAATAAATTTAGAACTGTCTAAAGATAACAATCAGTCTGCCTTTAAAGAAAAAAAGTTAATGGTATAAAATTACTATTGAAACTAGAAACTTACAGATGTTATGAATTTTATTACATACGATTTTTGCCAATATATATTCATCCCAATTACCCGGAAAATTCCAGGTTTATTCCTTTTCTCTATTCGTATATTCTCCTGTGCATTTTACATGTGGGATCGGCTTGCATATTCTGCAATTTCATGCATAAATCTAAGTAACGTAGAGGAAGGAGGGGGGGGGGGGGGGGAGGTTGATCTCTGATGTTAAGAGGCTGCCATTACCCACTGTAAATGGAAAGGAATATAACCCATAAAGGACAGATAAAATCTTTAGTGGTGATGCCCTTATCACGTCTTTTAGCTTCTTATTCTAGTCTGGTTCAGTGTGTGCTGCAGAAACATAAAAAGAGAAAAGAAGGGACAAATAATCCTCTGGTTGGGAATGAGGAGTGGAAAGCAGTGCTTGTGAGATATACAGGAAGAAGTTACATACCTTTTTACTATGGTACCTTAAATAAGCCTTTTTAAAAGGTTTCCCATTCCTGAACGTTTTGCAGTATAGCTTAAGACTTTTGGTGGTTGAGATTCTGTTTTATATGATTTTTTTTATTTTTTATTTAAGATTTTTGGAACCCCCGACCACAGATTTTAGGAAATGTTTGTCAAATTTTCTGCTTAACTTTTATTTTATTTAAAATCTTCCAAATCAAAAGCGGTAATCGGGCTCTGGTCTAGTTTGTATATGATTCTATCAAATGTAATAAAATCTAAATATTATGCACTAGGGCTACGAAGGCCATCTAGTAACTATGCAAATTAACTTTTCTGATTTTACTTGCATTTAGCTAGATTTATGTATCTAATAATCTAATTTCGATGCTGTAAAATGTAGAGTTTTGTGTTGGTTAACGGGCGGTGTTTGGAAGTCGGAGAATCGATTAAACAGCTTTTGGTCCAGTAGGTAGTGCACAGAACTATACAAATTAAAACATTACAGTTCGAGTCTCAATATGATAACAAAACATGTTTTCCCATTCCCACGATATGGGACCTTTATCAGGTTTGAGAAGATGCCAGATTTCATAGCGGTGGCAATTAAAGGGCTAAATTATCAAAAAAGACTGAAATCTCCGGGCAGATATTCGTTTAGGTCGGCCTAGCTAGGAGCGAGGTACCTCTAAAAATGAAATAGTGAATTTAAGCAGACAGAGAGATCAAACGCTGGTTGACAAAGTATTACAAATGAAGGTTGGAATATCGATCACTTTATCAAACGATTTTTTCTGATTCACACTTGCATATTTATACCCGATTGCAAGACCTATCCAAAAAACTTTTGTAGTTAGCTTTTGTTTTCTTTATATTATTTAAATTGTAAAAATCCAATGCAATTGAGCTAGATGGGATACTTATGCAGCACCTTTTTACCTTCACCCATAACTTTCTTTTAAGGACGAATTAGGTCAATCCAGAAACATCATTGGAAACGTTTGGAAAAAAGTAACACTTTTGCTGAACTTTACAGATTAATTGGGTGAAAAATGAAAAAAAAATATAGGCATTAAAAAAAAAAGGTAAATCGAGGTTGGTCAAAGCCTAAATGATTAAAAATGACGTGAAAAAATTTATTGAATGATATGAAAAGCTGAATTTGTTGTATTTTTCTGGTTTTTTTCTAGCTAAATTTGAAAGGAACATTATTAGAAATAGTATTTTCGGCAAATGAAATAGCTCCTGTTATATTGGCGCACTTCAAGGGGGGGGGGGGGGGCATCTTCCTTTAAAAAATTAAATGATGTTTTATTCATGGACTGGAGATTGGGATTGGTGATGGACGTTTTCTGGATGTCTTCAAAGCACACAATCGCAGTGTGCCAACCCTTACTACACAAAATGGCCTTCCTTGATGACAAGCGCCATAGCCTCATCACGTGACACCACAGCATGATTTAATTTTCCTTTAATTTGCTTTCAAGTGTGAACCACACAACACATTCACAATGCTTACCTTGACGATCGCATATTTTCTCCTCAACTTCTGACCATATTCAGTGCAGCTATAAAGGTTTTTTTTTCGAAATTTCAAACTACTGCTTTGCGTTCACGCTCCAAATCTATTATTAATGTCACGGAAAATTCGCTGCCACTGAGGGAAGCTCTGGAGCGCTCGCACATTGGTGGCGCTAGTGGTCAAAACTAAAAAAATCGCAGTTGGCCAAGCCTGACGACATTTCACTATTTTTCTCTACTGAAGAAATCTAGTTTAGCTCATAGGTCGGTAAAAGTGTCAAAATCTAAGTCATCCGGAGAGATTTAAATCTCTCTTTTTAGACTTTTGATATATAATTAGGGAGCTATATCTCTCATATTTTTCCTACCTTATGTTTTAATTCTGTTAACGTTACAACACAATACCTGCTAAATCTTTAGTCTATGTTTGCTTTGTGCTTCCAGAGTGTTTTGTTGTTGTTGTTTTTTATAGCTGCGTAAATTCAGTTTCAGACCTTTTTGATGATCATATCAAGTCTGCTCTGAATTCGACGATAGGATTTTATCTCCTGGGATATACAAAGAATAAGTTCCTTGTAGATTCTGTTTCCTGCTGGCATTGAGCATTAACTTCATTCTGGCTACACATCCACTATTGTATTCTAGGCTGATCTGGTGGATGAGTATATAAAAACGGCCTTTAGTTTTTCCACTCTTAAACCGTGCTTGTATCTATAAAAAAAATTCTATTGAAGATTCTTCTGTTGCTGCTTCCCTGCTGCTGCTATATATATTTTTACCCGCTATCTTTACCTTTGCCGATCACAAAGCAATGTGTATGTTCCTGAAGATAAGACGCTATCAATCTTATGTTTTCTGTTAATAGATTTCAATCCGGTAAGGAAGAACTTGTATTAGTAATAAATTAGGTTTGGCCTTTTGGTTCTTACATGGATAAGCTAAGAGGATAAATCTTTAGCGCCTTTAGGATAACTTAAAAGTTTTCAGGATAATTTTCGAGCTCTAAAAACTTTCCAACTTTAAGATAAAATTTGAAGCTTTCAAAGAATTTGGAAGCCTTCTAGAAAGTTTTGGAGTTTTTAAGAAAGCTATTTGTGGACTTGTTATGAATCCCCAAAATAATCCAAATAATATGATCAAGCAATAACCACTTCAAGTGCCTCTGATTCATAACACATCACCCACATAATTCAAACAAGCATCTCCCATTCATATATCACGGTTATCTGATCCCGCAATGAGAATCAGAACAATAAACAAATAACTATACGCACACGACTGCAGCACATAATGAGCAATCGTCAGATGTACCCATGTCCACGGTAATAATTCTTAGGTAGACAAGGCCTGTCACCTGTCTACACGTAAATAAGAAATCTTTGGACTTCTTGCTTAAAAACAATCAGCCAAACGTATAATGGAGCCTTCTGATTAACTCAAAGCAATAAGAAGTAAAGCACGGTACTCGCTAAACGGTTTTACCTCACACCTATTGTGCAACATATTGACCAAAAGAAATCGCCTTAGCGGAAACACCGGCGTCAAATTTCTTTTGTCATTTGTACGTAATAAAGCAGTTGAATTATTGTTTTGTGACTCGTGTGAAAATTGATACAGTTGTTTTCATACAATTGTTCTCAATTGCTTTTTATAAGTTGCGGGTGAAAAACCAAATTGCATTATTGCAATAAATTTTTCACCTTTATTGGAAATAATGCTTGATAGGTGATTTTGAGTTGTTTTTCTCAGAAAAATGCTCGATAGGTAATGCTAAATTATCAATCTGCAAGTGGAAGGGAGTATTAACCACTGCAGATTGATGATAAATAAATAGAAAGTTCTGATGCAAGGCAAATCAGAAATATTCTACACCTGAAGCTAGAGAGTCCCCCTACCCAAGGTAAGGCCTCTAGTGGAAAGTAAAAGAAAGTAGTGAGAAGTACAACTTAAAATCATAGTTAAAATATATTTCAAAAGAACATTTGTTATAAAGCAAGTATATTCTCAAAGTGTTAATTGTCAAATAAAGTGTAAAAAATAAAGTAAAATCAGTGAAACTCAGACTTCATATTTTGAACCCGACTCATTCGACTCTACGATTAACTCCCCTTGTTGCCGGCGCGCAACAGACTTTTCCGATTAAGAATCCTTCATAAACTATACAAAGTAGTTATGTATGGAAATTTTGACCAAATAACTCGCATTTTTTTTTTCTAGATCTTCAGTTTTGGCCATTCAGAATGTTAGCAAGGCTCCTATATAAACTTTGAAAATGGAACAATTATAGCCGATGTTTAGAGGCTTCATCATAAAACTATTTGATGTTGATGACTCCTTCTGTCAATATAAAGCTATACTAAGGATTCAGGATTGGATCAGTGAATGTCTACACGGAAAATTGCGAATAGTCAGATTTTTAGAAAATAAATCCCGGGGATGGTGTGTCACACAGCATGATTTGAAACTGGCCTAATGCTTCTACAATAAACTGGACTATATATGATTACAGAAATGACGTCACTTCGCTTAAAAGGCTCAGGAAAGCCAAAAATTTGCATGTTGTTCTCTAATTATATCACAAAAAGCAGCGCAAAGACGAAAGTTCAATTTCAACTAATGAAGACTTCATTCATCAATATCAGAAGATGTCTGGGATCTGGTCAATTAATCGATCCTAGCAAAATTCGGCTTAATTCTTGTGACATTAATGCACCCGCCATACTCTCTTTATAGTAGAACCGTTTGCGCTCAGATGGTTGCTCTCGTCTAATTGGAGTACAAATTGCAGCTTTCAAAAGAGCATCATAAAATTTGTTTCTTGGAGGTAAAAATATGATTTGTTTTTTTTTTATTATTATTATAAAAATTTGTGCTCTAATCTTCTTTTTCTTTTTCTTATCTAGTGAAAGATATTGACTTTCTAAATTGCACCAAAACTGAATTGAAAAACCCTATGAAAATATTTTTATAGAAAAATTACTATATCCAACTATAAAAGTAATCTAGCTACAAATATTATTGTCCCGATGTGAAAGTAAAATTATAATTAATTACCAAACAGAAAACGTTTCTTTATGTGTAGATGATGATAACTTTTCAAGCAAATTCAATGACGCAAATTAAAATTTATTAGCACAAAAAATTTGAAATTATTGCTTAGCGTTGAAAGGCTTGAAATTAATTACTAGGTAAAAAGGAAAGTACTTATGTAGTAACTTTCAGGCCCTTTGAAAATCCTGGAAATAATTTCCATTGGCGTTTTTTTTTTAATATAGCATCAGCGCTGTTCTGCATTGAATACTTTTTCACTAAAATGTATAAAATTAATGGAGAAATTATTTACCAACAGAATTACTTACGCAACAGAGTTAATGAGATAAGCCGGATTAAGCTGTGATGGGGGGTAGTTAGTTGTTTTTCTCATTACATGAGAGGGAAGTAAATTGAATTGATTTTGTGCTTTATATTTAAGTAGAAAAAAGCATTCATTTTTTTAATTAGCGTAAAACGAAATTTATTTACGATGGAAATTGAGATTTAAAGTTTAATTTTTCCATAAAAACATAAAATGCACATTACGGGGGGTTTTTTTTTGTCTTTAAAATATGAAGATAACCATAAAAATGATGGACTCAATATAAATGGCTATTTAAATCTTGGAGGTGTCACAGAAGGGAATATCATATCGCATGCTTCAAATACTGCTTAATTTAATTGTTTTAAGATTCATAAAGATCTGATTAATGCTATAAAAAAAAATCATAGTCATTGAATTACATTAGTTTGAATAGCAAGCGAATGTATATCATATTTAGTGCGGTGGTAAGAAACAATGAAGAAGTTCTCATTCCTCAATTGGCGCGCTGAAACAGACAAATTCAAAGTCCTCAACAGTTCAGGGGAAATAACCGTGCCCTGTATGCAATTAAAACCGAAAACAACTCCGGAGATGATGTGTCTGCCTTCAAGAGTTTCCAATGAAATAAGTTTAAATTAGTCCAAATAAGTAAGGTAAGGAGACGGCAGCTTCAAGGAAGGCCACGAAGAGTGAATCTTACAAATTCTCAATTACCATTACGATTTAAGTGAACAACATAGAAAAGATACCAAACTGGGCTAGCATACTCCAAAATAGGTCTAACAAAAGTACAGTAGATGTTATAAAGGATCGTCGAACTCTTTGTAAAGTCTCATTAATGCGCTACCATTAATGGTGAAATCGAAATACAAAGTGTGTTGTATGTGTGTTAGTTATGAACAAAGTTATATTATTGATGTAACTAATGAAAAGTAGTGGACCAAGATGGTTACCCTGAGGCACACGCGAGGTGTTCATTATTTCTCTAGCAAACGTGGCACGAAAACGATCACGTTGTGTGCGACTATACAAATAAGAACTCAGCAAATACGTATGGAAATCCAAGAACAGATAGCTTAGAATAACGTGTTGATTAAGTTGTTGAAAGCTTTGTTGAATTCCGTCAAAACACAATCTATTTACTTACCCCGAATACAAAAATGAGACACAACCTGCTACTTTTGAGTATACTCGTGATTTCTTTCGAGAACTATTATGGGATGTTTACCTGTTATATTATATTGGGAAAATATGTGAATATAGGCATAAATAATAAATAGCTGCTGGAGTTATTCATGTAATCCCCAGTGTACAAAATTTTCAAACATAAAATTCCTAATGCGGAAAGTTCTCAAGCAAAAAACTCCTAAGCAAAAAACCCAAGCACAAAATCTTCAAACTAGAAATTTCAACAGATATTTAGTGGATTCGTGAATAACTGAGGATTCGAAATCTACTGGAAAAAGCGAATATTGTCCTAAAACTTTTGACTTATTTGTTTGTTTGTCATATCTGACCTAGAGCACCGAGTGTTTTTTTCATTTGAGTTTTAATTTGTTTTTATTATTGGCACAATTATAATTAGCGAGTGCTGTGCTTTTTAATGGTAAAAAAAAAATCGTGTGCTGTATCTAGGAATTTTGTTTCTATGGGATCTCCTGTCTTGGGGATTATGTGGTTTGTAACTTTTTGATTTCAGAGTCTAATGTTTTGGGAATTTTATAACTTGCGAATTTTAAGTTTGGGATTTTGTGTTTTTGGAGTTTGGATATTTGGTGCTCGTGTATTTTAATTTTTTTTAATATTTGGGGACTTAAGGTTGTGGGGACTATGTGGTGTTATCCAGCTAGCTTTAATATCTCCCATACCAGTAGTATTACATAGCGTATAACGAATTTAGGAGGATTTCATGATCTAGATCGTTAAAGGTTTCAACATAGAAATCTGAAAGATATTGTTGTTTTGATTATTGGCTTCATTATCTTTGGAGGAAACTCTGCAGTACAGACTTCGCAACAATGATTATTAGGATTGCAATGTAGATGCATGTCAATTACTATATGACTCAACCCGTGGTTGTAGTTGATGTTCTTACCACTGGTGGGTTTGACAATAATTGACTGAACACGTTTTTCTACAAAATATTTATCCCCCTAGAAAACTCAGCTTCCCCCCTTGAATTTATCTGTAACCACTTTTTATGATTTTTTTTAATAAATAATGTAAAATGTAAGTTTTCGCTATTAAACTGGTAGCAAATCTAGTACATAGTTCTTTATATAATTATTACGGAAAAGCATAACGCTATCCTCTCAGAAAGTTAAATTGTTTATTTGTTTTAATGGCTCTATTATGCAGCTATCAGATAATACCCTAACGTTTTGGGGAACGTAGCTAATTGTGTTGGCTCTAGGTATATTATAAATACAGGATGTCTGCTACTTGGGCATTATATAATTTTGGGGCATCAAAAAGCTGACACATTCGCCAGCTCCAGCTCATATAATTGTTTTTTGGAAATGCTTGCCGTAGGTTTGAGTTGTGTTCCGCATAAAAAAATCTGCTTACAAAAAAAAAATGGTGGACCTACCAAGTGTTTGTAGATGGAAAACTGATCATCAACGTGTCGAGGAAAAATTTCACTTATTTTTGGGGGACACAGGAGGAGAAACCAGAACTATGGTTGGCATTATTATCGCTCACAGGAAGCTTCAAGCTTATTTTTTTTTAAATTGGATGTCGTTGATAAATAATTCGGATATATTCATCTGTTAGAAGATGAATTTAAAAAATCACTCATAAGGTCATATTACGCTTGACATGTACAGAAGCACTCGCGTGATTGCACAATGGGAATACTATTTTCTTCCAACTGGGTTCCGTGCTATGAGGCTTTTCTTACAAAGAAAAAAGTTGAAAATTCACTCGTCAATTTTCAACTTTCTAGCAATTTATTGGATAACTACTATAATCATATTTAATGGACTAATTAGATAAAGTAATAGCACTTAATAGTAACGAAGAAAATTCAATCTATTATCCACAAGTTGCTCAATCTTTCATAATTTCATAACGCACTGAAGTTGGTCATATTAACATTTCCACTTGGACAGGGTCTTACGCATACCACTTCACCATTTAAGTCGATAAAATCGTTGATTGAATGTTAACATGATTTGGAATTGGCAGGACCCAAAAATAACTTGATGGAAAGTTTTCTGATTTTTCTTCTTTATTTTCATCCAGGATTATTGCGTTCTACATACATCCTACATGGAAATAGATTAATTCAGACACTCACATTCGACATAAAAGTTGGGAAAAATTCTCTACGTGATCTGTAAGAGAATGGAAACCATGGAAAAGTTTGGACTTTCTGATTCAAGGATAATTCACAGTTTGCGCACTCACACGCACACATACAGATGTATGTGCAGTTTTGCCTCACTTTTCATTTCTTGATTAAATATTCCTTACAGTCTCGCACTTAGTCTTGTAGTATATGCCGAAAATAAATAATTCTAGGAAATTCGGATAATTTAGGAAAGATTCGAAAACTTTTAAAAACTCACTAACTGGCTTGGGGTTTGTGTGGATTTTAAGTACTTGTATATGTATATGCATGGCTATATCTATTCATGTGTAATAAGCATACAAGAGTTTTATTTGATGTCATCATAGATCGAAGTTACTTTTGGCACTAGCGAATATGGCGTAGTTTTATATATAGGAAGTATACAGAGATCTCCTCCACGTTGACTACTCTGCACTCTCAGTTAGGTTTAAACAAACTACTCAACGTAGCTTTATCTGCTGAATACCTTCCGATAGCACTGCCTGAAATCGTTAGTCAGGGATAATTCTGTATAAATGTATACACGTGTTTTATTTTCATTCTAGGAAGACCATATCTACCATTCTAAATTTAACACAAGTTCTTCTACCTGGAATTTTCAAGAGCCAGTGCCATCAAAGTTTAGACAATTCGGTTTATTGAGCTAGGTCGAAGTTCATCGTATGAAACAAAGTATTCTGTGTATTAAGTCAAGTCGTATTTGTGTATTAATTATATAGGTCGTTGGGGCTTATCTCTGCTTCATAGTTTGAATTAGTTGTCTTCTTTTGTCTTCTTTTTTGTTTTGGGTTGCCCACCTCATGTGATATGCTTCTGTGTCACATCAGCTGTAAAATGAGACTTCTCCCTAAAGTTATGCTTATGTCAGACATGAAGTGTTGATACCCAGATATTTGTAATACCCCGTTTACACACCATGTCTATGTGTGTCATCAAATATTCTCAATATAAAAATATTGAATTTGTCGTATATTTACAATTATTTGTTCATGTTTAGCTTGCATTAAAGCTAATATGTTTGTCTCTTTTATTTCAAAATTGTTTATACGTTTAAATATCTGTCGACTAATTGAAATGTTAAAGGTTGGTTTGTCACACCAATACCCCTTTTATGTCTTTCAAGGGTACTTAAATATCTAGATAATCAGAATACCGCGATGTGAATATATACCTCATGTGTGTCATAAATATTAACAAGTTCGGGTGGGACACCGGAGGATTTGATAGGTTTAGGGATTTTAAGTAACCCTCAGGCAGAAAAATATTCAGAACTCCAGGCTTCCTTAAGGCATTGTCAAAATTTCCAGTATGGGTTTCTAAATGAGGGAACATGAGACTAAGGCGAGCAGTTAGCCTTAAAGCAAGGCATGCTTTGGTCAATGTTAGAAATTTTTATCTCTCAGTCCTGATTCTGTCTAGAGATTTTTTTTTTTAATTCAAAAATCGGCGATAGTTCATGCTTCAGGCTTTCTTGGATGCTTTTCTGCCCTTTAGGAAGGAATTTTAAGATTTTATAGAAAACAATTCCGATTTATTGAGGATTTTATCTTCGATTACTATCTGAAGTAATCACCTTTGGTCTCATAAAACTTTATCAAGCATTATAGAGGTAAATGGAAAAGGACAGTGAATCCGCTACGTAGCAGCAACTATATCACAGTAGCGGCGACGTAGCAGTGATAATGCGAAAGTACCAACGACAACGGAGTGATTATATGAAAGTATCAGTGTTTTGGTGGCGGCACCAACAGCATCGTAGTAGCGAGTATAGCAAAGTAGCCACGACTTGTTGGCGCCTATATCACATTAGTCTGACGTAGCGGTGACTATATAAAACTAGCGACGACGTAGCGAGTCATTTGATAAGACCATAAAAAACCCTTGAATGCAGTAATTTGGCTATGGAATGATATAAGTTAGGCAATCTTCCAGTATGAAAGTAACAAAGTAAATTTAATTCATTTACAGCAACATATGACAAAACCTACATCACATTTGGTAAACAAAAAGTTTATAGTGTCCACCAGCGACTTTTCATAAAGGCACTTACTGTTTTTACTACCATGAAGGGGACTGCTGGTGATAAGACGATTTTTTCCTATAATTTTCTAAACTAGACTAATTTTGTAACACTTGTGCTTTGCGATATAAAACATGTACCTTCTAATTTGGTCCTTATTTTGTTTTTAGAAGCTTAGTACTGCCTTTTGATTCGTAAGACAATCTCAACTAGGCAGAATAGTATTCACATAATATGTATAGAAAAATTTCATATAAAAAAATTCAAAAGCTTGAAACCAATCATACGTATGTAGTTCAATATTAAAGAGATAAAAAAAAAATATTTCTTTAATCCAAACTCAGAGTGACCCCATTTTCCATTTGCTTCCGTCAACCTCAAAATGTTTCGTTTCACTCCTCTTTTTCCTATTCAGCCATAAATTATGTCAGGATGAAGGAAGTGTTGGTGTCGTAAAATCCAACTTGAAACGATTGCATGCTAAATAATTCAACTACAAGAGAAGTAACTTGAAACGAAATGAGGGTTATCAAACGAACCGTATTGTCACACAGCAAGTGGTTAAATTTTCTTAAGCTCTTGAATAATGTAGAGACTCAGAGTTGCGTCCATTTATTTTTGTTTAATTTTTATTTTTCAAGAATCAAACATAGATTCTCTTACTTTTAGGGTAAGGAATATAATTTCATTTAATTCTACGATACTCTTCAGATGTTTTATGACGTGAAATGTATAAAGGTACAAGATATATAGTATTCATACATATCGATTTGAAAATTTGGGACATTAAGAACAATCCAGCTATGAAAATTAAAATGGCTTTGGACTGTTAAAACGATAAGCATTCATCAACAGTAATTTTTTGTACTTCATTTATATTGATTGTGAGTCTTATCTTTTTGAAATTTAGAAAACAAATCACGTCTATCAATTAGAATGTAAATAATAGGTTGATTACGAAGCGAACTTAAGTTCAGCTAAACGGATTAGCTCAGGGTTTTAGAAATACGGATAAGGCTGTGGGCTAGTTAAAATATACTTGTATACCCAGACCTACTTCATCGGTTTATATGCTCACATCATGAATCTCGAAGAATAGATCAGTAATATACTTGCAGATAAAATAGCAAAGACCTCAGAATAGAACCTTGCGATATGCCATACGGCGTATGGACTTTTAAGGTAAATGCGGAATAAAAACATTTGTCAGCGTTCTGATAAATAGCTGTTAGTTTCGGAAACTGCGGAAGCATACAAATGGAAATTTTGAGGTAATTTATATACATTTTGGATCCTATTAATAATCAAACCTACAGTACACCTTCTGAAAAAGTATAAATAATACTTTTTCATTATTTCGTTGGAATATTTCGCATAGATCGGTGAAGATATCTCCAAAGCAATTTTATACTTTATATTTTTGAGCAATTCTTAAAGCCTGTGGATGTGCCAAAATTTAAAATTACTTTTATTTCGACTGCTTCCTCGGAAAATGCAAAAAATTAGTAACTACCGAAATTATATCTTGGACCTAGTCTTTACCTGTTATTGAAAGAATACAAAAGAAATGATTACTTTTTACTTTTAGGGACCACAAGTAATTCTTATCCTTATAATGTTACACTAAATTTAATAGGCTTACTTACTCCTAAAGCTCCAAAGAGTCAACTATAGAAGGCTCTCCAATATCTTAGCCATATTGGAGATCTTTCTAGAGTTAGGTCTTCGAAGTTTCAATACGACGAATATATTAAATAATTTAGAAGATCCCAAAAAACTTGAAGAAGTTTCTGTGGAGATATTGGTGACCTATTCATAAACTCTAGACTACAATCAGTCTTCTCTAAGGATTCTGGTAATACAGCCTTTCTACAGAAAGCTACTAATAATTGGGGAGCAAACAGTAAGGTTTTTAAGCAAACTTGTTTTCCTAGATTCAACTTAAAGAGAAGACGAGGATTCCGAAGAATTAAGAATTTGTTACAGATCTTCAAACAGAGTTGTTAAAATGGTATCATGCAGAATCTTCACCCCGAGGAAGACTAAAGTAGACCATCAGCTCCATCAAGCTATTCCAATATTCTGGAGCTGGCCGCAGTGTTCTAGAGCTACTCCAACAATTCCTGAAAGAATTATTATCGAGTCTTATCAAAATGATTAGAGCCATTACTACGCTCTGGGCTTTATGCTAATGATATAGAGAAATGTGAAGGTAGGTAAAGTTTACAACCAAAATCGGAGGGTGCTCATCAACCCTGCGACGGTCTTACTAAATTATCGTTCTAATTTACCTCTTATTTAAAAGATGTTAGAAAATCACATCCGGAGTGGAGTGCTCAAGCACTAACTACTCTAGATTGGTATCAGACTAGAAAAAGTGTTATAAAAAAGCAACGGTTCCAAGCATCTTCTTCTTAATTGGAGGGTTGTTTTTTATACTGGGAGAGCGTAGCTACCATAAGAGAATCCTCTCTGGTGGCGTAATGATTAGCAGCCAGAGAATCATAACTAATTTCAGGCACTAATGGTATGGCTGCCAGGGTGTGTCTTAGGAGAGAGGTTTTGTTCATTCTGCTGCTGTTTTAGTCGCTGATAGTCCAGAGATGATGGACTAATAGCGTTTATGATAATAAAGGATATGCAGACCGAAATTAAGGGCAAATATAATTATATCCGAGATAATGCCCCAAGCATAGTTCACAAATAGGGCACAAACAAAAAAGGAACTTCATGCAAATTCTGGTAAAATAATAATCATTCCATATACGGAGAAAAGCAAATTTAGATTTTTGGAGAAAGTTACAACATCCACATCGATTCACTGTAGACTCTTCTGTAGGATTTGGGGTTTAAAACTAAAAATTTTTATATGGCCGGAAACTAAACAAAATACAGATAACTTGGTCTATAAAAACTTCAACGACTTGCATGTCTGGAAATAGCTTTGGGAGGAATGAATAAATTGAACTGGTACACTCGGAAGAAACATCTCAGAGTGTAAATATACGAAGAAAAGAAAATATAGAGGACATTTTGTTGTATAAATAAATGATATGAATTATAAAACAATATTAAACACGACGCCTCTGCCTAATAGACTCATACTATATACTTAGACTATTGTGAATTATAATTTGATACAATTATAAGCAAATAATTGCAGGATATGAGCCTCTTGCAATTCAGACTCCTTGCTGTAACCACCTACTAAGTAAAATAAAATATTTTTACAGACGACCGGACTTTCTATTATTATTTACCCAAAATTTATTTTATAAACATACATAAATAAAACACATTTCTCATCCCTAGCACGACAGAACGAAAGTTCATTATAAGGAGCCAATTCACTGACATAGATAACACCTTAAGAAAATGACCAAGGTCGATAATGAAATTGGTCACTTTTGATGTATTCTCTGCGATTATGAACCATCCAAAAGCCTCCAAAAACAATACAGGTTTATTATCAAGGACTTCAAGTTCGAGGTGAATCCTAGTGTATTTGAGGGTGAATATGTCCCCAATATACCTACACATCCAGAGGTTAATATCACAAAATAACCCATATTCTTCTCAGTGACTATAGGTGACAGGCAGAAAATATCCGAGAAAACTTTTGCATTTGATATTATATGAAGATGCCTGAGAAAATTTATTGAGATCTAAAATTTTTTATTTAAACGGAAATCGGGGGTTGGAGCCGCTTCTAAACATCGTGAGAGCGTTTGGCTGGGATTTATGTGCAATTACGTGTAAATGTTGACGATGAACAATGGATTTTGTAGTAGCATAAGCTTTAGAAGAAACCCAAAAGGTTTTGGTCCTCTATTCAATCCATTTATCCATGGGCACTTCAAGACTAATTCCATATTATTCTGTCTGTACTTTTAATTTGAATTTTTTCATTTAGTTGATTTCCGCACTAACAAATCTCAATTGCTTTTGTTATTTTTTCCGGTCATTGCTGCTATACAATTTAGTGAAATAAAAAATAAAACTACACAATCTCATCTCATACTACCTACTACATAAGAACCTCATTAATTATTTTCATTTGATTTTATTTACTTAACTTATCTGCATTGAATTGAGCTTAGTACTTTTGAATTGAATGTTTGCATTTGAATAGAAAATCCATCTGTATGAAATACCATAAAAATTTCCAGAAAAACTTTATTACAAAAATATTGTACAGGTTTTCTTATGTTGGTACTTCATAGTAGCAGAAAAAGAACTTTCCAGAATATTATGCATCATGTGCTTGGAAATTCTTGTGTGGACCAACAATACTTCATAATGGTCGTTCGCTTTGAATAACAGATTACTTTTAGAGCTGAACACTTTCTGAGAAAGTAACGTTTTACTTTCTAAAGAGTTTTACAATATATATAGAGATTGGAGAAAGAAATATTCGAAAAGTTAAAAATTAATTCAAATTTTCTTTTTGAACTTTTCAGAAATCTTGCATCAAGTTCAAAAGGGTACCAAATTGTGGTAGTACATTTGGTCAAAGTCCTTTCATCAGGCGGAAAGCAAAATAGATTTTTGTGCGAAGTGAAGAAAATTGATTGCATGGACTTCCGAGATTTGTTAGAAAAAATGGGGTAGGATAAGTAATATTGAAAATTCTCTTCCATTTTATTTTATTCTTTTTATAAAAATCAATTTCTCAACGTGCACTTTATTCATTGTCGAAAAGTTTTTTAGTTTGTAGTTTATGCAATTTATAATAATTTGCAATCTATTTTGAGTAAGCGGAGTGATTTCAGATTGTGCAATAGAAAAATTATTCTGCATAGGAAATGACCCTTAATAAATTTCCAGATAGAAAAGAAAGATGAATCAAGGAATTCGATTTATTAGATTTATGCATACCTGATGGAGGTTAGTTACCGTCTGTCTATCGTCTCTTGAAATCCTTTTGTATTTAGTTTTAATATTATTATCTTAGTTAGTTATAGATTTGATGTTTATAAAATTTGATCATTATAAAATTGTGTTAATTCACTAAAATTAGATTCAAATTCAGTCGCTGTTAAACCGTCGATAGAACTGGATTTATCAATTGTTTTAGTGACATGTGGAAGTTAAGGCTAAAGTGTGTGCTCTAAATTAAATTACAAAAAAAATATTGTCTGATATGAGAAATATTGCTGATCGTAGAGCTTATTAAGTGTAAGAAAAAACATATTTTTCTCAGGGTATTTAGAAATATGATTTTCAGTCTATCTAGATATGGAAGCAGGATAAGATGAAGGACAGGTAGATGTTGTTTATGCAAATGGTCGAAAAATAACTCGTTAAATTTGTGTCCCTTAGGCAAAAATATTCAGTTTTTTTTTACAGTTCAACCTAGGTTTCTTTTTAATTATCCAACAATATTAAAAAAAAAAAAACCAGAAGGAGGAAAGCTTATCAAATTCAGATAATTTGTATCACGTTAACTTGAGACTAGATAGAGTTTGACTATTCCCTAAATTAGCCTGACAAAAGCGAAATAATAAAGTTTATGAATTAAGAGATCACAAGATTCTTCTACAATTTTTTTTAAATTTTAACTAAAATGTTCCTAACTCTGTTTACATCGGCTTCAATGAATGTGATCCTCGAATGAAATGTTGGTATTTTTGTTTTCAAGTCCCTTTAATGAACGTCCGTTCATACGGTGAATTAATTATTTTGCATGAAAATAGGAATTCAGTTGTCAATATTTAAAGGAAAATAATTAATAGAACACCATTTACCAAAGTTAGTGTTAGTTTGAAAGAGTATCAAAAATTGTTCTCACAATAGATTAGTAAAGAACTCTTGTATTAGACAAGAATAATAAATGCGTCAATGTAATTCATATAAATTATGAGAAATAGCGGTCCAAAATGGTTGTCTTGTGGCACACAAGAAGTATTGTTAATAATGTCGAAAAGAGTTTCCGGAAAAATATTTTGTTAAATTTTGGTTAGACAAGCTTAGGCGCATAACTAATTCCTGAGCTTGAGAAAAATAACTATCTGATCAATTTTAAGACTCCACTGAAGGCGGTAAAAATGTAATTAAGATGATTTGAGTTGTTCCATTTGGGTTGACTTTGCCATCATCCATGTGGCAATACGTAAGTACCTAAAACTCATAAAAAGAAGAGATTCATCAAAAGATACATAAATATTTAAAATGTTTAGGAACAAAAGAAAAATGGAACAAGTTATCCAAAAGGCAACTAATTACAAATTAAAGCTATAATAAAAATTTAAGAAATCATTTCTGAAATGCCAACCAATTAGTGACTTAATTATAAAATACAATTTTCTTATAATTTTTGAACGGCAGCCATTGGTGGCTGCAATAAAATGATATCAGTAAGGTATTCCCTCGATATAAATCCATAAACCATATTTTCGATGTACTTTAACGCAGCGGCCCTTTTAACGAAAGTTATAATAAAATCATCAAATTTTGCAATAACTACGACATATTCCCCAAGTAACATTTCCCCTCTTTTTCAGGTCGAATTTACGTCTATTCGACGTAAATTAGGGTAGCAACTAATTGTGGTTAAGTTAAGATTGCCTAATATTTACGTCCGATTTACGTAAGTGGAGAATGAGAGGACGTCGTATCGACGTAAATATTAGAGAAATTAGGGAATATTTCCTTATAGGGCACGGGACTCATTTCCTTGATTTGGTAAATTTAACGTAAATTTCACGTCGAATTGTATGTAAATTTTCTTAATCTCGATCTATTTTCTACCTAGTTTAACTCATGTTAAGGTGTGTGTTAATATAGAAGAAATTACATATTATAAGAATTGTATGTGTATATTTTCTCTAGTAGATTATGAGAAATATTGCTTTAAAAAAGTACATATATGGGAATTATGGCCTTATTCAAAATTAATTCTCGCAGTTTCTAAGCGTTCAATTTTTAAAACCAGAAAAATTTTATTGATAAATGTGAAATAATTTATCGAAAAACAATAACGCGCTTTCAAAATATTCGTATAATTAAAAAACAATAATTTAAATTTTTTTTAAATTATTCTTTGGTTTCCAATTTAGAGAATTGAAATTAATTTAAATATGCTTTAATCGTATTGAAATTAAGAAAAATTCATTTATTTGGGTTTTCTTTGTAGTAACTATGGAAAAAATTAAATTAAGGTATCATGCAATTTTTCTATCCATTCCTTTAATATATGGCAGCCAAATTTTGTTAAATAAATATGGCAAATATTACATTTCTAGACCTAGGAGTTAGTTTGACTTACAATTTTTGTTTATACGACGAATTTCCTGGATAGAAAGACGAAATAACCAAATTTTTCGTCTTTGAGGGCAAAAATCCTTATTTAGGTAATTTTGTGTTCAAAGGTTATGAAAATGTTTTTTTTTCTATAAATAAATTTCAACTTAAAATAAGGCATTTCGCCCTAAATTATGGAATTTCGCCTTAAATAGGTAAAAGAGATTTGACAATTGAAAGAATTGAATTTATTTATTTACATCTTAAAAATAGTAAACCATGTGATTAGCATCATCATTTGGATACTAGATATGTTAAAAAGCGGGTGAATGCAAACGCAGTTGAATATGCGTATATTCCGCATGGCTGGGAAGCAAATAATTAAGTGTACCTATTGCCAAAATCAAGCGTAGCATCTTTAAGAAAGATGCAAATGGTATTCCAGAGCCTGACTGATTACGATATAAATGTGTCGTAAATAGGAGAAACATTTGTAATCTTCATGAAATGATTCAATGGGAGGAGCAGTTCAATAATTCCAGTGATAATGAAGTCAAACAAAAGTAAATGAACTTTAATTTTTGGTTGTATTATTACGTAGTTTCAACTATTAGGGATTTCGCCAAACGTGGCATATTAGTCCAATTTACCTTTAGGTTAACTTTTTTTGGAATTCGGACTTTGAGGGCGAGCACAATCGAATAGGGAATTATGTAGGGAATATTTATGATATTTTGCTTTGAACTTGGGAACAGATCTAACTACAAAGTCCATACATTTCCTTAAAGTTGACCTCAAAGTTAAGTAAAATTTAGGTAAAAAGTAGGGAAATTTGCCTTAGATTTAGGAAATTTTCCTTATTTATTTCTCCTAATTCCTACGTATTTTTTTCCTAATAATTAACTACAAAGTCAAGATTACTTTGAGGACCTAATTTAAGGAATTATTAATTAAAATTTCCTTCCTAATTAACCTTAAAGGAGAGTGGACTTTGAGGTTAAATTCTTAAGTCTAATTTACGTAATTTTAACCAAAATAGGTCGATCGGCCCCCAAAGATAGGAAATTTACAATTAATTATTATATTTAATAAGAAAAACAACAAAAATGTTGAAATGAGATCGGCGCGAGTTCCGTAAATTATATGTAATATTATCCTGAAAAATGTAAAACTACACCGAAAAATGTAAAATTACACTAAAAAATTTGCCACGCACACACAACTAGTGCTATTAGAAGTGCACGAAATTGAATTTTGTAGCGAATATCAAAAATTTGAAACTAAAACGCAATATTAAATATTTTTAGACAATTTTCTGTTTATTTATTTTTCGACTTTCGAGATTTACTTCATACAGAATCATTTTAAACACACTTTACATTTTACAATTGGTATGCAGTGTGGATATTATTATGCGCATAACTGACATCCTTCGTTATACAGCCCTGGAGAAGATATTGCAATGGACGAAATTGTAGTTTCTTCAAGAGGGCGTCTGATATATATATATAAATATAAAATATAAATATAGAACAAAGGCCGTTGCTACGACATAAAGCTTTTCAAATTATGTTCGAATGGTGATTACGACCTGGCAAAGTCTATGGTTGTTAGAACAAATACTCCATCTGATCAAACACTCAGAGCAAATATGAAAAACATACGGAAGAAATATTAAAACGTGAGAAATGATATCCTGTGAAGATCAAAAATGTTATCTCCATTATAAGGTGTAAATATCCGCTGGATGTTAGCCTACTTTCAACAAAACATGCACTTGTTATGATATTGTCATTTTATCCTTAAATAATTCGAGGACTGTCTGCTAATAATCTTGATCAGTTAATAATGCACCAACAACAACCTTTTAATAGCCGCCTAAATGATTCAACTTGAGCTTAAATTTAAAACGTACGCATTCGAACTACCACAACCGAAAGTGAAAAAAAAAACAATACAAATAGTAACCCTGGGTACATGCATGCACCAATGAGTAAGTGTGCATATTTTCAACAATTAAACTAAATTTTATCTCGAAAAAAGTCCACTTCGTAAAACACGTCCCTAACTCATATTTTCATTAAATTTTATATTCATTCCGAAAATATTTCCATTCGAAAAATGAAAAAGTTTTGATAGCAAAAGAGAGAAAACATATAAAGTTAAAAAAAATACTTTTTAGGTTTTTTGTTTTTTCTTTTTAATAGAATTTTAAATGTATTTTTGCGTTTATGTATGTATGTATGTAAAATAGAAACGCAGATACAGGGATAAAAGGAATCAGTGAACTTAACAAGGACACAGCAGCTGGTGGAATTCAACGGGAGTTAATTAAAATTCATCCCTCTAGCAAGAAAGTGGTTTAGCTACAGAACGGAAATTCGTTGAATAACATATAACAATAATATGAACTGATGGCTAGAAAAACCTTTTTTTTTTTTTGCTTAGAAAATATCACATTATTCAAACTGAAGAGTATTTTAAGTATTTACTCCTATTTCTAAAAATTCTACAAATTAAAAATATATAAAAAAAAAGATGTTGACAAGGGGAATAATCACCCAATTTGACAATTTCAATGAGAAATCTTGCTACCATTTGATTCGTACTTGATTTTGATAAAAAATATTTGTATGGGCATTTGGGTCACCCTTTTGTCGAACTTCTATGGTCGACGATTAGAGATAACCATGCAGATGAGACCACTCCGAACGGTGGGTCGAGAAGTTCGACGTTTTTCTTCATCGTCGCCTAGACCGGGTTGTGCGTTCTGTCCCTATGACAGCTTGGCTGGAGCATGGAACCAGTGGAAACGCTGGATGGCTGCACCCACAGTACGATGGTGAATCTGTCAATTGAGAGGAATTCGTGGCATGGCTAGGTGGACTCGCAGACGGCGAGTAAGTCGCCCCCTTAGGACAGGCAGCCCCTATGGTTGAAAACTTCCTTCAATTTAAGATCCGAAACTTTGATATTAACTTATAGTCTCTGGTTGTTGGGGACGCTTACAGTGGGTCTAAAGTGTGTTGTCGCTGATATAAAATTCAAATGCCTTTATGTTAGGACTAAAAGTTTGCAAAAAATTTATGATATTTCAGGTAAACTTTTACTTTCTTGTTTTTACACATTGAGCGTTGACATTATAACTTTTTCAAGCTAAGCCCATCTACCTTCAGCAAAATGTTACTAGACGCCAATTTCGAAATTAATTTAGCTAGGTTTACAAAATGGTTGTTTAAGAGAACGGAAGTGTAAGACTTTGTAAAGACGCGTCACCTCAAATTGATTAAAAATAGTTAGCCAATAAGTTTTACGACTAGGTTTGACACATGTCAAACGAAGCCATCTCAGTAGCTATGAAATCACCTGACAATATTTTCGGTACCAGTACATCAAAATGACGCGCTTTCCATTTCAGTGCCTTATTACGGACAACCTTAGGATTATGTACTTAATATATGTTACAGACCGTTTTATTTCCCTACCCTCATCAAAAATAATAGGATCATAATATTACGTATCAATAAGTCTTGGCCAATATTATGATTATGGTAAATAAAGTGAATCTCCGTCAAATATTTTCTAAAAACATCCGAAATAAGTTAAGATGACTTGTAGCTAGCTAGACATGCAAATGAAGGGATAGAATGGCGTGAAATGAATTCTAACGAAAATTTGTTTTCGTGTATGTATTCGGATATCATTCGATTACGGTAAAAGCCAGCCCTCCTGTCATCTCAAGGAAAATGTTAATAAAGATATCCCCTTTTCTATTATATTATTCTCTAACGTATTTTATTTATTATTTGTTTTGGTAGACAGAACATCTCATAAATTTCCAGGTAAAACTTTAAGGATCCAGAAAATTTTATGATTTATGAATTAGGATTGGAAAAAAAAATGGGAAAGAGGGTAAAACATAAAATGGATATCGAGGGAATATAATGTAATCAAAGGAAAACATGAGTTTTGATGTTAACGTTGTCATGTTAGTATGTCTAACGCCTCAATTCAAGTGTACCTACTGGATTTGTATTTACTAAATGGCGTGGAAGTGAGGATTTAGGAATGGAATTCATTCAGGATTGGTCAAACTAAAAGGCGATTAATTTCGATCGAAATCTAAACAAAAGGACTATGTTCACTGTTCCACGTTTTAAAGTGTTCGGATAGGAAGCATACCCTAAAAATAAAATCAAAGGTGGTCGCTGTGCTGTGGAGCATGTTCTTTTGAATCTTAAAACTTTGTCTTTGGGCTTTTTATATTCGAAACAGAAACCTAATGTTGATGTGACTTTTGAGAAAAGTTATTATTCCAAATTTAAGAAATTAAAATTTGTTGGTTTTGAAATTAAAAGTGACTGTTAGGTTAGTAAAACGGGCTAAATGTCTCCCAGGTAGTTAGACTACGCACAAGACATAATTTCGGTTCATTAGTACCAATCTGTCCTGATGACCGCTGAAAATGCAAGTGATTGCATAAATGAATCAATCAAAGTCCTTCAGATGCAATTAACGAAACGAAAGAAATTATGACTATTTTAAACCGAACCGATATCCCAGGATATTTGAAAGGATTTTATGTATAGGCTTTTATTTTGGCCTAGGTTTCACTTATGACTTTAATACATGTAACGCTTTAATTGTCCGAATAACTAAAAACTCTTGATTTCGCGATGACGATGATTATCACAGCCTGTTGCGTGACAGAAAGCTGTATTCTTGTCTGTAGTCCTGCTATTATGGCGTATGTTGGATGGGTGTGAGAGGTACCGGAATGTTAGAAATTTCTTTAACATGTTGTTGGTTGATGATTGGCGCTCCTCCCTGGACGTTGAGAGAAATCAAGAGTTTCCTGATTGATCCAGCGTTGATCAGTCCCAGGATGATCGCGCAAAGTCAGGATGATGCCTTATTATAGTGATCGCATGGATCAATCAGCTCGTTATTTATAGCTACGAAAAGCATTGCCTAAATAGGAGCTGCGCGTCTGTTGGTGGCTATAGCTTTGAAGCCATGCAACAGCATATGGTTGACAGGAAAATGCTTGTTAAACTTGCAGGTTTTCCTTTCAGATTTTTGGGCCCTGATGAAGGCGACCATGACATCACGGGAAGTTGTGTTAATTATTTCTGTGTAATTTTTTTTTGAATTATAGTCTCAGATCGTAAATGATCTGAGATAGTTTTAAATTGCTTATGTGAAGATATTGCTTTTTGTTTTTGTTTCTTTTTTAGATTATGACCCTAT
The DNA here is from genome assembly GCA_963924295.1 of Dioctria rufipes. Lineage (NCBI taxonomy): Eukaryota > Metazoa > Arthropoda > Insecta > Diptera > Asilidae > Dioctria > Dioctria rufipes. The sequence continues at coordinate 17,025,447 of OZ002740.1, forward strand.
TTAGGTCTTCTGTGACATCGTGGGAGATTGTTTTTATTGTCATGGGAGTTTAATTTTAAGTGTTTTTTTTATAATTTATTCTGAGATGGAACAAAAATTATAATAAACATGGAGTTGCTTAATCACAAGTTAGTCAAAACGATGCTGTAGAGGGTTCTGTGATGTAAGAAGGCATGCTTTGAAACCCTTCCCTTCTGTATACATATATATAGTGCCGTTACGATTATCAGAGGTTGGTATACATCCCTGCTATCAAATAATGGAGAATTCGATGTCACCATGAAACGACAGCATTGACTGGGACTGGGATAAACAAAAATTTTTATATGATGAGGGGAATCTTAACGGTTTCGAGATAATGAAACTTAAAGATATTTGGGTATTTTTTTATAGATCACTCTGTAACTTCTGAACGTTAAACCCTATGATGAAGATTATTTAAAAATTGTTAGATTGGGAATCGTTGGACAATTTGGACAATCTTTGGACATGTTTTTCTCCTCCTCTTCCCCCCTTTTTTGTAGATATGGTTCGACAAAATGTAAAATTTTGGAAGTTTAGCTCGGTTTTTTTACTACTGTTTTTATCAAAAAAGACGTCATTAAAACCAATTCTTCATGTTGGATTTAGGAAGACCAAAAGTTCCACTTTCAGATTACCTATCATATTCTGGACGTAAAATTAAGCCCCGTCTGCGTTTCTTGCACTCATTCTTGAACCACATATGGGGCACCTTGTATTGATCATACTATAGCTGGGCCAATATACAACTAGATAAGAAATGGCCTTGTAATGGAAAGATCTATACATATAAAGTTAAAGAAGTCTATGTTTATGCCTAGGTTTTCTTATCTATTCGTATGTTGTCTTCTCCCAGAATACCTTCGATCCTACTAATCATCAAAATTACCCTCCTTTCTAGCAGTACAAATTCGGCGCATTTTATCTTTAAAAAAATTATAGATGGCAGCACTGCCGGCATTGTCTACTATATAAAACTATCATTTTGGTGCTCAAGTGCAGGTAATGAAGAACTTAGAGCGGTCTTATTATTAGTAGTAGGGTGGTTGTTGGTATTAGTTCGAAATACTAGTCCTACCTGTAGATATGATTGTAGTAATTGAAAGCTTTTCGTGCGTTTTCAAATCTTTAGTTATCTTCACTCTTTCAAATTTCTCTAGTTAATTGCACACCCTTAACTCCCTCAGATCAAATCCACTGCTCAGGACAACAGGAATTTTATTCCACTTCTCGTTCGAAATTCCCTAAACACCTACAGATACAAAATAACACTTGCTATAAAAATTAACGAAAGAATTTAATTTAACGGCGTATACAACGGTAAAAGCCCTCCACTTTCCACTATATGCACCAATAATGTGCCCGTTGTATTCAATTTTCTTCTGCACAACGCTGACTTAAGATTTATTTAAAATTTCCATTTATTGCCGTTTCCAAAGATGGCTTGCTACAGTTTCGCTCTGTACTTACTTACGAGCATTGCAATTTGCCATTCTTTCGACTGTAGCTATAAATTTCAAGTGTCGCCATGAATTCCCCTTATTAAGGCGAAAGTTAAATTGAACACTCCTTTACCTGCATATTCCTCTGCACCACTCCTTGTGCTGTACACAATATGCATGTGAATTGGGCGATATTTTGGTAATTGAATTCCATGGAAATTATGAGGATCACATGTATATTTCCAGGATTTTTATTGAAAATCCGGTAGCATGATTTCAGGTTATATTATTGGCTCAATATTTATTGAAAACTTTAAATTTATTGATGAGCAAATTGGATAGGAATTAAGATATGCAAATGATTCTTTTTTTGTTGAAATAGCTTTGAAAATACATAAACCATTAAGAAATTTTTTCTTGTATTATTAATGTAAGTTCCAAGGAAGGTTTCATAGAAAATTATTTCTTCTGGCGCTTATCTCTCCAGATAGGTTCGTTTAATTATTCAATAAAATTTTATATCGCTGAGAGGCACTTCAGTAGACTATTTGCAACTCTTCTCTCTGTACTTCAAAATAGACACGATAGTGATTCAAAATCATTTATGATGCTGATAACAATATAGGACACATGGGTTATATCCAGACACGAAATCGCCTTAGATAAGAAAGAAACTCTTTAGCTATGTTTGTACGAGGAATGCTCCTTTAGTTTTGAAGTTTATACGTTGGGTATATAATTTCGGTGCGCACATAAATTTCCAAGAAGTGTGGTGCATAGACTTACACAATTCAACACTAATTTAGGACACTTTTACGTAAAAAAAATAAAACAAAAAAAAACAAAAAAAAAGAACCAATCCTAAGTAATTCTTCCTCTGAAAATTCTAAAATACCAAATTTTAACTAATTATAAAATTTTTTCTGCAAAATAACTTTTTAAGAAACTTCTCCACTTACATACATGTAGAGCCATCTTCATGTCGGTATGTATAACAATGCATCATTTTTGATATCATCTAAATTGTACGTCAAAATGCAATTACAAGCAAAAGCTCCGAGCGCAGAACTATTTACGCGACGACTTGGCTGTTAAAGAGAATCCTGCCTTCTGTGATTTGTATCCACAGTATTGATTGTATAGAGGCTTGTATATGTGTTGACTCTGGCTCTTTCACTTTATACTCTCTTGGATTTGCGGGTTGGTTTGACCCTTAATTTGTAAACTCTGGATCAAATATTTCTAGGAATGCCTAAAATGGAACCTTTTTGGATCTCTACCATAATTTCAAGGTCACCAATTTGAACCTAGCTATTTTCTGTGTATGTTGGTAATACTTCCAGGGCAATAATACGAGTGGTTCTACAGACAGATCTTTATAGTTAACTGAGTTTACGGAGTTGTACCTGCATTCTCTTTTAGGTGGTAGTTATGTGCCACTATACGAATGATGTATAAGTGGTGACTGGTATTAGCGTGGACATCCAGTGCAATATTTTAGACTTCAATCTCCAAATTTTCTCAGGTAGTTTCTCTCAAGCACTATAATGCATACATAAATTGTAGATTTTCCTGACTGTTAGGTATATTGATTCTTATATATAAATGAGCTCTATTTTAGTGGCCTATCTTTCTTATATTTGTCTAGGATCTTTCCATAGGGAAGATGTGGAAAGTATATGTTGATGCCTTTTTGTATAAATGAGATTTTTCTGCTTCGAGTGACCTAATTGCCCATCTGCTCCTGCTTGTTAAAAAGAAAAGAAGCTGGTTCTTCAATCCTCTGAGGGAAATTGCTTCAGACGTACTTCAGTATCAGAGCATAATGTTGCAGTGTTCATTTCAATTGCGTAGGGTCTAGTAATTTCAGCGTATATTTTCCTGATATTTGGAAAATGCGCTCGAACTTTCCCATAAGCTTGACTTTATTATGTAGAATTTGCTGAAGTCTGGTACTGGTGGATAGACTTCCTATTTTAAGCCTTGCTAAATTCAATCTTAACTATTCTAACTTTTATAAATTTTAATTGGTAAAGAGATTTGTGATACTCACCTTACGCAGGGCGGTGAAATTTGACTATTTGCAGAGTCTCTTGGTTTTCAGTATCAGTTTCGCGAACTTCCTGTTTCACCATAATGTCATTCATTTTGGTCAATTGTTTCCTCGTGGTGTATCTATGGGATAATCAGTGTTCTATTCGCGATAGCAGACGGTAAAGGATTTTTATTCCAAATTGTTAAATTTCTAGCTCTGAATATATAGTAGATGTGGCACAATAGTTTCAGATTTTTTTCCATATATATCTGAAATAGTTAATAATCGAAATTCGGCAATGATGTTTACTACATAATTTTTAAAAATGTCTCATATTACGTGGTCGATAAATGAAAATGAAAATTAATCTTACCGATGTTGCAGCAGGTCTAAATATGCTTAGCTTAGCTATGGCCTCATGTAGATTAAGTAAGACGCACTATTATTTTTGTTTTTGTCTTCACTCCTCTTGGAGGCATACGGCTTCTTTAGAACTTCTCCACCTGACTCTGTTAATCAATACTCTGCCTCAGTGTCTTGAAATTTGTTAGACGGTTCGTATGCGGTTGCTGTTGAATGTTTGGGTTGCCATCTCTCGGTTAGTAGAACAAGTGTACCATATTCGTGAAAGCTTTTTCGTGTTTGTTATAATTGTGTTTTTTCTTGTTGGGTTGACGCCTTTGCCTTCGGTGAAAACTGCCTTGCAATTGTTTGAAACTCCCCCGCAATATTTCCTGCTTTCCTGGAGCACTGGATATAATATTGGTGCTGGAATTGATTGGTGAGCGAATTATGATAGGTACGGTAGTAAGAAATGTGGGAAAGGAGAAGCTATAAAACTCCAAAGGTCAGGGATAAAATTGTATGGTGGTGTTGAGATGGGAATCGTACCCATGATTCCTGAGACGATAGTTATCACGCTTACGAATTCACCTACTGAGGGCAGAAGATTTGTATGTATGTATATAGTTTACTTCAATGAAACTGTATTACCATTCTAAAGTAATTAAAACACAATCCGCTTACTTTTCAGTTTCATCTATGAAGATAGCTGTAATTTTTATAAGCACATTCTGTATGATGTGCTCATCTTATTTACGTTTATACATAAAGATTTTCGTGTTTATAACCGAATTTCTACTATCTTTCTGGAATATGTAAATAAATCCTAGAAAGGATATGAACTTTGGATGACATACATATAATAAATCATAAAAGCGAAGTGCAGTTCATATACGAAACTACGAAAAGTATATATGTACACAATAGGGACTTTATGTACATAGCAGGTTTCTCTGTAGATTCATCCTGTGAGTAGGATAACATCTTACTCGCTACTCCATAGAATTCCTCTTTATTCCATCCTTCTTTAAAGTTATTTATGTGTGTATAGTAGGTACGTACATAAATACATACATACATTTCTAAACTGTCATATCCTTTGAATTTTTCATTTTTCTACAATATTTAGTCAGGGTAAATATAATACACACATATACACTCATACACATATGTATATGGTTTACAACAGAACTGGTGAAAACATCTTTTAATATGATGTCTTGAAAACGAATATCCTGTAGAGTGCATTTTCATTTACTAGGATTTATCAAGTCTCTGAATTTTTGAGATTAGAACATTTTAAAGTAAACTAGGTACATGCACACATATCTGTACATATGTATATGTGTTGGCATTGAAGATTTATTCAAAATTTAGTATTCTTAAATTTACTTGCTTTCATCATCATCATCATTAGAAATGTGATAACCTCAAAACTATATTATCGGATGGTTCTCCACAAGTTTAATCCACTAAAACTAACTTTTGGTATACAGCTCTGTGGTCGTAGTACACTTTTAAATTATTATGAGGCTCTTTTGCGATATGTATATGTATATGTTTGTGGTTATAGTTGCTAGCCATATGCATGGGCTGTTCGGTAGCCAATGCCTGAAAATTGGTTTAGCTTGGTAGCTGAAACCTTTTAGAAGAAATTCAATCAAATATTCAATTCTGAGAGAGGCCATTAAATTTAAATTAATAATTGATATTTGCGTTTAATTGAAATTTTCAATATTTTGATAAAATAGAAGATATGTATGTGTGTGTTCATTTAGTAGACTTTAATAGTAGATTATAATAAATATTTACGAGATATGACTCGGTTTACTTATACAAATTAAGTTTTGATAGCATATGATTTTAGGCATTGTGTATTGTCAGAAAACTCATATTGAACATTAAAAAAAAATGGTCTATATTCGAACAGAAGTAATAACAAACCTGGAGGTTATCTCCGACGAACTCATTAAATCAATCAATTTCTATAAATGGTTTGTGGGATAATAAAGCTAAAGGATGATTGCAAGCTTCACAAAAATACTTTAGTTGGACACGCAACTATTTGTCTGACATTAGCGCTCTTGTATATGTGCGATTTTTTCACCGATCTACAAAATCACCGTCACCGTCAAAGTAAGTGTTTCATTCTTTTGGTCTTAGTCCCTCTACATTCATTTTGTATCGCTCTAGAAATCCGGTTTCATTCCCTTATAGTTCTTTTGTTATTCTATTCATAGGCTTCTAGTCTATCGTAAAAACCATTAGGAATAACTAAGTCAGTTCCTCTTAACCTTCACTACTTAACAATGGTAAATTGGCTGTTGACTCCCTGAATAAAGTCAATATTTTAACTGCTAGATTTTCTTCTTATTCTCGTGTCCCACCCTATTTACAGACAACAGTTTTGCGTCTCCTTTCAGTACGAGAGATCTATCATGATAAATGCTGGTATACCTTAGGGCTATGTTATCTCTCCCCTTCTCCTCTAAATTTGTATTAATGATCTCTGCTCCTTTAATTTCGACCTCATCCATTGTTTTGCTGGCGAAGGCATCTTTGATTTTTCTTACGCCTTTGACACTCTTGAGGACTGTAGAGGTAATGCAGAGATTTCATGTCTAGATAATTGCTGGAGCATTAATTTCCAATACACCGTCACTAAGTATTTTTGGCATTACTGTTTCCAGTAAGTTAAGCCTAGAGAGAGCACATCCTCTACATCTCCTATAATAAACTTAGAATAAAATATATTTCCCATATCGGGACTAGCTGGATATTGTCCAAAAGAGAACCTTCAAGCTCATTGGCAATGACTTGTCATATCCACTCACTTGAGCACCGCCGCAATGTTTGATGCCTTTCTTCGTTTATCGCTATTTGTATGTATAGTCAATATTCCGATGAAATATTTATTCAGATCTCTTGTAGATTCATTCTTGTACACTGCAAGTCACGGACAGAATTTTATGCTTTTAAATACTTTCGGCCGTATATACAGTAAAATTCCTTGGTGCTTTTGTATCCCGAACTGTGCGAATGTGGAATAGCCTAACATCTCCTATCTTTCGTCGGGCTTATAATCTGTGAATGTTCAAGGATAACGTGACATTCACGACGATACTCTCCTCATGTTCCAAAATCATTTCCCCGCCTACTTCCTGCCAGGCTGTACTTTCCACCATACGGTATCCCGTAAAAACAAAAGGTCATATCGAGCCGTAGTCCACAGAGCTTGCGTTCGACCTATGCTATATATAATATTTGCATAAAGATGTTTTGCTGTAATCCCACGTTTAGTGATAGCTTCATAACGCTAGTATTGTTGTGATCTGGTAAAGATAGCCATAGAAACTCACCGTCAATGGGATCCTAGGATTGATTTTATATTTAGATGTGGAGAATGTTTTCATCACGGCTTTGAAAGCATCTTGACTGCTTTACCGGGATGTTCTTGTCTTCTGTCTGGAACACAGTGACGACATTATGATTTTGAAAACGTAGGTACATACTTATATGTCCATTTCTACATATCAAGGTACTCACAGGAAAGAAACTTCAAAATTTCTCTTCGATTCGGAGCCATCTTTGTTTCATTGGTTGAAGCAAATAGTTAGTGTGAATCCCATCTTGTGTCTCGACTATACGAATTCAAAGATTGACTGTGATATGAATCTATTTTGCTATGATTGAGATCCAGTCTTAAAGTAGCAATTGATGTCTTCTTCTTAATTTGTATTTGTATGGGATATATGTATGTCAAGCGCTGCAATACTAGAGGACCTGAGTATACTACTGTGGAGACACATTGCGCTACAATATGTTCAATATCTTACAATGATTCGAAACATTAATTGGACTTGTGTATATATATCCATAGAGAATCATTCGACGTTTTAGATAGACCCCACTTTTTGCTATTGCCTTTAAATACATTTCGAAGACCGTAAAGAGTTTGTTCGTTACAATTCGTAAGTTCATAAATGCAAAAAGTGTTTTTTACTAGTTTTGAATTATTTCAAATTTTATGTATTGTCGAAAGGTATAACTTAGTTTGGCATGTTTTGAAAAGTTGACGAATCGGATTGAAGCTACATACACAATTAGGGCGGGCATGAAATTAATTTTGTGGTTACTAGTGGTGAAACTGTTTGCAATGTTATATCACAGTACCGGCTACTGGTAGAGGTGGAAATGAGTAATTCTTCTAAAAAAATTCTTTTTAATTTGCTCAGGAGGCGAATAAACATAAATAAATACATGGCTCCAATGTCACGTAGGAGAGAATGGCATCTTTCACAATAGTTTCGAGTTTTTTTACCAATCACAGACAAAACAATATGTAACAGGAAAAATTTCAATTTAAATGTCACCAATAGATGTCTCCTTCTGTTCTTTACAATTTTTATAATAACTAACTAACTGATTTTTATTTTATATGTATGATTCATCCTGAATGAATGATTTAACTATATTATGATAATCTACATAAAATAAAGTATCGAAAAATCACATATAGTTATGCACAAGTAAGAGACTCAATCGAATTATATTACTCACTTTAACTCAGATTATTTTGCGGAAAAAATTGATTTTTCTTCACATTTTAAAAATTTAGTTTTCGACTCTCTTCAGTATATTTCGATGTATATTCCTTAATATTTTAGTTCAGTTTTTCATAAAATCAAGCACATAAAATTAGAACAAATTGATTTATTACAGATACAAGATCTCAGCCGACAAACGTGAGCTCAATTCATCTTTTAAGGAAACTCTTTAGTCTTAATACATGAAAACATAATCAAAGATCGCTTAAGACTTTTTTTCACTATGTATGTATGTTTGTATATGGACCCATATAGGAACCTTTCTTCAGAAAGAAAAGACAGATAACTCCTCCACCATAAATCTCGAAAGAGCTCTGCGATTTGTTGGTACTGTGTAGTGAACCATATAATACTAAGCTTATAGCTTCATACTACGTCACAGCTGCATTTTAGCGGGTAGCTACATCTATATGTTTTTTTTTACAGTGTGGCTATCAAAAGAAGTGGGACACGTTCGAAATATATCAATAATTTCCCATAAATAAGCTAAATTTATTGTTATTGTCTTCTTTAGCGTTGAATTTGGCGGAGAATTACTCCCAAAGGGAAATCATGTAGAGAATGAAACATAATCTGTGAAAATCGCTCCTCGATAATTTTCCGCAGCTGTAAATAAATGATTTTTTTATAAGACTATGTAATATGCAGATATATGTATGTATCGTTATATGGGAAGTATTGGAGAACTGTTGTTTTTACCTTATATGTAGATGTTCTTAGTACATTTTTAACATCTAATGTAATTGTTCCCAGCAACCGCTTATTTCTCGTATTACTCCCTAATTCGAGGTGTTTCTAAATTCTGAAGAGACAATCAGTACATTAAAAACAGCTGCGACTGATAGTTTTCACAGTATGCGTATGTAAATAATCGCAAACCGTGTATGTCAACTTTATTAGAAGGGAGTTTTTGGAATTTCTCTTGAAATGTTAATACAACTGCTGAAGTCAAAATTTTATATGACATTCTTATCCAGTTCCTGATAATTCAGAATTTTTGTATGACAACCATTCACAGTTGTTACCTGACCATTTCAAAATTAAAATTAAAATTTTTGAAAAAAGTCTCCGTACATAATTTCAACTTTTTCCAACGCTTTCTCAATATTTATTTAAAAATATTATAAAAAGGAACCATATTTTTCGAATTTTTTTTAATTAACATTTATTATCACCAAGGGGAGGGGGACTACAAATTTCAGATATTATAAAATATGTAAATATAAAGTTAAGAATAAAATTTTTATACAAAAACTGCACGAACGAGTTCACCAATTTCGATCATTTCCGAACTTTGATATAAAATTTTTATAAGAAAACAAGTAAAAAAGCTAGAATTGGTCTGAGACCCTAGATAAATGCCTGCGTGTTATTTCGTATAATCACCCATCTCTTGTGAATCTTTTAATTTGCATCAGCTAGTGGATGCACCGACGAGAATCGCTGATGCAGCTGGAGATAGGGCCAATTTACTAGATTTGTTTCTGTCATCTCACCCTGACAAATATTCCATCTCAGTCGGCTCCCCTCTTGGTAATTCAGACCACTGTCTAATCACGGCTCAATTTATCACCTCAACTCTGCGCCGCCCTACTTCTCCACCTACAAGTAGGCTTCTCTGGCACTATAAGAACCCTGACTGGGAAAGCCTCAATCAGTATCTTAGAGATATAGATTGGTCGGTCTGTTTTGCTTCGAGGGATGCTGATGAATGCACATTAGAACTTAGTAACATACTAAGTCTAGGCATGCGTGAATATATTCCGTATTCTTACAGCAGATCTCAACAACAGCAAAATCGCTCTTGGTTTAACGATAAGTGCAACCAAGCTATAAAAGCGAAAGAGTCTGCTTTTCGCGCCTATCAAGTGCATCCTTGTCCAGAACTGAAAGGAATCTACAAGACTGCATGGAACACCTGCAAGTCCATTATCCAGAGAGAAAAATTTCTTTTTAAAGGTTTCTGGTCCCTGGTCAAAACCATCAGGAACAACTTCAGCAGTTCCTCTATACCTTCACTACTTAATAATGGTGAAGTGGTTGTTGACTCCCTGGATAAAGCTAATATTTTGGTTGCTAGATTCGCATCAAATTCTTTTCTTCCACCCACTTCACAGGCACCTGTCGTGCATCCCCCGTGCGGATGTGTACAAGAGCCAATACACATCCGTACAAGGGATGTGTTCAAGGTCCTTAAAGGAATCAACGTCTCTAAAGCCGCAGGCCCTGATGGTTTCTCGCCCCTATTAATTAAAAGCTGTGCCTCATCCTTGGCTAAACCTCTGCGCAAACTATTCTACCTGTCCTACTCGACAGGAAAATTTCCAACTGCTTGGAAACTAGCTCACGTTCAGCCTATTCCCAAGAAAGGAGAGGGTAGCGATCCCTCAGATTATCGACCAATTGCAATCACTTCGATTCTTTCAAAGGTTTTTGAATCTATCATTAACTCCAAATTAATGAAGTATCTGGAAACCAATCAGCTAATCAACGATCGCCAATACGGCTTCCGGCACGGACGCTCATCTGGAGACTTGCTGACTCTTCTTAAGGAACGTTGGAATCGTAGTTTTCACAATTTTGGTGAGTCCAAAATCGTTGCTCTAGATATTTCAAAGGCCTTTGATAGAGTCTGGCATTCAGCCCTTTTAGCCAAACTCAAATCATTTGGTCTTTCCCCTCCTCTTCTATTATGGATTGAAAGTTTTTTATCTAGTCACCAAATACGTGTTGTATTAGATGGCGTTATATCTGATCCTCATCCTATTAATGCCGGTGTCCCCCAGGGCTCTTTATTTCTCCGACTCTATTTCTAATCTTCATTAATGATCTGCTTTCCCTTACTTTCAATCCTATCCATAGCTTTGCTGATGACAGTACCCTTGATTTCGCATACTCCTTTGACACCCTTGCGGATTCCAGAGGGAACGCCGCATGTGTTAAACGAGACTGCATGATTAGATCATTGAATAACGATCTTGACAATATTCTCGCTTGGGGCAAAGTGAATCGCGTCGAATTCAATGCATCTAAGACCCAAAGCTGTCTCATCTCATTAAAACAAGACCATCACTTAACCACTCCCGTTTCGTTTGATGGTGCATTAATTTCTGAATCACCGTCACTAAGAATTCTTGGCATTAATATTTCCAGTAAGTTAAGCTGGACAGAACACATCTTCTCGGTTGCCAAATAAGCATCCAAATGTCTTGGTTTTTTGAAAAGGTGTAAGAAATATTTCAGCCCATCAAATATAGCGCTCCTCTACAAGTCCTACATCAGACCCAGAATGGAATACAATTCCCATATCTGGGCCGGGGCTGGTCGCATAGCCTTAGCTTCATTGGATATTGTCCAAAAGAGAGCCTGCAAGCTCATTGGCGATGTGGCAATTACTCGTCATATCGACTCGCTCGAGCACCGTCGCAATGTTGGATGCCTTTCGCTCCTTTATCGCTATATGCATGGCCAATGTTCTGATGAAATAAATAGTTCCTGCACGCAATACCCGCGCTGCATCCCGCGCTCATCCTTTTACCCTTCAAATTACCTTCGGCCGTACACTTAAATTCCGTGATGCTTTCTTATCCCGAACTGTGCGAATGTGGAACAGTCTACTATCTTCTGTCTTTCCTCCGGCATACAACCTGCAAAAGTTTAAGGGCGACATACATCGGCACCTCCGCCACTCTCCTCATATCCCTTAATCCTTTCCCTATCTCCTTCCTGCCACGCTGTGCTTTGCATCATAGGGTATCCCCTGAGATTGGCTTAATAATATAAAAAAAAAAAAATCTCTGAAAGTTCGATTTTCAAAGTGATTTTTCGCATATATTTCTAGGACGGTTGGTCTCATAGTAAAAATTATTAAAACCAATTTCTTAGGATTTCATATTCTGAAGAACTTTCCAGTATAATTAAAACGTCTAGAACAGATCGTTTTCATAGTGTACGTTCAAAACTTAAATTTTTGTATGCAACCCTACGAAGAAATTACACGATTTATCACATTTTCGAATTTAATTTTTTTTTGTTTTTTTGTTTGTTTTCTAAACATAGCCAGTGCACAAAATTTCAGTTCTTTACGTGTACGCGCTCTCGAGTTATCGTGAGAACGGACAGACGGGCGAATAGCCGAACATGCAAAAATTAAAATAACTTTTTATATTAGGGTGGGTCTTTGGCTTTAGCGTGGTTATTCAGTATAGCTAACCGATTTGATCGATGTTGGAATCGTAGCGGCGTTATGATAGAGGTCGGCTTCGTCCTTGAAGGATGCTACACCTAATTTGAACAGTACTTTCCAGAATCCAGATTAGAACTAAGCTGGCTGTTGCTGAATCTGTGTTGTGAAAAGTGTACTGAAATAACTTTCGGTAACCAGATTAGTTCTGAACTGGGATATTATGTTTTGCCAGACTAAGTCTATAGTCCATGTGTGATTGGCTAATAGGTGGTATATCTTAAGTAACTTGCGAGGAAGTTGTCAGTTGTCTTCTTCCACTTGAAAAGACTAGTTTGTGTGAATAAATTTGATTAAATTGATGTGGTATAAGAGCCAAATCGACCCTACACGATTTGATGAATAAATCTGTGGGATTACCGCTGCAATGCCAATAAATCAGGGCGATTACAATAAAGATTTGAGCCAAAAACGACCCTATGTCGATTTAAGGACCACTGTGATAATATCTATAAACAGGGTTTGTCGACTGAATGTTTTCGTCGGGTGGTTGCAATGTATTTGTTTGGAGACTGCTGTCAGTCCAGAAGAGCTCGCTAGATAAAAGCGGATCTCTGAAATCTAGAAGCATATTTCATACATAATCGAATAAGCATCTGTTGATGGCCGCTGTAAAATCCTTTGTTTTTCTTTCAATCCTTTCTTTATTTTTTATATATACTTTTATGGTATATTAAAGTTTTTTTTTAATCTTCAATAAGTATACAGGTCAATAGAGCAGGAAGTGATAGTGCGTTGATATTTTCAGGTAGACAATTAGTGAAGAGTTGCTAAGCATGCGGTTACAAAATGTTTAGTAAGAAGCTCCAAAATGAAATTTCAAATACAAATCTTTGCAAGGGATAACCGACAAAATATATTAATTGCCCGAGGATAACTTAATTCTCATTTAACATACGTATAACTTTCCTAAAATTGCCACTTCAATCCAATGTCAAAAAATATTTATTATCATTTTTAAAAGCAAGTCACACTTTTTCCTAGTATTAAAAAAAAATGCATAAATATTCAGCAGAACCAGCTCATTTAACTCTTTTAGTTGGTAAATCGGATCCAAAAGAAGTAATTAAGAATTTCGTCCTTGAAGAGTTGTTCGGTTTTGCGTGGGTACTTTTCAATTCCAATGTAATCAAAAACTTTCAAAAACTCCAACTTGGAGTTTAAAGGAGTTTTTAAATTGAAAAATAAAAAGGAAATTCTTTGAAGGAATCATGAATTCAGAATTTATAATTGACGGTCTCCAAGCGCTTTTATTCTTGCAAGAATTTCTAATTGAAGAGAGGAGAGCAAGCACTTTGCGAAAAGTTTGTATTCTTTAAGAACAGACACCGCCGACTTATTAATCGACGTATAATTAAAAAACGATTTTGTAAGAAAATAACGAAAAGTAGAAAGATTTTAGGGACAATGGGTTAGGAATGATGAAAGAAAATTTGACACCAATTTAATTGAGAAAAGTTTCGATAAATCGAATTTAACACCAAAACGTTTTCGAAGGATCTATTTCATGAGAGTATTGGTAATTCTTATGATGGAAATGATATTTCCATATATAACAGATATAAGAAAGAATGTAGAAGTTAAATTGATTTGAGATTAAGAAAAGGTTACGCTGCCGGACGGAAAGCTTTTGTTAAAACCTGGAACTATAGAATTTTAGAATTTTTGCCAATATAAATTCACAATTTGCACACTACGAGGAATTTTTAATTATTGTTAACACAATCTTAAATCAGGAGATTTCCAAAATTTAGTTAAAAAAATTATATAAATAGAAAAAAAAAGCAATTTAGAAGTTCCTCAGGTCAGTATTCTAGGACAGCTCTTTTTCATTTTTATTTTTTATATGTTTGTGGCGACACGTCTGTTCCGAATCGCTCATTTTCTATCTCTTGAACAACTACAGCGTAGACGTAGCAGTTAGCACTTTCATATTCGAAAATCACGTTTGGGAATACTTTAGATAGACCTATTAGAGATATAATATATTAATTAAGAATAAGTTTTTTTTTCATTTCATTTTATATTACTGAACGTACAAAAACAAAATAAATATTGTCTGGAAAAATAAATTAAGAGGGAATAATTTTGGATGCTCCGGTAAATAAACTAGAAGGACAAACTATAAATAGTCAGGTTATCATTGCGATAACCTGATCTCAAACTATGCTGAAGCATTGCTCCTGAGAGTACCCACCCTATTACCGAAGATTATCTTTACAGGTTATTTCAAGTGGTTGGAGGTAGCCATAGTTAACCAGTTCTAGTTCCAAACCGACTGAGGTGACTGAATCCTTTAGCGTGGTAGTTTACTGTATCCACAGTAATGGTGATTAATGACAACTAATCCAAGAAGTCGTAAATGTTTCGTTTGCCTAAACAGCACCAGTTTAAACAGTTAGAACTGTTACGGACGCCAAAACAATTCACAGAACAATAACTGATGTCGTTGAAGACCTGTTCACGTCACGCTGCGCAACTTTGACCGAGAGGTCAGATACACAACTTATTTCCGCAGTTAGTGTGGTGGTGTTACACGGCGGATCTTGGCAGCGCTATGACCAGAGAAGAACTTCTTAGTTGACACATCTAAGTATTATAAACGGCACAACTCAAATGATATTGTGTAACCTATTTGAATATTAGGTTTGAACAGTTTAGTGGAAAAAAATTACCCAAAAACTGACTGGAACTGAAAATTTTCTAATTGTTTTCAATTTACTTCTGTAGGTATACATACATACTGTTTAGTTAGTTTCTTGGGAGTCAGATATTTGGCTCCCAGACCTACCTAGTGCAACTAAATACCCTGTTTGAAGTCTCCACGAAAAATCTTTTAAACTGAGTGATTTACTTACTTCAAGTTTGTTCTTCTATGTGAAGGTAGTATCGAAAGGTTCTATTCTAGATCACTGCTTTTTACGTTTTACATCGGTAAATTTTAAAATGTTATGTGCTGTAGAAAACAACTAACAAACTAAGCTAAAACGAGTATAATTGTATTAAGCGTTCTGCATTATATTGAAAGCTAGAGCCATATATGAACTGAAGATTAAACGTAGTTTCAGGACTGATTGTAGGTTTTATTGCGGCTTGCCGACAATTAACGGCTAAAACATTCTTCCGCAGAATTCGAGCGGTGCAGTTACATAAAAATTTACTGAACCGATGAGAAACTAACACAGTGGAAAGCCAAGTATCTACCAACAGACGAATGCTGGGTTGAAATTTTAAAAGCAATGGATACTGAACATTTGTTTGCAGAAGCAAAAAAATATTTGTAAACAGGAGAGCTTTACTCTTCAGTTAACGACGCTAAACACCATTTCCTTCGTAAAAAATAACATGCGTAGGCTTTTATAAATCTTTAAAAACTCATCCAGAGCTGCTGAGAAAATTACGGTCCAGAAGAAATATGATTTCAAAAAAGCAAAATCTGTTGACACTCCTAGCGCGATGCGAGTTAAACTCGTGGTCGGAGAAGAATGAGTTTTCAACATCTTCGAGTACCGTATGGGAGACTCGAACCTACAAGATTTTCAGAATCGATGCGGAAGTTTTGCTTACTCTAAACTGATATATACTGCTTTTCAGGAAAAAAAAATATACACCAGTTTCCTTTCAGTTGAAAAAATTTCAATCCTAGCGAAAGGGGGTCCATTTAATGTAAAAATAGTTTTGTTTAATTTACTTTATTCTCTAGCGATGAATCTATTTTATTTTTTTTATATAATAATTTCATTTAATAAATTATTGCATTCCCCAGAATGGTATTATATATTTAAGAATTTACAAGGAATTGAAATTGGGATGTTTAAGTAAATTATAAAGTTAATTTGAGTAATTGAAATTACTTCATAAAAAACAAAATTGTTTCAATTACTAATTTCGTGATTTATAATTTTAATTAAATTTTTTCAGTTAAGATTATCGATGAATGGAAAAGTGAATTAATTGGGTTTTTTTTTCTGTAATTATTCAGTTGGTACTCGTAATCGCAACTTTAATGTAATTGATACTTCTGTAAAGTACTACAGAAAATATTGTTTTTGAGAACTTAAGAAAAATTATATCATTAATCGTGCTTTGGAAAAACTATTGCTAAATTATAAGTACCTACATTTTTAAAATTGTTTTGCATATTTAAAAATTTATGATATCCCGGAAATTCACTTAAAATCGGGTTTAGTGTGAGTTTCTTAACAACAAATTCTTCTCGAAATCTCACGTAGATTTCGATCAAATTATGAAGAAAATGTTTACACTTAAGTAATAAAAACAAATCTGTATGTGAATATTGTACCTAAACTGAATCCCCTCATCTAGATTTTATTCCTATCCAAGAACTCAGGAGATAAAAGCTTACATCACCTAGAGCTCAATTAGTATTCAAAAATTACCTTACTTGAAGAATTTTTCGGAGAGTTCAAGAATAGACCAAATTTTTCCCGTGAAGTTATTCGTGTATTTGAAAAACCTGGAAAACAAAGGAAAGAATCTTTCAACTTTGGTTTTTTTTCACTTTTTTTCAATTGACCGAAATACTGTTGAAATGCAGTGAATAAATCACCTTTACGAAGCACAGTTGAAACATTTGTTGAAATGTCCAATCTACATTTACTACCTATTGCTTAAGGTAATAATTCACCAGGAAAGTCGAGAATGATACTGTAGGGAATCAACGTTTTTTGCTTTTTCTCCAATATACGATTCAGTTCCGTTTCATTCACTATTCGGGGGCTAAGACTCAGGGATCAAGAATCTGTAAGTGCACAAGTTACACTCATTCGTGATGATGTTATCACTGCCTTTGTTCAAACTTTGTGGCTCAACTCTATGGATTCTACGTATACATGGATACCCGCAATGGGAAACTTATTGAGTGTGTATTTTACATAAGTGTTTCTCTGTATGTAATAGAGTCACATCATCATAGTTAGACAACTAAAATGCGAAATGTAAATATAAAAAAAATAACAATAAAAAGAAAAAAAACAGGTTTAATATCGCCCTCTGCCGGTAATAGGAATTTGATTAAACAAAATATTTCACATTTACTTACATTTTAAGTTGGAAGCGAGTATTAAGGAATGAATTAAGTTCAGATGACATTCTTTCTACTTACCTAGGTAGTTTATTATTTCACTTAAGTCGAAGGATTAAGGCTGGGTCGCTGTCATAAATAAGACTGCTCGGTACACAAAATCGCAATTTGATTAATGGAATATTTATTTAAACACCTAGGGCAACAAAATAACGTTTTCTAATTTTTGAATTTCTCCTCCAATTTTTATTGAAAATGATTCAAAAATGAAAATTCAATGATTTCTTTTTAATTTCTCTGGTTTGTGGTGCGGGGCTACCATAAATGTGAACTAAATTAAATAAATTTTTAACATAAGCTTTTTGAAGTTAGTAAGCAGAAAATAACGTTTTCCGATTTTTAAAATTCTACTTATTTTTATGAAAATTTTATGCAATAGATTGCTTTCTTAATGGGTAAAATGCAGATAAAGCAATGTTAAAAATTTATTTAATTTAGACCAAATTTGTGGCAACCCCGCACCGCAAACCAGAGAAATTTAAAAAAATCTTTGAATTTTCATTTTTAAATCATTTTCAATAAAAATTGGGAGACAAATTTAAAAATTAAAAAACGTTATTTTATTGCGTTGGGAGGTTAAATAAATATCCCATTAATCAATTTACGATTTATTCAAAAATATTAACGCCCCGCTCCATCATGCGAATTGTACACCGAGCTGTCCTAATTATGACAGCGACCCAGCCTTAAGGTACATACGTATATTGACAGTATACATATCTTAAGGTCATGAGTTATTAGCAATGGACTTATATCAATTTTACGTTCTTCATTCTCCTACCTTGGCAGGAAGCCCCCTTCCACACAATTAACATAAAATGGAGAAAACTCGCACAACACAATATGATGATAAGCTTTAATTTAAATTTTTTCTTGAGGTTACTTATAAAAATTAAACGGTAGCCCAAAATATGAAATTTTACTGAGATCTATTCTCGAATGTACGAGGGACGATTCCCGGTTTAAAGGACAATTCGGTCGTTTAGATTTTCAAATACAAAATTTTATTAATACTTCAATATAATTCAATTTGCTTAACCTAATATCACAAAATTCATTTAAACTTAAGACGACGACTATGAAATTCAATATAAAAATTCAAATAACAAACGAAAAATAAAAACAAACAAAATTAAAAACTCAAATTAAAACTTAATGATTACACTCGGAGCAGATATTCGGGCAGATTTCATCTGGCACAAAGCTATCAGAAAGTTTTCGATCAGTTATCTGGCATGCGTCTGTCTTTATTGATTACACGACCTGCTAGTTTTCATCTGACAAACTACTGCATTTATCTGGCAAACACAACGTGAACTGATGTGAAGTTCATTGTTTAAAAATGACGTTTAGAGAAATGTACGCGGCTGCTTTTATTATGTATAGTGCATTCTGTACAAGTGAAAAACTGGATGCTCTTCGATTTCGGTGATCAAGGGAATTGTTTCACCACTGGTCCATGTTGACTCTTGCTTTCTTCTCCGCTTCAGCTTGTGTTCATCTGCCATTTTGTTAATTATGCATATTTATGCTATTTATATACTATGATGTAGATGTAATATTATATAATTATATAATAAAATACAAAGCTTGTATAAACTTGTCTCCTGTAGTCTGTTCTATGCTCCTATCACTACGTGCATAAAACTATTTCTTAACAGGTAAACTGTACAGATATCTGTTCAATTCAACAATTTACTGGGCAGATTGGCAGACGATGTTCCCAAATTTGCAAGATAGAAAAAGTGGTTGGTTAAACGTGCGGCAGACGTCTGCACATATTTGATTGCCAGATGCTGTCGCGTGATATCTTTCTATATCTGCCATCATGATTAGACGTATCTACCCACAAAATCGGGCAGATATCTGGCATTCTGCCAGATCCTTAGAAGCACTTTAACTTAAACTGTTTAACTGAATGACAGGGAAAACTTTAAATAAAAATATTTTCCCTTACATGTTTACTTATTTTTTTTTTATTAATGTACCCCGGACACAACATGCATAGTAGCCGCTCAATTGGTTCCATAAAATCTACAATTGTTGCTGTCCATTTCTCAGATAGCCAATTGTGGGTAACTTCAGAGCGCGTCGGCCTTTCGTTAAAGGTAAGGGTCCTAGCGAAGCTGACACGGTCACAGATTCAGTGACATCTCAGCATACTTACGTGCGTCATCATCATGATTTAAATGAATTTTCGGCTTGTGGAAATAGTGTTTTCTAGACGAAGTAATGATAATGAGATCCCACGAACACACACACATAAACACACACTAGATTTTCACATAACACCCGCTATCTTAAAAATTACAGAACGTACGGTCACAGTTAAAAGCAGAGCTTTATGGCCTTTCCAACTACTGCTCAAACAACTCCGTACCGCACTCGTTTCACGATTTATAGCGGTCTAAAATAAATATTTAGGATTTTATTACCTTTTTTTTAATTTGATCTGTATTACTTAGCATAACTTTTTTTTATAAAAAGTGTTAACTGTATACTTTTCTCTTTAATTTGACCTATTACACCCTATGTGCTATGTGTAGCCCTTTAAGAGTTATTATCTCTTACCCAATTCTCAAACCTATTTTCAAACCTATTCTCAATGACAATTTGTTCCCTTAGAACGTCGTCATTTAAAAAAGTATCGTCTAATTTCGGTGTGACCTGAATAGGTTATGAGCTAATAACTTTTTAACGGCTACAGTTAACACAGAGGGTGTAATAGGTCAACTTAAAGAGGAGAGTTTGCAGTTTATAGTTTTTATAAAAAACAAAGTTAGTTATGTTAACGACCTTTTTGCAAAAATAATAGATGTTAAAAAAAAAAAGGTAAAAAAATCCGAAATTTTTAGTTTAGACAACCATAATTTTTGAGGGGAGAAAGATATGGGGCTAGTTGAGTAGTCGTTTTAGTCGTTTAAAAGGCAATGATGTTTCGCATGCAATGAGCTTTTAAGTGTTACCATATGTCCTGTAGTTTTAGGATGCAGAGTGTTATGTAAAAATCTATCTTTTTTTCTTAATCATCTTGTAACTCCCAAACGGTTGATGTGGATCCCCTGCCATACAATTTTTTGTTTGGCTTGGTGTCTAGTATCCGCACATTTCGTTTGATCAAGTTTCGAAAATACGCATTGTATATCTATTGCTTTTTCTCTCTATATATCCTTCGATATCTCTCTCTCTCTTATTCTCTTTCCCTCTTTATTTCTTTCTTTCTCTCTCTCTAGCATTAATCATTCTCCGGGTATACTTTCACTATTCACCGTTGCAAGTTTTCTCATTTCATTTATTTAGATACCACATATGGTTTTGTAAGAATGCCACGAAATGTGTAAATATATTATATAATTTTTTTTTTAAATTGCATTGTATTTGTCTTTTCGTCTGTCTGACAAAGTTCTCAAGCCCTAAAAAGTATTCGAGTGGCTAAAACTATAAATCCGGCTGTATGTACATTAGCTGCAAAATTATGTGTTGCCAGATATCTGTCCCTGAGGTGATTCTGTAGTCATTCTGTTGAATGCTATAAATAAATGTGTTTGCATATATCGAAGTCTGACAAAAAAATGTTCCATTACGGTGTTCTGTCTACTTGGCATGCTTGTGACCGTCCACTAGGTATAGCTGTTCGCATGAATCCATTATTGTCATAATTATTTCTCAAAGCTAATCGCACATGACCTTAATTATCTACAAAGAATTTTCTTTAATTTCATCAATCGAATTGTTTAAGAACATTAAATACCCACTTCATGAATAAATGGCACATTTTAACTACCCATAAATAACTTAACTTAAAAAAGAAAGTGAAACATCACAAAAGGACACCCAAGGAAGAAAGCAATCTCGACACGACCTCAGATCAAAATTGGCTTTTGCGTTTAATAAATGTGTATTTCCTTAGGAAAAGTAATTACTATAGCTGCTATTATGAAAATAAGCAATAAGGAGAGGGAGTTCCTTGTGACATGGCTTGTACAAATTATTGCATCCCAAGGATAAATTAAGATATTAAAGCTAAACTTAAATCATCCAAAGCACACAAGTTGGCAGGGAGTTGTTGGGGCAACTCCTTATTGTACATACTGGTGTAGCGGAATTGCACCACATCCCTTTTTTCATACATAACAGGAAAGTTGGAGAGGGAATTTATTGTAAGCGAAGGTTTTGTACATTTGAAAGGACTTACACAACTGATGGAAGCTATATGTATATGTAGAAAAAAACCTACTGTTCGTTTTCCATTTTCATAATGAATCATGCAAGAATTAAGTTTCACTGATATGTATATGTACGATTGCTGCTCCACAAGTGTGCTACACTTTTTTATATTCATCGCAAGATTTTTATCAATGTTTGTTGTAATATAAACAATGTTTGTTATCATAGCTTTTATCAGTAGTTATAAACATAAAAAGAATTATCGTACTAGGTATACCATATACCAAGTTTATGCAAATCTAATTTTTTATAACAGAAGTGAACCTGTTTAATTTTTATTTATATTTATTGACTGAATTCATGGCATCTACTGTAGCAGTAGGTACTGCAAGGGAGGTCATTGTGTTCAGTATTACTTATCGTGTGGACATTTTATCAGAATTGCATTGCCCATCAGCCCACACTATATCGAAATGAACAGAATACAATCGTTTGCACTATACATATATATGCACACTTTTATGTAGTTTGAGAGCATTCGATTTTATGTAGCATTGTTTTATGATAAGGTAGTTGGCAAATATTTGCGAGCAATAGCTGTCTAGGCAAGAATTTTGATTTTGGATTTTGTTATAATTTCAATAGCGTGCGTGGTTCGAACATATATGTATCTCGCTATAATTACTCAAAAAAGAAGCATTGCATTAAGTTGGTTTGTGAAAAAGAGTGGTAATTAATGAACCGATAAACCCCATGCGTAAAATCGAGCTATGAATTTTCACTATCAAAAGCTGATCAAAAAGACTGAATTACATAAATTTTTGGATTATGGTTTAAGGGGTTATGCATATCCGGAAGTCCAAAGAAACGTAGGCATATTTCGAAGACTTATCAAACAAAAATAATTTGTATTTGAAAGAGTACATTTTGAAGTTATCTTTTTAGTTTTATTTTTTTTTTTGTATTTAAAGTGTATTTTCTTTTCTTTAAAAATCCCACCTGTTGCACCTGCTGTAATAAAATACATAGCCGCAAAAATAAATAATGTATTTGGCACGACCTTATTTATATAACCAGAAAGTTAGTAAACACCACAGAAATCGCTACAATTAGTCATTTAATGGCCAACAGTTATTTATGGTTAAATGAAGGTTTTATCCATGAACAAAAAATTAAAATGCTATAAAAAGTTATAAAAAAATTCTGTGACGACGTTCATCGTGTCGAAGGCGCATTTACAGAACTAATTGAACCGGCTTGGTTAAAAAGTTACATTTTTTGAGGCCAGCCATTCCCTTTAACTCGTACACGAATTTGTCTATTTCTTTACTATTTTCGACACTCTCGTAGACCCACTTTTCGTCATCACAGCAAGTTGAAATTTGGTACACAGGTTCATGTCGCGTGACAATTGAAAATTTGAACCGGAAATTTCCATGGAAAACCCAGAAAATCGGGAAAAATCATTTGAAAATTTGGTACAAATTTGATTAGTGATAAATCCGTTTCAGGAAAAATGCAGAGTTTTCCGATTTTTACCGAAAAAATTTTCCGGAAATTTCCGACTTTTCCGGAAAATTTTCCGGTAAAAAAGTTTTCTAAATTATGCAGGATCAAGTTCCCTATCAACTGACATCATTACTTTCTCTCCGACAATGGTTAAAACTTGCAGAAAAAATCGAGGAAAATTCATGTAAAACGCTTTTCCGGAATTTTTCCGACCAAGGAAGCGTTTACGCGTTTGAGCGAAATGAGTTGCATAAAGTTGCTTTTGTGGAAAACTCCATGGAAAACCCAGAAAAGCGGGAAAGTCATCGGAAAAATTTTCACCGATATGATTAGTGATAAATCTGTTTCAGGAAAAAAGAATTTTCTAATTTAGTTAACGTGAAAAAGGCAGAAAATAAAATAAGTAAAAAACGAGTTTTCAAACAAAACTGAGGCCAAGTCGCATGAAAAAGTAGAAAATAAACTTTTATTCACACACAGAGGTGGACTCAGATTTTATTCGATGACAATCACCGATATATTTCAGTAAGATCAATCAGAGGTAATAAGTGATTTGATTCATGAAGAGAAAGAATATCCAAGAGAAATGTCAGAGGTTAACTCAGATTTTTTGAGTGGGACATTTCTCTTGAATATTCTTTCTCTTCATGAATCAAATCACTTATTACCTCTGATTGATCATACTGAAATATATCGGTAATTGTCAGCGAATAAAATCCGAGTCCACCTCTGTGTGTGAAGAAAAGTTTCTTTTATACTTTTTCATGCGGCTTGGCCTCAGTTTTGTTTGAAAACTCGTTTTTTACTTATTTTATTTAGATTCATAACGTCTATGTCATCATCGCCATTGGTGCGTTTATCTCTAAAGTTATGCCATGTTAGTTGGGCCATCATTCAAAGATGATACAATCCAGAAACAGTTTAATTCAATTATAATTATTTTTAAAAATTTGGTGGGATTCCACTGTATTAGTTTTTGCCAAATATCTTAAAATCAATAAGAAATTTTGAATTTATGGAGCTTTTGCACGTTTGCTTAATATATGTACATGAATAAATTCTCATAGAGGAGATCATAGTGATAATGATTATAATCAATTACAACAAATTTCAAGTCGGCTATCTCATCTGGATATAACCAGTTTTTTTCTTCTTTCCAATATTGTCATCATCAAATATAATCTTTACATTTTTATCTGTTATCCTTTTTTGGGAATTGCAAATAGTTACACTACTGATAAAAAAAAAAGTGAGCAGTCGCGGTTTTCTTGAAATTTGAAAGTGGATATTTATATCCTGGAAGAAGCACTGAATGTAGCTTTGGTACAGACTCAGAATAGAAATAAATATATATTTCAACAGGATAATAAAATATGCCATACGACCTGCATGACTAAAATCTGCTCTGAGGCAGACAACAATTTTCAACAATTTCTCAAAGGCCGGATTTGAACCCTATCAATAATCCCTGGGACCGCATCAATAGAAAAATTTACATAACTCTTGATCTCAATATCCATAAACTTTTAACAGCTGTAAAAAAGGCTAAGAATGAAATTCCATCAAGTTTAAATAAAAATTTAATATAGTTTATTCCAAGAAGACTGGAGGACATAATAAAAAAAGGGAGGAAAGATAAAAATTAAGATTATATATGCTAATGTTTTATATTAAGATTATAAGTAACTATGATTTCTTTATACTAAAACTTAGTGTCGTCTGTTACCGTAATTAAACGATTTTTGAAATATTTTCCCCTGCACACATTTTTTTATCTATAGGTACTCGCACAGCGCACATACAACATCTGTACTTTAAACAATATTTTTGGTACTTACATCCTATTGGGTTCACTCATTTTTTGCGTTATTCCCTATCAGGTGCGACCGGTAGAGAAGGAAATCCAGGTTCCAACTAACTCTGAAATAATTTTTAAAGAAAAATAATAAAGAAGAGAAATTTATTTCAAGAAATTACTTCAGGATCTTTTAAATATTCAATAATTTTATATTTTCACTTGGAATCTTTATATAAATATTACTATTCATATTTATATTTTAATTACAATTCTGTGGGAATTTAAAGTTCTTAATATGATTATACTATAGGTCTATATTTACCCAAAAAATAAGTAATTATTTTTACGATAATCAAAAATAATAAATTATACCCCAGCAATTATAATAATACAAATATTTGCAATTACTGAAAGTAATTAATATTAATAATTATTGTTTACTTTAGAAGTTTGTATTTTCAAAAATTATTTGAAATAAATTTTTCTTAACTTTGTCAACGTTTATTTCCGTTCTATGGCTGATGGTAGATAACAATGATAAAAAACAATGAGAAAAGGATATTACTTTCAATAGATTGAAACCTAATGTAAAATAGTGAATCCTATAAACTATAAGTATGTATCATTATTATAGTAAAATATTTTAAAAATAATTGAAAACAGTTAGAAGTAATCTTTGGGTAATCCATTTTCCATTTGACAAATGGTATCGGTGAATTCAATTTAACTGTTGTATACTAAATTTAAAGCAAATTGTAGTAGATTCTAGTGTAGTTTGTATATTTTGGCTTGGTAAAATAAATCAATTTTGATAATATTTGAATTGTTTTTATGAAGGAATATTTTTGTGAGGAAGTAAAGTTAAAAAATTTTTCCAGAGTGAGTTATGTTTTTAAGTGTGTAATGTAAATAAATAGAATTTCATTGTATTAAGAGACATTAGAAAATTTTTTCTTTGACGTACTTTAATTTGTAACACAGTTTCGGTGGAATGCCTGCGGATAGCCCATCGGACCAGTGTTTCTTAAAATGCAAACTTCTTCGGTTACAATAGTATTTTTTTATTTAAAATTTGTAATCCTAACTCATACAAAGCTAATACACTAACCTAGATATAATTATCATCTATAATATTCTATGTGTTGTTCGGAGATTATGTAGTGGCAAGCGAAACTTTGCGTGGCTTACCACTAGAACATTATATGGATGCGGGTAACGTGCCAGAGGAGAATATATTGAAGGTGAGATATTTCACAAAAACCTCACTATTTTAGCGGAGGTGGGTATGGGGTTTCGGATATGGAGTACCAGTGGTATATCTGGAAAGTTTTCTATATATTGGCTTGTGCATATAATAAATTGCAGATTAACAGATTGCAGCAGGTGGTTATGGCATTTTTTTCGAATATCCCAAAGGCGGGCTTATTTGAATTTACATTCGGGTTAAAAATTTATAATTTTATATATTTAGCGCATCAATTTTATTCAACAATCAAACTACTTCTATTATAAAGGGATTTTCTACTAAGACATTTCATTTTAAATTATTTCTATTATAATATGAAGTCCAGCCTCTAAGACTTGATATGGAACATGTTATTTGATAAATGGTCGAATCGGTTCATCTTACAAAATGGTCATCCTTTTGAGAAAATTTTCTCTTATTCTTTGAGGGATTGAATCATATTATGTAGAACATTGGCGTACACATTATTCTTTATGTAGCTCAAAATATTTCCAACTACTTCCAATAAAAAAAATATATAAAAAAAATTATCGGCATCGTGTAGTAACATAATTCATTCACTCTAACATTTCCACTAGGATTATTTCTGAAAAAATAAAGCTTAGTAATGCCACGATCCTCAAAAGCTTACCAAATGAAGAGGTTGTTCAAAAATTATTCTTGCGTGTCCTATGTCCAAGACAATTTTGATTGCTGACATAACCTCAAATGCGAAATTAGGTTCAGAATGATTATTTAAAAAAATTGGGAGCACCTTACTGTTGCATTTTGAACATCTATTTAATAAACGTCTGACATGGGCCGCAGTCTTCAGTTCTTGTATCAACTGGACTTTGGAAGTTTTCATCCCAAAATTTTTATGCAAGCTGGTTTTCAGTATATCCAATGACCAGTTTGGGAATAGACAAAACTGATCTTTCGGCAATTATATTCAACTACGGTAACACTGATTTCTATTGATCTGGTTAACTGAGTACGAGTTGTTGTCTTTACGTAATAATTAAGGTAGGGACGACCAAATTTATTGATCAGGCTCATATTTGTTTTACGAGAAAAAATGCTTCATCACAATCAAAGGAGTACAAATTCTGCAAACCATCTTTGCGAAATTTTAATTATTTTTGTTATAAAGG
The DNA here is from genome assembly GCA_963924295.1 of Dioctria rufipes. Lineage (NCBI taxonomy): Eukaryota > Metazoa > Arthropoda > Insecta > Diptera > Asilidae > Dioctria > Dioctria rufipes. The sequence continues at coordinate 17,053,094 of OZ002740.1, forward strand.
TTTGCAATTTCGATGTGCTACGCGAGTTTGTATAGTTCCATTTTCGTTAGCTATATAAATTTTACTGGTCAGAGCTGACAGCTCTACATATATTAAACAGATATAAAATACCATGAAATTTAAATTGAAACCTCTTTATAGAAAACCTCTATATAATTGTAAACTTTGGCTTAGTACGATTAACAAGAAATTATTTGAGTCGTTTTTTCAACTTTCTTTTAACTCTAGTATAAAAACGATATTGAAAATACTTTCGATCTAATCGAATTCGGCAGTTCGAAAAATTCGACTTTGATCTTAAACATATCGAGTTCTCCACTAGACCTGAATTTTTATAAAGTAGTGCGATAAAAATTAATTATTTTTGATAATTACCAAAGTAATTACAGATTTCTAAAAAAGTTAATTTATACGAGTACCAAGTAATTATAATATTGTAATTAAAAACATTTCTGATTCCCATATAATCGTAACGACAGTACAGTAATGGCTATACTTGAAACAAACAAACAAAATCATTAGTTTTAAATATTTATTCCTATTGAAAAATTGATTGCTCGAGATTACTTTGAAATTATTTTCATTTCTTGATTAAATGTTTTGAATTCATTTTCTGTTCAAATAGCTTACTTGGATGTTTAGTTTTCCATTTTACATTTTATCAGCCTGTGCCAATCTTCAATACTTTCTATAACAATTTAACTGAATTTACCGGAAACGAAGTGAAAAATCGAACTAAATTCAATAGAAGAAAAGTACCCTCACGTTTACTTAAACCACAAGTCTTCAACATAAAGTTACAAATTTATGTATCTCCAGGAACGGACAAATATCCTTCCCCATACATGTACATATGCAGTTATATAATAAGAAAGGTAACCAAACGGTTCTATAAATATTGGGATAACGTTTGATATTGGAGTACGGGCACCTTTTGACTGTATCAGAATTATACAGGGCACGGATAACCGCTGTAGAATTATTGGATATATCCTTTGAACTCTGGATTGTTTATGATCTGGGAATACTATGTTACATTTCGAATTATCGATTCTGATACACAGATCATCAGTTGTCGCATTGCAGTGCCAACGTGTAACAAAAGTTCAATCAATTAATTAGGATTAGTCCAGAAAGCTACACACAGTCCAACATTTTACAAGGTAAACATAAATATTTCGTAAATTTTGTTTGTCTACAATATTTTATGAACTTTATTGATGATTGGAGGTTTCAATTCAGTTAAGTGGAGGAACTGGAATGTATTCGAAAGTGTTGGTAGCATGAAATAATTTTCCATTAGAGTGGGGGGGGGGGGTTATATATTTGTTTAACATATTATTAGCTGTATATTGTTGGGAGTTGATTTGAGTAGGATGACTTTGTCTTTTCAGAGAAATATAATTGCTTCATATTTGATAAAATAAAATAATACAAAGGAGTTTTTTTTTCTTGGTGTAGGTTCATCTAGGGACTACACTCCAGCTAAAAATATTTTACGAACAATTTTAACCAGGAAGTAATTATTTACAGTGAAATGATTTTAGTGTATTTATCAGTCCGTAAATAATATCAAATTCATTCAAAAAATTCTTCATATATCACGACCATGTGCCGTCCTTACCAACAAATTTCACCAACGAACACCTATCTTTTCATAACCATTCATGGGTACCTTATGTACCTTATTACCACATATATTCATACATACACACATACATATTACACATCTTATACATGCCTACATATATATTTTTCGTCCTTTTAATTTGTCAACTGTCGTAATTAAAATCAGCTTGAAACTTCGTTAGGTTTACTCTCTTACTGGAGGACCATTTTAATTCATCACCAGTGACTTCCTGTCATTTTATCTTGCGGCTCCTTTCAGTCATATAATTCAATTTCAGTCCTCTCGTAGCCGTATTCTAGCAGCTGTGAGCTTGCTCGACATGGGTTTTAGTTTCACAACTCATTTGCTTTAAGTAACTTCGACGCTAACATCTCTTTCCTGTTCCCGCCTTAAAGTGGTTAATACTGCTAAAAGCACTTTTCCTTGAGATAAAATGAAAGAATGGGGATACGACAGATTACGACGGTCCTCCTGCTATTATGTGGATATTCCCCTCTCTGTTGTCTAGGGACTTTCCAGCAATAATCACTCCTTTAAAGGTTTAAATGAATACACCAAATTTTCTTTTTTTTTTCTGAGAGGGAGTTACTTTGGGGAATCGTTCTTGATCTTGCTTATAAAGAGTAAGAAGGAGATAAGAATTTACATAAAAGTGATAAAAGTAAATGTATCACATTATGTTGGGAAGTTACTAAAGTAAAGTATGAATGTATGTACAAGATGCTGGATATGTCATGGAAAACTTTCCAAAATAAATTTTCTTTGACCCTGATTAAAAAAGTGAAGATAGTCAAAGTATTGTCGTTATCATTATAAGACTTAGGGGCATTTTTGGGTCTTGAATTTTTTGGCCTTTCAATAAAATTATTTTCACTTGTCATGTAATTTTGTCGTTAATTGTATCATATCGGAGTCGGTTGGTTGGTGTCCCACATGTCACTGATGATTAGAAAAGCTTCGTGTGATGTTATAAGATTTGTTGTTGCTGTTAATAAAAAAGAAGAGGATTTTAGGAGCGGGGAGTTGTCAGTGGGAGAAAATTTTAGGAAATTCGAAACCATTCTAGATCGAAAAAAGTGCAGGACGATGTCAGTGTAGTATGTATTCAAATTGACATCTCCGGAGATGATAGACCTTACTTACTATCCCGAATCACTGAAGCCACTACATATATGTATACCATACCAAACTTCTGAGGATTTATTAAAAATGGTTGAGCCTAGCGAACTTAATAAAAGTTCTATCCTATCATAATAATTTCAGATTTTACTATGCCCGAAAACAATGATTTGAAAAAGGAAGGGGCAATAAGTTATTTTACTAGTTGAAAAATTGGTCATCGGTTGATTTACTATCGCAGGGGCTAGGAAACTCATAGAGCATGGCCCAGGCTTAGCGGGCCCATGCGTAAAGATAGCAGTAGCCAACAAAAAGAGTTATCAAAAAAGCATTCTCGAAGGATATATTAATTTCAACTTCATAGGGATTGATCAAGATGGGATATCGTGGTATCCAACCGTCATGCCAAAATTGTTGCTGACATTATCATATATTCGATATATCCCCCACTCCTAGTAGTCAAATCCTATATTCGGGTTATATATCTAGGGCTAATGGACGTCATAAGACTTAACCTTCGCCCATAAAAGACTATAACTACTACATCTGTACTAATGCCTGGGAACCAGACTGATTCATCAATAACTACTTAACCTTTTGGACCAAGAACACGACTTAGATAATGAATTATGGATTATTACAATAACGGATACTGTCATTGCGGTTATGCCACTAAAGTGAAATCTGACTTTAATCACCTTTGTGGTTGATGTGTGCTTTAATGATTATACAAGAAGACCCAAAAATTACCGAATCAAAGAACTGGAACACAGACAGACCACATCACTTTTAGCTACAAGTTTGGAGCTATCTATTTTAGAGGTTGTCCAAAGCACTAGAGTAGTTGATATTGGAAGTGCCCGATCTCATTGCGCCTATAGAATCTGGTTAAAAATTTGTAGAGATTTGTCCATTAAATTTCTTAAACAAAGTAAATTTTATGAGCGAAAATCGGAATTATTTATTGTATCTTTTGAAAATTATATATCGAATACAATATCGTTCTTGATATGATCAGCTTCGTGCAATTCGCAAGCCAAAATTTGCAATATCTGTTCTCAAAGAAAGTGGTGGTTTGTTTATACCTCACTTTTCTATATATAAAAAAATATTCAGTAGTTAGCTTGCATGATTATTTCATGACTTCTGTATGGGATGTGGCGCCATCTTGTGTAAATGAGAGCTGATTGATATTATATTAATTTAATTTAGGCTATAAATATTCCCTTCAGATTTTACGCTAACCCACGGAATCAACGGTAGTTGAAAATTGCGTTTGCATTTTGAAAAAAGCTACATCCTATAATGCTATTTGTACCGTATCCCAAAACCGCTCTCCACGCGTTCTGTGGGGTGATTCATCACATGAGTTACGAGATAATAATAATACAGTTAATAAAAAAGAAACAATTCAAAATCAAAATAGATGTATTTTTCGTTTATTTTTGTATGTTATTTATGTTTCGTCACATTAAACAACTGCAGACTTCAGGGGATGTCTGACTTGCAAGAGAATAGAAAGTATGGGTTTGAGTATAACGCCACTCATTGTCAGCGGATTTGCCTACGCTACATATTTATACTGTTGATTTGGGACATCCATTGAAATGCATAGGCAGTGCAGTGGCGCACAAATTACTAATTGAAAACCTTGCATAAATTTTCACCACTTTATAGTATTTTTTGAGTAGCTTCGAGGGCGAAAAGCCTTACATTGACAAAAAATGAATTTTTCGACAAGGTTTTTTTTTGTTTTTTTTTTTTACGTCATGAAGTTATAAAAGTTATGAATATACCTGACGCAATCATTTTCTACTTTTTAGCATAGTTTAAATAAAATTATATATTTTTTAGAATGTTTTTATATCATTATATTCGTAACTTTTTTCAAAATGTATTTTTCTTTCCTTCTTTGTTTTTGTACAGAAATCCTCATCTAAGCCCACTACGTACGATTATTCAAAGCTGAAATTTTCATTGACTAAAAATTACTTCAATTTGATTTATCCCGAAGGTAAACTAACACCGAATATCTAGAAACTACATAAGCTCATGTCGAAAGCAAATTAAATGATTCCGTGACTCCACTTTGCACATTGCTTGTAAATGTAAATTTATCGGGCGATTGGGAGGCTGGTGAGGGTTGTTATATAAGCTAGCTCTGTGCGTGTGGTGTTCAACTCTCTTCCTTAATTCGTATGCTTTTATATAATGTCATTGAATTCGGAATAAAAGTAACATAAAAAGAAAATATAAGAGAAAAAAACAAAACAAAAATGTAACAAAACAACGGAAAAATGAAAATTTCCTCATCTGACGTATGTCTATCTATTTGTCTGGCTGTCTGTGGAACCACTAACTAAAACCAAAGCTAAAATCAACAAAATTTTCATGTAAAATCATGGAAAGTGTATGCTGCGTAAAACCGCTGTCATTCTATTTGAAAAGGGAAACTGACAGATTTTTCCCGACAATATTTGCCGAGATTGTTCATTGTTTTTAAACATTGAAATGTCTGTTGGAGTTTTACATTGTTGGGGGTTTTCGAATTCGTATTTATGGGCATACGTATCTACAAGTAAAACTACACCATATCGACATGTATACGTATATAGTGTTATGAATCTACAGATCATAACCTTACCCTATATACATTTCATAAGACTCACCAACCACACAAATTCATTATCGGCTCACCAAATACTTATCGCAATGATAATCAAATTTCTCATACCTACCTTTCTAAAAACAAAAACGACAAATTTATGTAGATCTTACATACATAAATTTCAATCACCTTTTCCTCAGTCACAAAAATGACAAACATATGTACATCGCTACATATATACTTTTCAGGTGCACTTCTTTACGCCACAAAAATGACAAACATTATGTACATCGCTACATATATACATTTTTCAGGTGCACTTCTTTACGCCACAAAAATGACAAACATATGTACATCGCTACATATATACATTTTTCAGGTGCATTTCTTTACGTCACAAAAATTTTATAAATATGTACATTCTTACATATAAATTCCTCGATCGCACCAAACAAAAGATATAATTGGCCACCCGCAAGAAATCAACCTTTGTACTTCTTGACGTGTGTCCAAATATCAAGAATTATCGCATCTCTTGCAATTTGATGCCCATACGGCGCTTGGAATTGCGATCGATTATGATCAAAGTCCATCGTGTGACCCATGGAAATTCCAAATTTCACAAGGCAATAAACTTTGATTTTTATGTGCTTACCTAGGTGGGTACTCAGTTATTGATATTGATCAATAATAGCAAAGAAATGAAAACTAAGCATTTCTGATCAATATCGATTAATTGCAAGCCAAAATATATTACCTTTGCCCCAAATAAATTATTTGCCTACCCTGGGAAAATCGATTTGTGTGGAAGGGAGTATCATCCCATATTAAATTTTTAAATAAAAGACGAGTATCGGGATAGGAAAAATCAGAAGTATTATTACGTCTGGAGAAGCAACTCCTAGATTAAAAGAAGTGTTTTAACAAAAAAGGCATTCCTAGAGCGTCCCCCTACCAAAGGTAAGGCCTCTAGTGAAATAATTAAGTAATAAAATTGTGAATCGACGCAAGAGAAGTACTTTTAAAATAAACAGTTCGTTTCCTAAGGTGAAAGTGTTTTAGTACAAAAGGTCCCGATAGTCTGTTAGGACTATCTCTAGAACCCTTGTTGTACAGGCGGTACAACAATAGAAAGTGTTGTGGAAAATAAAGAAATGTTTTCAGAAAGTTACACCTATCTTTGGAATTTGTTGAGTTCTGACTTTTGATATGTATTTTCTGATATACAATCTCAGAACTGCTGACGAGGAATTTTATCTCTAAAGCCAGTCTTATAGATAATACAGTTTTGAAGGTGTTACAAGCAAAAAATTATTGTGGGGGGAGGGGAGGAGAAATCTCAACGGTATTCCAGAGATGTGAGTGATTCATAACTAAACTTTTTTATGTATCTTACAGAACCTTTTTATCTGTATCCCCTATCATCTGTTACCTTTTGACACTTAACTACGGAAGCATAAAGCTTTCACTTCAATATAGAGGAGAAGTCCCAGGACGATTTAAATTGGCTTAAAATTGAATAATAATATAAATAAAATATTGATATTTAAATGTGTTTTATTATCAAATGGGAGCTAAAAATCATAATTTATTTAATTTATTGCAACTTTTCGGCTTTAATATAGGAACTATTCATATAATACTTTTATGCCGAAAGTGCTTAAAAAATTTAGCGACTAAAATAAAGAAGAACAAAGGAAATAAAATAATAAAAATTATAGAAAAAAATCAATAATTTCATTGGATTAGGATCCATTACACCTAAAATTCAGAAAATCACATTGAAAATTATCGGCTTCACGAAACCCACAAGGTGTGTTTTACCGGCTTTTCTGGCATACATTTCTTAAATTTCTGTAGATTTTAAAATTTGATAATTATCATATCCATGCAGAAATTCTAGACATCTTTTTCTCAAAATCTGTATTAGTTCCTTTTATTCTTTCCGTAAATTGAATTGTACTAGGTAGCTGATTAGTATTTGCATTTCACTAAAAATGGGCACTCAACATAAAAAAAATACTTACTTAGCGACAGATGCGCGGTCTCATACACCACTCCAAATACATTTCCACAATAACTAGAGAAATAAACGTACTTACTGCATCAGAAGTCGGTAGAGAGCTAAAAACTAGGAACCCGCTGAATAAGCAAGAGCTGAATCGATTACGTTGGCAATGATATGTATAAGATGAATTAGTCTTTTCGCGGTCCTTGGGATCGCGTTTTTGTTATTAAGGGTTAAAAAAAAATTACTGTGGCAGGTGACATAACGCTCTATCCTGTTATACATATCCAGCGCAGTTCTAGCCTTAAGTATGAAACATTGGTTCTTCTCAAAATGCAAATTTCGCGCCAGTTTATATGGGATACAGTGTCATTAACATGTGAATTTTAATGCACTTCCGAATAGCCCGTACTATCTCCTTTATTCTCATACAACAGACCATTTCGAAGTGCATTAAAATTTATATGGTAATGACGCTATATCCCACGTAAAATGATACGAATTGAATTTTGAGAAAAACAAATGTTTCACACCTAAGGCTATTTACTCTATCGTAAATACGAAATATATCGGAACTGAATATACACGAGAGGAGAGGCCATCTTGTTACCTATTGCAGGAACTTTGTTTCAAGTCGATGGCCTACGGATCTCCTGAGATAGAAGTAAAAACATTATATCAGGTACCTGAAAACCCTTCAGTTATAAATCACCATATACATACTTGGAACCCCCTCCCCCAACCTAACATTAACCAATCATCTGTTTCCATTACATGACCAACAATTCAAAATCATCTTGTATATTATAAATTCAAATTTAAAGGCGAATACGTAGTATAAAAATAGCAGCTCCTCGGCCTCACTCTGAATTATGTTATACGTCTCTCCAAATCGTCCTCCTACATGTGATTTGGGGTACTTTTCATGTGCTACAATCTTTAAGCTGTTTTTTTTTATTTTAATTGCAGGAAAGGAAAAATTCTACGCTTAAAAATAGTATAATATCATTTATCTTTACGAATGTTAGTTTAGGAGATCGGACGATGTATCACACCTTCTTTTTGGGACCACATGTCTTCAGAAATTAATTCGTTCAATTTCAGAGTTTTTTTTTATATTGCTTATCATGGAAAGAAAAACATGCTGCAATTACATGTTCTATATAAATACCACTTCAACTTGTAACTTTTTGCAGATGTAAAGGTGTCTTGAAGATTTTCGGTTCACCATAAAGACGAATAGTATTTGGTAACATGGATAAAAATGTGCTCCGTGCTATTCAGTTCTAAACTACCTTGACACAGTATTCCATGGTTCAGTGAAACTAGCTTGTGACCTACTTGAATATTTTATGGAAACATCTTTAACCTTCACTTTACCAATATCTACCCAGGTAGATATTTCGATTTACTTTCCTTTATAACTCAGGAAAATTTCATCAAATATTAAAACGCCTCCGACTCAGTGACTAAATTTTCAGTTTATTTCAGAAAATAAAAACAAAATCATTTTATTCGCACCGCTTTATATTTTTTTCAAAATTTCGTTGTTTTATATACGGATTTGAAAATATATCTACCCGGGTAGATACATACAATTTATATGGGAATTTTCGAATGTTGACGTTTGTCGTTAGAATATTTGCAACGATAAGAGTAAAACATTTTAATACAACATTTATTTATTTTTATTGATAATATAATGTAAAATAACTAATAATATGAATAAAGTATGCACAGAAATTGCAAAAAGTAGAAAAAAATAATTAAAACTAGCGAAAAATATCAACGTTGGGTTGGCGTGATGAATGTATTGGGGATGTACCTGCATGACAGCCTTCACATTTTGTTTGTGTCAAGTTGTGGTTTTTTACATTTGATGCATTCTTGGCGAATAGCTCTTTTTTTCTTGCACTGCCGGTAGCACATATAGCATCCACCTTTTTGTTTGATGCGCCCGGATGCACCTCGTTCTGGACAATCATCTGGAGTGAAATCTTCGTCTGTTTGGCTTGATGCAGTAACCGGCTCACCTAAAACACATTCCATTGCCGCCTTGATGTAGAATTTTGAAATAATTTTTTTAATTTTCGGTTCTTCTTCTAATTTGGGGAATGCATAATTGTTCACCCAACAACTGCAGAACTTCACGACGACGCGATTTTTTCACAGTGCCTTCAGTGTTATTTGATGAGTAGATTATGTAAGCTGCAAGGGCTGAGGTAACTAGAATATTATAAAATAGTGCTAGAGGCTATTGTTTTGTCGTCCTCTTCGTGGAATATTGAGTGAGCATTTTATCCATCGTGTCCACACCAGCATTATCACAATGCATGATCGATAATAAAACCACGGCTCTGCCTTTTACGGGGACGTATAAACACATAACTACATTTTTACCAAATCCAAACTCAGTGGAGTAAACTGGTCGGTTTTTCACTGCTTTGAACGCATCTGGTAAATAGAGTTTATTTTTCTTTTTTAAGTGCTGACAACCGTCATTTTCCAAATAACCAGTTCCATAACCAGTGGTAGAGAGGTAAAGAAGTTATCCATCGTCAAATTTCGCCCTGTCCCTTTAAAAGGAGCCACCAACTCTTTCTCAACTCGCTCACCTTTCTTCACATCTCTGACATTTCCTAATTTCCCGGTGTAAATTTGACCATTTAGGGGATACGAAGTTGCGGAATCACAAGCCCACCAAATTTTTATGCCGTACTTTGCCAGCATGGAGGGCATGTATTATGTGCGTCCCATGTACCCATATAATTACTCGTCTACTGTAATGGATTCATATGGTCTGTAATATGTCTTTAGATTCGAGTTGACCATCATAAAAACATCTGTAATCGGTGCAGCTTTATCCACTTCTTGACGAGCAGCTTTTGTAACGTGCCAATCGAACCGAATGAACTTCAATATTTGCTGAAATCTATTTTTTGACATCGTACCACAATAAAGTGGGAAGGAATTCTGTTTCCAAAGTGTACCTGCAACCTCTTGATTTTATTTATGACAGCCCATTATCAACAATATTCCCAGGAATGCATGAAATTCTATTTCCGCAAGTGGCTCCCATGTAAGAGGTTTTTTATTCGTTCTTTTTGCTATTCCATTCGGCGCAGTCTGCTTAGGCTCTTCTGTTCGTATATCAACATGTAAGATCTGTAATGGCAGAACTCATGATGAAAAAAAAGTATCCTTTTGCGACAGATTCTTGGTGATTGGTGAACCGCTGACGCAGAAAGGTATTCAAAATTACTCTCTGGATTCATATTTATAATTTTTTTTGTCTACACTACTACTCACTTGAAAATTTCAATTGAAATTAAAGAATCTAAATCATGAAATATACTTATATATACTTTGCAGAATACGCCTACATTATAATTATTTTGCAAGAAATACTTATTTTTCTAGCTAATTGTCCAGACTAAAAATGGTATTTACCATACAAAATGTTTTGAAGAATATGTGTATCTACCTGGGTAGATACAGATGTGAATGTGTATATAAAGTGTTTTGGTAAAGCGAAGGTTAAATTTAAAGTAAAAATTTGTTAGATGGACCACTGTACTTTTTCTTGAAAATGTAAGAGCCTTTACTCTTACTTTATAGCAATCGATTGGTCTTTATATCTAAATTATATACCAATATACATTTCGCAACTAAGAATATTAACTAAACACGGGTATCAAAATATCACTAACATTATTCTTCATTTGTAAAAATTATTATAACTTTTTCTGATAGGGTAGTAATCTTTGCGCTACCTGTCGTCAGATTGTAGAAACTATTTATGTACTTTCTTCACTTTTTATCCATGTGTAGCTTGAATTGATAATTTTTTTAAATTTTAGTGAAGTGACATACAAACCTGCCGAGCCAATATGTATCTTCTGCGAGATTTAAAAAACCTTAAATTATATGATTCAATGGTAAACAGCTAAATAATTCATTTTGCATTCCCTAAAAAAATGTAGGCTGAACAGTACTGTACGCAATACACAGCTGCATTATGTTAGAAATATTATTTATTATGGAAACCAATGTTGAATCAGATGTGTTGAATGTCTCAACAATTTGTAGACGAGAACGATAGAGCTTAAACTTCCATCTATAGTATCATAAAACATTACATTACATCATATTACACAACCCCGTTTCTTTCCTTATATATTAGAATTTCTTAATTTTTTCACTATTTGTACTATTTTTGAACAGTGAAATTCGATCAAGTTAAATCAATCTGATTCTGAGACACTATTTGGCGATTCCTAGGTAAACTCAACTAGAAAAAAATCAATTGGGTACTCTCAGTCCATTCCTTTTGGAATGACCATATACGTCGATTAGGTACTCTCAGTCCATTCCTTATGGAAGGGCCATATCGCTCGACATAAAATCATCTCCAAAAGTCCACCATCTTCTTGATGTATTCAGCAACAGTTGTGGCACTGGAATATTTTCAGTTCAACATCTTCGGTTGGCACTTAAGTAAGGACTTTGAGTTGGAAAAATTGTCATGTAAAATAGGATTGAAAAAAAAAAACTTCGACAAAACTTCCACCATTTTTTTCATATATGCCCAAATTCTTTACCATATTTTATCCTAGCCATCCCGTACAAAGCTATATGGCTTTTCTTATTTGGTATCCAAGTGTACAAGTTTAGCCGATAAACAACAACAAAGCAAAAGAAAAATACATTGCAGATTTTTAAAAACTAGCGCTATCATTTATATTGCAATTGTGTGTAGACTGACGTCGTATAATAAGGTAAAATTTTGTTATTGCTGTTGTATTGCAACCCTCAAGTCTTCTCATGTTATCTCTCGTTGGATAACTTTATCTCCGATTTGCTTTTTGTATGTCAACCTAGCAACAAAGATTTTCGCCATTGAATTACTCGAGAAGCGGAAAATTGTTTTTCTTTGGCTATTGTCTCCGCTGTTCCTACTTTATCCATCACTCAAGTAAATGTGAGGGAAACAAGTTGATCCCATTATGTCCTTATTCACTTATTGGCTTGTTTGAAAAACTTTTATAAAGTGGTCACCAGAGCTTAATCCAAATTTATCTCGTTTGCTGGGTATACGAAAAAATTATATACAATGAAGTCGAAGAATAAAAGCTCCTATTATAAAGCGAGTCAGATTGTGTTGATGTTGTTAAATAAATTTACACACATACCACAGATCCAGGGGACCAAGTGGGTCATCTCTGTGTAAAGTTTTTCAATTTGAGCGAAGTCTTAAAAATCGATTCGAACTTTGGACGTTTTTATAAATTTAGAGGATTGAAGTCTATGTGAAAATGTAATTCTTCGGATTCTTTGTAATGGATAAAAATAAGAGAGTTTGGCGGTAGGATTTTATACCAGGAAAAGTATATGTGTGTGTATATGTGCATGGAGAATTTTATGTGCAGAAGTTTCTTTTTTTCTTTGAAATTGGATGATGCCATACTCTTAGACAATCTAATTCAGGTTAGTTCGGAAATGTTCCGACAAGTAACTCTGTATTGGGATTCCAAGATAAAGACCGGGGGTGAAATATCCCAAGCATGGAGACCAAGCTGGTCCATTGTACTAGCCTGCTAGAGAGAAAAGAGCGTTGCCCGAAACCTTCCTGTCCTCTTAATTAAACACATCAAGTCCAAGTGGGGTAAGTTTTTCAGCTCCTCCGCAGATAGAAGGGCAAATTCAAGGGTAGCCATATTCATGCTGCATCTCACAATGATAGAAAAAGTACACAGAAAGTGTTCAGTTGTGTCTGGTTTTTCTTATAGGCAAGATAGCCACTCCAGTCTGTATCCAGTGATGTTACCAAAAATAGTTCTACGTTGTTTCGTTCCAAGCTCCAAGAGAAAACTGTGAACTTCCTATTTGTATACAGGGGGTACTTGGGTAACGAGAAAGTCAAGAAAAGATGCCTTTCAAGCAGATACGATGAAAGGAATGCCTCTGAAGTCGGTTGAAAATGTAATAAATTCGAAGTTAATTCGACCATCTAATCAACTACTTGGTCTAAAAATTGATATGGCTCAGAATAAATTGCAGAAAGACCGCCGTCTTGTTGAAAGGAAGTCATTGTGATCTAGGTATATAACATCACCACGGTTAATACCGTAAAATCGTCTTTTTACTAAGCATGCTAAATACTTATCAGTAAAATTCTCGAGATATAATTCCCAATCCATGAAACAGAAATCTATATGTGTGCATGTTAGTCCGATTCTCTAAAATGTTTTATATTGATTCTTATAGAAAAGTGAGTAGACATTGATTTTATATATGCCATAGAGCCTAAACCACTATTCGCATGGGAAAATTTCTTTCCAGTAAATTTAAGCTTGGCTCCTTACGTTCCCAAAGGCTACACTTACTATGTACCATACTTAACAAAATAATAAAATAGTCTTGATTAAAAAGTAACCCTACCATTTTACGCTCAATAACTCTCAGCTGAGTAATAGTTGGCATAGTGTATGTGCGGCCGAGTCCGAATCTGCAGGCAGATTAATTCGAATTCATCGGACCACGACACATTCACATTTTCAATTATTACTCAGTTGAGAGTTTTGTTTGGGGAATCGTAGTAATTTCGTTAAGATGATTTTTTTTAAATAATTTTGTTGGGAAAGATATAAAATTTTCATTACGGTCGGGAAGACAAGAAAGTATGCAGTCGAAAGATAATTTTTGTATATGAATATTTAGTAATTTCGGACGGAGGACCAGTTCAAATCAAACTTTTTCCAGTCTTCCATAAATATTTTAGAATGTTTACTACGGCTATGTTAAGGCTATCATGTGGTAGTGAGGGACTCTCTTTCATGACTATGGAAGTATTTCGTGAGGGTTTTGTTATGAGTATAAGATGAAGAAGAAAATGAATAAGATGGCGAAGGAGTGGGAAAAGTCAAAAGTATTCAACACTTGTGTTGCGAAATGACCTGACCTAGATCAAAGTAGGTCTAAATTTATTTTTATTTTTTACTAACCTGAGGAACAATGATCTTCCACATATACGCTGAGCCTTCTGAGACTTCCTTTTGATTTCTGCCCGGGTTTTTCCGCTTTTACTTACTTCTTTAGGATGAAATGGATTGAAAAGAGTATGAATCCCCTGAGGGGGGTGGACTCTGGGGAGTGGGCCACAGCAAGGCCCATTATTCACCCTCAGGGCTTATGACCAATTGCTCATATGTCCCAGCCGGATGAACAAAATTCAGGATTGGCCGCTAACGCAGTTCTTCAAGGAGGTGTGTGCCAAGGGATATGTAATGCTTTCCACAGAGAGTTAGACAGTGACACTGGAAGTGAGTCACCGTCTCGCCCCTCTGCATATAGGATCAGCAACTAGTCTCATTTTGTGTTGGTGACCCCTGAAAAAAGAGTACCCAGTGAGAATTGACACAAGTGTTCTCAGGATTAGCTTGCGTAGTCCCAATATCTTTTCGTCAGATTTGTGTTAAGTTTACCCCACAGTTCCTTAGTAGTTCTGTCCGAGGAATCATCCAGCCAGAGGCGACTGTGTTGGCAGTCAGCCCAGACCGAAATGTTAAATGCAAGAATTTTTGGAGTAATCGCGATTGTAGAGGATGAGTCCTCTAAGGTTGCGTCTTCGTCGCTTAATTTCTGAATGTTGAGCATAATCTTTTTCTCATTCCAGGGTTGGCTCCTCCCATTACAGCAGGTTTTAGTTGTAGATCTGCAGTAACCAGCATACATGGTCACTGAGGATATCTCTTCATATTCAAACATTGAGCAAAGATTGCTTCCACCTCCTCTTCATCTGGAGATTCCTATGTGCATTTGTGGAAACTTGCACGAATACCAGATACAGAAAATGCAATTGCAATGGAAAAATCGAATTTAAATTTCTCTGGTTGAGGACGCTTTTGAGCTTCAATTCAATTTATCAAGGTTCGATTAACAACTATGACCCAAAATAGCCTGCTTTTATTGTGTCACGATTATTGATTTACAAAAGTGTGTGCATTTTATTGTATCTTTCACTTTCGAACTAATAACAATAAAAATAAGTAATAATAAAATAAAAAAACATTTTCTGATAAATTTATAGCTCCAGTATAAAATCTGTTTTATGTGAGTTTTGCTTTACTATAACAAAAGTTAATAGAGCAAAGATAGTCACGAAACTCTTTTATTGCATACCATGAATTTACGAGAGCGGATTTCTAACACCAATAGATCATAAAGACCAACACTTTACGAGTGCATTTTATTATTTGCCACCCATTTCTTATCGTGTTGTCAATAAAATTCCAAACTCGCAATGCACAAAAAACCAGATTGTCAATAGAAAATTGACACAGATATAGGAGTCCTTCCCTCTGTTCAATTGATAAATGACACACGCCACCAATCAACACATATAAAAAACTTTTAATGTCTTCTAATTATAGAAATTTTGATGGAAATATTTTCCTCACGGTAGAAAAGGGAAGATTTATGTGGGTGACGAAATGAAGACGAAAGTATAAAGAATGCGCCGGAAATATTCACCCTCAAATAGCCTCCATAAATTCCATCTTTTCTACCACCAGTAAGTCAATCAGCACAGTGGTGGTGTGCAGAGAAGGTTGGAATTTACGTGAAATATGAGTCAAATAACTCGAAAATGAATAACCCGTCCAATCTCCTTTTGCATAGAATAGAACTCATATTCATATTTACCACAAAGTTCGTGCTGAATATATATAGACCCAAAGTGTACAGTAAGACGAGGATATACACCGTACACACACATACATATTCATTCATGTGTACAAGGAGCAGGCATTCGCCCTTGTGAATTATGAAAATTGATGTTGGGGTAAAATGGAGTAGCTTCCATCTAATAAAGCCAAATTCCATTCACCTTTATTAGAAATCATCAATTCAAGTCTCCTACGCCTATTCTTTACCTCTCTCTACTAAAAATTCTTGGAAAACGTAGTGGGAGGGAAGTAGCAGGCAATTTGGCTGAATTTAAAATTTCGAATATTATACCACACAGGAAGAGAAAGAGCTCTATAAAAAAGGAACTACGGGGAGTTAACATTGTACATGAGTTGGTAGAGAATATTCAGGATGCCACCTGTATGTAGGAGGTAAAGAAAAGATCAAGTTCATAGAGGCATTAAATTCTTCCAGTTGCGATTTTTTTGTTAGTTTACGCTATTAATACGAAGAATTCAGGATTAATAAAAAATTAATGAGCTCTGGTTAAAACTTGACTAAAATCGATGAATCAGTTTGCTATCAACACTTATCCAAAAGACGAATCTGTATACCGTTGATGTTATAATGAATGGACTAGACAAGAGTAACTGGGGATCATCGGGCGTACAAATTATATAAATTGGCCCCAGATAAAGAAATTCTCATTACTTGTCATACGAGATATTTTCTGGGAGGAACGAAAATCAAAATTGGTTGTGAACTGACGTTGCATATATTTTAAGAGCATTATTTAAAAGAAGAAGGACACTCGACTATCTAGTTTCTCTTAAAAATTAGGTCGAGATGATTCCCACAAAGGATGATAAGAGTTTTATATAGTCACCTACGTATCCACATGTATATAGAAAGGATGAAGGAGATGAGTCTAGTTCTAGTGTTTACTTTAACGGCGGTACTATGTGGGACCCTATGTAATAATAAAATAAATAAAATAAATGAATAAAATAATAAATAAAATAAGTAAAATTAATAAATAGTGTCTATTCTGTGGTCGATTTGAATAACTTTTTTTCGTGGGCATTTTATTTGCCTGAGATTGCATTTATGTATATCAGACACATAGAAGGGCCCTGAATAAAGAAACTCCTCAACACCTGAGGCAATAAGAGGCAAGACAATGATCGGCTTTTGCACTTTCAATCTGCTTAACATAGTTCGTCTCAATTTTTTAATTATATTAGGCCATTGGCATTGTGGATCAATGAATTTGTACCGGATATACCAAGTAACTTATTCTCTTGGAGTTATCTGGGTGTAGGTATTTTTCTCCACAATAAACAAATTTCAATTAATTGTTGTAATTGCCCATATAGTTGCCGAAGTAGATCATTATCTTCTTTTGGAAATTTATTTTATGACGGCTCTAATTATTCTATATTTCTTTTTATACTTTAATTTCGGGGTGACTTAAAGCTGTTGCCTATTTTCAGAATATGGGATCGAATCCGGATCGCTAATTAATTAAGGACATTATATACAATGGCAGAGCTATGAGTTCGAGAGGCTTCTTTATGAAGTATCAAATTAAAAAGACAATAGGAAAAATAGGTTGTGATACAGTGGCACATACATGTAATATAAATCTGTATTTACCAAAATTAATTTAATTTATTTCCCTAATTTTAATAATAATATTAACAAGCACATGTGACATGTGAGTTACATAACACTCTTTTATGTGTGTCTAATCAAATTCGTAAAAATAAAGCTTTACAGCGAATCAAATTATTAGCGGCAATTACGCCAATATAAGTTATGTGAGAAAATGAAGGAGATATAAACAAATAAAAAATAAAAAGAAAATATAGATGATAATAATAATAAAATCAAAAGGAAAAAGATTTGCACCGTATGATTAATTAATATATTATTCGATTGAAAGAACATGTCGCATTTGCACTTGAAGTTGTGGGCATTCATAATGAAATGAAAATCAACAGGTAAAGCATTCCATGTTGTAACTCCAAGAAAAGCGAAAGATTTCGACCTAAGCAGTAGCTTGTAGGTAGGGATTGACAGTTGCCTTATTCTAGTGATGAAAACCGAAAATAATTTAATAAGTAATCCGTACAGTAGCCGCTGATAGCTTTATGGATCAGTAAAAAACACGATACTGGAAATATGTATCCAAGGAATATCCCAAGATTTTCCGAGCAAACGGTGACGAGAGATCATATCTTTTAAAAAGAAAAATGTAATAAGGACAAGAATTAAAAGTAGTGCAAATCACAACAAATATCATCACCGTACATAATCAGTGGAAGTGCTTTTAAAGAAGCATAAACTTTACTAGTTAAACTTGAGATGTGATCAACCCAAATCATCCTGGAATTATATGCGATACCCAAGCTCTTAGCATTAGAGGAAAAAGGTATAGCATAACTATTAATAATCACTGGAGGGAGAATAAAGGTGTTTGTATCACGATAATATACTATTATCACTGGAGATTTGGCAGGATTTAAGTTAAGTTTATTCAGAGAGACCCAATAACCTATTGCTGCAAGATCTACATTTAATTTCTTATTGCCAATACAGATATGTGAAACGGGAACAGAAAGGGAAATCTGCACATCGTCAGCATTAAGCTGGGTATGGCATTCGGAGGTACATGACTGTAGGTCATGGACATATAGGAAGAAAAGGAAGGGCCCAAATATAGAGCCTTGCGGGACAAATTATTTTATCTTTAGAGCACCAGGGTAACGAGATCCACACACCCCTGTCTGTTTACGGTTTATTGAGTAATTATGAATTAACTTATCAGAAAAAAAAAAGCTAAACTGATGACGGCAAATAAGCTTATCCAAGAGTATAGAAAAGTCTACGGAGTCAAAAGTCTTCGAAAAATCAAGCACCACAACGAATTCTTTCAGCCAGGAGAATACGGTGCTAGGTTTCGCACGAATATCAGATTAAAAGTCCGACAGAAGTTGAGTCTTCTCAATAAAATTCGTAATCTGTATTGAGCTAATTTTTTCCATCAACTGGCATAAAATAGGTAAATACTCATCGATCTATAATCTTCACAGAAGATTTACATATCTTTCAAATAGGTGCAACACGACTAGATTTTCATAAGGTAGGGAAATTGAAAGTGGTAAAAATAGTATTAAAAATATGAGTTACAAGTTTTATAATAAATGGCAAAATAAATCTAATAAATCTAGGATCAACACCTTTATTCTTTATAGGCTTTCCAGTAAGTTGCCGTAATTATAGATTGGCATTAGAATGAAATTTAATAAACTAAACTATTAATAAGCTCACAAATATTTTTTCTTAAATTTATCAACTATGTGGATATCTTTGGTTTATAGTCGAACACAATGAATATTCTTTTATTTTTTCATCAAACTTTTATATTTACTAAAATTTTTAGTATAGAGGTATCTAAAGGTAGCCATTTAAGTCTGTTCCTCTTTTTCTATTTACCAAAGAGAAGAACTCATTGAGCATGAATATGTAGCGGTAAAGGAGAAAATGACATCCAATATTGCTGCGGTGTACGAGGGAGTGGATATGACAAGTGAAGGTGGACAGCGTATAATGAGAGAAGAGCAATGTATAATTTTTGATAACTCTGAAAATTGAACATAAACAGTGCCGTGCTATTTTTCAGGTTTGATGAAAACCAATAAATTATAGCTGAATGCTTGAATTTCTCAAAATTCAGAACTTATAAATCTCAACTTCAAAGCACAATTTCTGTTTTGAAACTTGTATATTTATCTCTACTTCCGCTAAGCTTGGAAATTCTAAAAAGCTTTTTATAAGTAGGCGTTTTCTTCCTGTTTATAGACAAACCACACTTTCCCCTCCATATATTTTCCACCAAGTTTATAAACTTCCTTAAGCTCCTTATCCTCTTTAAATAACTTTCATCACCTTTGTGCAAGTAAGTAGTTTTCTACACTATGGCTGCCTTCATAATATGTTCCAGCAGGATTCGCTATACAGACTATGTAGACTCTACTAAAACTATCTCAGCCTTGGATTTAATCTGAGTCTTCCATACCGCAACAAATAATTAATATTGAAACGTAGCAACTTAATCAGGCAGGCATACAGGCCTAGAGTAGTGTCTAAATTAATACAAATGTGCGGTTTTGGGGTCGAACGTAACGGCAACGCTCTACGGCAGCTCCCCGCATATAATTCAACAAGCGTTCTAAATCCGCTTTGATTAATTAAGTTCAAAGCAGCAATTTCCCAGTATTTTTTGGATTCACTAGGTTTTCAAAAGATCATCTACATACGAATTTAGGTATGTAGATATCTGCGTGTATAGCCAAACTATAATTAATCTGTGGCGTTAAATTTACCATAAAAATTCTTGATAAAGGTAGTGACATTAACAACTTAATGAAGGAAGGCATCTCTTGGGAATTTTACTGCTGAGACATTCTTTGATCCTTCATCGTGGTGTATAATTTGCACTGAAACCATCTATAGTATGTATGTATGTTTGCAAACAAGAGCAAAGAGTATAAAAGTGGTAGAGAGAAGGTGTCGCGTAATGAAGATCTGTACCTACAAATATGTATATGCTTGTTCAAGTGATAAGTTCATTTTACATTAAGGATGGACACCGTTAGCGGACACCTTTTCTACTACTACTAGTATACCCGTTACCCAGGTTAATACACGACGAAAGATGGGCGCATTTGGTGGGTTATAAAATTTTCTAGTTATGGCAAGAGTAGACAAATGGTTGAGGCAGGTGAATGGAGTTTTGTGTGAAGATAGGACTTAAGGTTACCCTAACGAGTTTAAAATTACCATTTAAATTTTATAGGATGAAAAAGAGAAGTAGATACCGGCAATTTGTTCTTCGAAGGATATGCGGAGTCCGATGGGATGTAAAAATGAGGGAAATTCGGAGAACTTGTAGAGAGATTTATGCAGTTTAAGGCATTAAATTTTTATTTTTATTGTATTCATATACCTGAAGATAGGAAGCGTTAAAGAATAAATCAAACGGCCCGGTATCTTATAAAATCAAGTAAGTTAAATTTTATTACTTTTTTAAAGGTTGATTGGATCATTTTGAAGCCCCGTGCGTCATAATTTGATTTTTATCTGGCGTTTTGTACAGTACCTCCCTCAAATTTATAATTCTGCATGGAATATTTGGAGCTATTTTACTCGACAGAAATTTTCTCAAATGCATGAAAACTTAGTCATGTCCGGAATATTCCTAAATTATGAGAGGCTGGGTAGCTATCCTTCAGATTATATGATTCTTTTTCGTCCATGAGACACTTCGTACATACAGGGTAAAATGCATAAAAAGAAGAAATTTATCAAATGGACATAAATGTAATTGAAATGTTGAAGAGGTTATTAAAGAAATACAGACAAAAAAAATATTCATTTTTTCATGATGTTGGAAAGTTTAGGGGATACCCTATTATGCCGTAACACAGCCTTCGAAAGGAAGGAAAAATGAATAGGAATTTGGGGATTATTGTGTTAAGGAGATGACGATATGGATTTCTAAGCAGCTTTTATTAGGACCGTTTACTGGAGGAGGGGGGGGGGGGTGAGAAATAAAAGGATGGGATACAATTTCACACATTTATACTGTTCTACTGATGAAAGATTCGCGGAAGTTTATGGTACGACCGAATTTAAATTCAAGGGTGTGGGGTGGGCTAAATTGCAAGATGGTATATATAGGAAGAACTATATAAGCAATCAGGCTAAAGATTTCCTCAGAGGAATGACCATAGAAGTAACGATAAAGGAGAGACAGACATCTGCCTTTGCGCTGGTGCTTCAGAAAATCAGTAGTTGCTATTGTTATGTCACCCCTAATAAACCGAACGGCTTTTTTCTGTGCTTTGTCTAGTTCATAAAATTCAATGCGTGAAGACCCTGTTCAAATATGGGAATTACATACTAATGGAAACATGGGATGGCGAGCTCGAATTATCTACTCCATCGACGGAAATTGGTTGAGAGGATGTTGGGGTAAGTTTGAGTAATAACAGACAAAATATTTTTTTTTTTGGTTTAAATTACATGCATAGGTAAAAAAATAAATTTTGTTTACTCCGTTTAATAATGATGGCATGTTTATTCAACGACTTTGAAAAATTACTTTCTAGAAACAAAGGATTTTGTGCTTATACGAGTATGCAACAATATTTTCAGGTTGCCGGAAATTGATCTAATGAGCGATATACAATTGCGCACAAATATCTTAAAAATTATCATCAGTTTTTAACTTAACAAACGTAGTAGTAAGTCTTACTGCCTGCCGGTATATTTTGAGTCAGTTAAGAATTTAGGAATTCAACTTAATTTTAGATCTAGTTGTTGCGACCACATCAGTGTTTCGATGGAGAAAATTTATTGTTGTCTGTCCGTCGATTTTCACAGAAAATTGACTATAAAACTGATTGTCCCGCATTTTAACTATGGAAGCCTTATTATTTGATGGAGTAAGAAGAACTTTAAGAACTTTTATTTTTAATGATTCTAAATCAAATTTATAAATGCAAGAAGAAAAAACAACCGCCTTGTCCGGGGTTTAAAACCGGGACCTTCCGCTTGCCGGGCGACTGCTCTTACCACTGAGCTACCGAGAAAGATAATTTTCCCTCTTGCATTCATAAATTAGTTACGTTTGTCACTAGCCTACTAAGCCACGTTTTGCTTTCAGCTGGCATTAACCAGTAACGATGAAAGCACACAAATAAATTGTAAATTCAATTTTTATTTATTTTATTATTTACCAAACTAAAATTTTGTCAAAAATCACTTTCTTTAGCCCTTAACGACCTAACATGTTATATTTTCAGACTTCAATCAAACGCTCATGTATTTGCTCTTGTTAGGTCCCTAAACGGAGCCTCTGTCGAAGTGTATTTGACTCGTAGTAAGCTTATCTTTCTTCTTAGGTTCATTTATATTAAATCCCTATATATCCGAAAGCCTTTATAGTTCTTGTACTAGAGAAGAGGTCTTCTACTGCTTGTCCCTAAATGTACATCTACATAAGTACGGTGAACGCTCTAACTTCGTCCAAGTTGCCTGAAAATGGAGTGAACTTCCTTCTAAATTGAATTCAATGCACAGTTTCCGGCCTGACTTTTGCCAAACAATTCAAAGATAACATTAATTAGTGTTAGATTCTTAGACCTTCAAGTTCTTGTTACATTATTATTATTATTATTTTTTTAATTTGTTTTAATTTATTTTTTTTATTTTTTATTTTATTCTTTTCTCTCCGCTCGCTATATTTAAGTTTTATATTTGCTCTTGATGTTTTTTTATTTATTTTATTTTAACTTATTTAAAACTTTTTTAAGTATTAGTTTAATGTTACTTACGTTCTTATTAACACCTAATTATACTTTATAAGCTTTCGTAATCTTCTCTACAGCGTCCAATAAATTTATTATTTTACATATTTTAATATTTTTACGCTTGCCTGTATGCTTATAAGATTATACTTATAATCGTCCAGCGACAACAAGCTGCTCGCAGGTGACAAATTAGTGACTTTCTGCCACATTTGATGGTGTTCCTCAGGGATCCATTCTTGGGCTATTATTATTCTCGATATTCATGAATGCTCTGTCAATGCATTGTGGTATTCGATATATACTTCGATTTTTAACTCTACATCATCCGTTGAATTTATTTACAGGCGTGAAAAACTCTGCAAATGAGAATCTCATTCATATTTATTGTTGAACCTCGTGAAATATTCTCGCTTTAAAAGTGAATTTAAAGATCTCAGAATAGAAAATCCTAAAGGCAGGCCTAGAATGACGAAATTTTAAGGAGTGAGTGAATTTTGTACGAAAAGTTAGGATCCTTGGATGGAAGTTTGACGTTTCCCCAATAAATACCTTGATTATTGTGGAGGAATCCGAAAATACAAGTATTTAAAGAAATGAAACAAAACTGTAATGTGCTCATATATCCACGCTATTAGGAATTTATACTCGCATACATAGGTATAAATAATGTGTACGAAATGTCCAACAAAATGTACAAAGAGTCCAACGCCATCTATTAGTCAGCATTTAAAAAAAAAACCAATACACAATACAAAGGAAAAACTATTGATGCTCCACGAGAAGATATATCTTTATATGACAGATATGATAGTCATTAGTATTAAGTCACTCTAACTTCCTAATTAAAGATTCCCCTAAAATGTATCTACCTACTTATCTCTGTTTGCTCTTGCATAGCATTTTCTGAAATTTATTTTAAAACTGTAAATTAACCATCACTTACTACCACTTCCATTCTCCATAATATCCCCCAAAAGGTCACAAAACACTTTCTTATAATAAAGTAAGAAAAACGTTTTTAGTTTTTAGTCTTAACCTTAAACTTATCGTAACGTACCCTTTTTGGATGAAATAATTTCGTAGATCTCTTGTTGTGATTATTATTTTCATCCACAGGTTAACTCAAGCTTATACCTCTCCTTCAAATGTCTTTAAGATGGGAAAAAAAATGTCCAACAAAAGCACTAAGAACTTATCTCAAGAGTTCATTCCCCGCACAATTACTTAGAAAATTATGCATAAAATCTTACGATAAGCATCACTTATTTGAGGCCGTTAAAAATGTTTGTTCTTTTCACAGCTCAGTAAAATTCTGAAAAGCTTTTGGATGGAGCTTTACCGTCCAGGATTATGTGCAAGTATATGCGAAATGAATTTAGCTATTCGAATAAATTAAACCATGGGACGATAAGATGTGCCAAGAAGGTTATTTTATAAATACTTTAGATGGTATAGATAAAATATAATTTTGATTATGAAATGTTATAAAGTATTATTATAAAACTTGGATGTCCATTTTAAAGTTGTGTGTACATCATTTGAGATTTTCACTCCAGGCCAATGCGCACGTACAAAGAGTGTGTTGAATGAGGGAAGAAACTTTCAAATAATTGTTTGCAGCATATACATTGAGGCCTAATTCTTTGTCTTTTTACACTCAAAAAGTTGAAATGATTGAGAAATGGTATTCTTTAGGGTTCTAGTTTCAGACCTGTATACAGTTAAAGTATTTTTTTTTATACTCAGCTTGTAATGATGGTTAAGAAGGCATTTCTTTTTATATGTAAACATAAAAATATGCTAACAGGTTTTGGTAGCAAGGGTGCTGATTTGATCTTCTGTCGAACTTTACATGTACGTTCATAGAGCATTAAATGTGCTTAAATTCGTAACAATAATTTTGAACTGAAAATGACATTCACCATTACTGCTGAATGTCATTTTCAGTTCATTATACATAATTCAAGATTTGCTGAGCTGAATAAAGACACTAAAAAAGCAGTAGAAAAGTTCATTTAATTTTATCGTATATGTTGACGACAAATGATCAGCACGCTAGAAACAGACACTCGAAAGTGAAATTGAGAACGTCAATATTTCGAAAAGTTCAATTTTGAATATCAAAATTCCAGATAAATTTACAAATACTAATTTCAAAAATTATTCGGAAAACGCAAAACTTTACAAGATTTTCATGTTAAAATTTCGTAATATATCAAATTCATTTTTTTTTTTTAATTACTACAGTCAATAGGGACTAAGTAAGCTCTTTGCCCTACAAAAGTTGGGGTAGTTGTGTTTTTTACATATGTTATTTAGTTCCAGGCCCCGATGAAAAACCCAAGTTTTCACCCATGGAGTGGGTCTGCGCTGTCCGCCATATTGGATTAAAGGTACAAAAATTTTGTTTTTTTTTTGTTTAATAATTGTTCAACGGTTGATACTACGACAAAAATGGCTGATACAAATTCAAAGAAGACAAAATTTACATACCTTTTTTGTAAGTCTGATATATAACTAGTGACAGCGGCGCAATCGTCCGCATTCTTCAAAAGAAAATTATTCGTACCCCTTATACAGGTTGTTTCATCGATGGTGGTCCATAGGACAGGAGGTGATAGTAGTCACCAAGTTAAACAAAAATTGTTTTATAAGGGCGTGGGTATCTCAATCGTTTCGCAAGTTACAGGGTGGTTAAGAAAATATGCTAGTTTTCATCCTGTTTCTTCTCTTAAAATAAAAGGTATTCGTTCATTTATAGAGCTCATTGTAATCGACTGCTCGATTAGCCCCATATACTCCTCTCCCCTCAGGAGCTATGGTGTCCTAAACTAAGAATTTCGGATTTTCTTACCATTTTATTCACTTTGATGTATAAAGTTTTTTTTTCCAAAAAAATGGTTTAGGCTTCTTCAAGCCATTTTTGTCATAGTGTCATCCGTTGAAGAATTATTTTGAAAAAAAAGCAATTTTTTCTACCTTTAATCCGAGACCGCGCAGACTCCCTCCAAAACTGAAAACTTAGGTTTTTCATCGGGGTCCGGAACTAAATGATAATATATATACTTTTTAACACTGCAAGTTGAATATCATTGCTATAGGTATGCAGGTATATCTGTACTAAGATGACCGATTCCCACTTAAATGGAATTCAATGGAGTACAGTCAAGTTATTATAAAATCTGGCTTTTCATATGAAAAACCTTAAATAATTCGGTTACAAAACTTACGGAAATTCCATTTTGTTGATTGGCAGGACCGAAATATATGACACTCTAGTCGCCAATACGAATAGAGGGTTTGCTCTTGAAAAGATATAGAAAGTCTAATAAATAATTGAAAACTCTAATGTTATGGATTATCATCTAAATGCCGACAAAACCTAATCCAAGATTGTGTCCATGTGATTTTTCCGCGACCTTATTTAGTTCACTAATGGCATTCCGATCCTAAAATCCATACCATACAAGTAAATAAAAAGAAATTCAAATGTAATGCAATACGTTCCTTTTCGATGGATGTTTGTGAATTACATTTAAAACTCATTTGAAATTCAATCTTACTTATATGCCAGAAAACAATTCAGCCTAGAACGACATTTGTAAGTCAAATGAAATGCAATTTCGCGGTGATACTTAAAATTCAATAAATTGCATCCGGAAGAGTTATGTAAATAGGTCATGGGTTCACAAGAAAATGAAAGGAGTATTCGATGATGGGAAAATTTTAAGGTTTTCTTTTTTCTTTTTATAAATAGTTTTTGGTTGATGGAAATTGTTGGCATTCCGTTCATGGATGTTTAAGGACACAAATGTGTATCTACATATGATATCACTTTAACGAATTTACATAGACATATGGCACAAAATATGTCCTACAACTGGAAATCAACAAAATAAAAGAGGTAAATTTTGGAAAATGAGGGGCAAAAAATTAAAAAAACATTTCCGTAAATCAGTGCATTGGACGAATGCGCGGTAAGAGTTGTTCCATAAGACAAATGCGGCCAAACACTTAGGCCGTAGCCGTAAATTTGTTAAAAATTACCGCGAAGACTACTGCCCTCCGAAAGATATGCCCTTTCTCTTAGAGATGAGAGGGCCTTGTTGAGAGAAGCGTCAAATTCATCGTCAACACCCAGGGAAATTCCGACAACATGAAAAGTTTCTTCCCGAAGTTGATTGGGCCTGCTGCGGCTGTAGAGAAAATATAACTTTTTTTAAACTGCGTGCTTCTTAACTGGACTATGATAGATGAGATCCAATACGAAGAGAATATCTGTATCTTCTCTCGTATAATTTTGCTAATATACTGCACAAGGGTCTTACATAGAAGATAACGAATAAAATTTCATTGCTTAAACTAAAAATCTCAAAAACACATAAATTGTGTCTCTGTAGATATTTCCAAAGTCCTTTTTGTGGTCGCATAACATTTAATTCCTAAATGAAAATACTCTCTCCGGCATAAGCCAAAACAGTCGTCACCAGTTCGTTAATGGCATATATGTACATCAATCCGAATTATTTTATGTCCTGCCAGCGTATGAAAAAATTAATTTGCCATTCAACCCTGAAATGAAGTTTATGGCTGGATATCAATAATATCCTGACTCCACCCGAGTTGTGTGATATTAATATCGTGATGACTGCCTCTTGAGTCGGCCCATAAATAGAATAGACGAGTGCCATTCACTACGACGATACGGCAACATTCGGCATTTTATGTGGACAGCAAAAGAAATATTCGACATCAAGAAGTTTATGGCCCTGTCCTGCCATATGACAAATTCCATGCCCTTTAGAATCCGACAAGTAGATAATTTTCAGCTATAACAGAAATGGGAGGGTTTTTCATAGCTATTGAAGGCAAAGGGAAAATCTTTGTGCGTGGAGTAAATTATTGCTGGTTGCTATATGACCTTGGATTTGGCTAATTCTACCTGTTGGGCATATACATATACATTTTTGTTTTTTTGTTTTTAATAAAATGAAATTAATTTTTGCATGCTATAATGTGTTCAAAGAGCTAAGAATTTTTTTAAATCCATCAATTTAATCTTTAGATATACTATCAAACTTTATCTAGACAAAATTAATGAGGTACAGAATGGGATTAAGAAAAACGCAAAACTAGTTGCATATGACGCAACAAACCTCTTTACAAACATTCCTCATTAGAGTGTAAACATATTACCACTTTTTCAGTAGTTAGGTCAATACATATATATTAAACCTTTAGTTGCAACAAAGAAAATCTACATAATAATTCATAGCAAAGAAATTTGAAGAACCAAATGAAACATTAAATTTCTGAACATAATATAGTAAAGTCTACTACATGTATTACTTTTTCGAATATCTAATCTAACTTAAGAATAAACCCCTAGACGAAATCCTTAACCAAGAGCTATATTTTCCCCGATATTTCCGTTTCTGGCGGATTCGAGTTAAATATTTTATTTTTCAGCTTATTCATGCCACCGTGGTACTTTAGTACCTTACTAATGTTTTTTTCTGAATAATACAATAACCTGAAAAATAAAATATTTAACTCGAACTCTCTCTTTTAAGTAATGTAAAATATTGACAGGAACTAAAAAGTAAATCGTATAAATCTTGTCGTTGTGTCTTTGGACAAAATACGGAAAACAAGTACCTATGCAATTTCTTAAAATATATACAAACATTTAGCTTTTGAGAACATGATTCATAGGATAGCATATACCCTATGGATTGAGTTGGATTCAAAATCATAAAAAAAAACACTCAATAATGAGTTCAAAGATAGCTTAGTAGATAGAAAACAACATGAAAATCAAGACACAAAATCGGTTATGAACAGTTTATCAACGATCGACTGAATTAAATTAGGTATATTTAAATCTGATCCACATTTACTTATGATAACTGAATTATATTCAAATAGACAGGAGCAAGAGCAATTTTATTAGAGCTAGTCTTATTAGTAGGAGTTGTCTTATAAGTTAACACAAAAAACACTTTCTTTCTTGTAAATATGAGACTAATTATCTATGACTCAATGCCTACTAAACCTGGTAATGTTTGACATTTTTGTTTTTGTAATCCTTCAAAGTAACCCTTGCAAACGATACCTCACACAACTGAAAAAACCAAATATGTTTTTGGAGAGACCCAATCCACGTCCATTAAAAATTAAACTAAGAATATTTGATAATGACTGTAGGAATATATGCTCATCGCAAACATCTAACATTCTGCAATTTCAAAGTTGAATGCCCACTTCTCATACAATTTTAGGCCCGATATCTCCAGACTAGAGAGATGTCTCAAACGAAGCAGTATCATACTCAACACAACTTTCTTGGGTGAAAAAGTGAACTTTTCTACTTCTAGTGATTGCTCGGAATTGATGTGCCGTGGAAAATGACTTCCTATAAGAATTATGTTGACAACAGATAACTAATAGCCATAGAAGAAGAACTGCAAATATATATTCGAAATGTAGTAACTGGGATGTATGTGACCGAAGTGAATCGGGAGAAAAGTACACCACTCAATAGTACTCGGCGGGACCTTTAATTTGATATGCAGCATGTCGTATTGGAACCCCCCCCCCTCCGCCGGGGGTTCCTACACCCACCCTAAAAGTATTCAGAGAAAAATATTCATCTACGAATTGTAACTGGTGATGAGCTAAGGCGAACAGTCAAACCCGTTATCCGATCGGGCATAATCGTACCGAGTTTGATCGGATCAAAAGTGCGAAAATCTTGTACCACAGTTCAAATAAAAAAGAGGGAAATACTAAAAAAGTGAGTATGGTGATGGCTATAAATAGCTACTCAAGCCTCCGAATATAGGATCTCAGGACCTAAGAAATTCGATTCTGTATTCCAAAATGTGCTAGATTGAACCTTGACCCTCTCCCTCATTTCTTCCACCGCTTATTGGAAATAAAAATTGTTTAATAAAATATGGTGAGAGTATCATCCCTTTCTGCTTACTTAGTTTTCGAGAGAAGCGTCAAAAACGGTTCCGTTTTTTTCTATTATACGGAACCCTATAAAAGTATTTGATTGATTGCGATTACTTGTAGTATGTACCTACTATACATAATTATCGCCATCAACAAACGTATTTAAAACAGTCAAGGCCTTCTTAGTTATTGGTGCTAGTGATAGTAATACAAATTAAACATAGTAATGTTAATTCCGTGGACATATTCTTACAATATTTCAGTATTTTTTCTTTTTACCATTATGGTGTTTATTTTCAAGCACCTTATGCGGGTATTACATTAAATATTATATATCAAACATCAAATATCAAACTCAAAAAAATAAAATGATATGAAAGTATAATTTCTCCTCTATAATCCTCCACCATCGCTGTTCGAACACAAGTCAGTAAGTATCGGACACCTCATTAATGGAATATGGACCTCAGAGGGATCAATTTTCTGTAAATTTTTATTATTATGAAATCAGATTGAAAATTTACTGTAGCAATAAACACTTTAATATCATTCCTGTTTTCATCTGGTATATGAGGAAATCTGTTATCGAAATCACAAATAGGAATAGCTTATCAACCACATTCATGCTATCACATTAAAATAATTAATCTTCACCTAGAGATCAATTTAACATGTCATTCCCCTTCGAAATCTATTTGCATATAAAATGAACTCAATGAATAAGTGAAATACGATATCAGCTTGATGTGGTGGAAGGCAAACAAATTCGATTAGGTTTAAATGGGAGTGCCTACTCTCAGAAATTTTTCTTAAGTTCGGGTTCATTAGCTATTAGGAATAGACTTATGCGATCTAAAAAAGCAATATATAATCGTGAAGAGTACCTATGGTATACAACTGCCATATATTTTGTATATTTATAAGAAGTAAGTGATATGAAAATATGATCAGAAATAACCAATAGAAACCAGGAGAACAGATACGCCTGTATATGCCTTTCTCCGTGCTTTTCATTCCTTCCTGTTCTATAAACTAGCGAAAAATCATAAGGTTATCAAAAAACCCTTATGACGATTTTAGCTCTTGCTGTAAGCAATTGAAGAGAGTTATGACACTCTTTTTTACAGTTGTCGTGTACACATGCAAAAATCATTTTCAAGTTTTGAGAACTAGAAAAATAAATATCCTTAACAGAAAACTTCTTAAAATCCATTAGAAAAGATCATTTTCGTGACAGCACTCCATAAGAATCGCGCAGATCCGTATAATCAATTATTTTATGCTTAAAATTTTCTAAGCACAATTACAAATCCTTTTTACCAGCATTTTCAAATTGTAATTACCAGTACTGAATCTTATGATTATAACTCTCACAAAGGTATTTAAATATCTCGTCTTAATTTCTTTCTGTATGGCACACATTTTACCAGAAAAAAAAATTGAAGGAAAGATGTAAAATGAGAAAATCATTAAGTTGTCATCTGTTTTAATTCAATATTAAGAGAGGGAGAGAAAGATAGAGAGAGGGAGAAAGAAAGAGAAAGAGGGAGAGCCAACTGATGTCTAAAGAATTACAAAACTGTGAATAAAGCAGGAAATAAAATAGTGCTAGCTATTCCAACCTCGATGTCAGTCCCAAATTTTGCAGATTTGTGGTATACTTTGACACCAAACTATCTATGGACAGCCTAATGACAAAATTTGTGGACCGGCTAAGTTGAGGTTGATCTGGAGTACGTACGTCTACTTTCTACTCTGTTGGAACTTTGCTAACTTTTACAGGTAATTCTTTTGTTAATATTTGGTGCATACATTGTTTACAGAAAGATGTATACGGAAAATTTATTTAAAAAATTTGGGATCAATTTACTTAATTTATTGCAAAATAATTGGATTTTTCAAGCCAACAGCCCAATTAACAACAGTCAAGTAGAAGTCGTCAGAGTTTATTATTATTGTGACTTGCAAAAGTTGGTAGAGCTTACAAGGTTGAAGTTCTTTAAGTTGTACTAAGATTGAAGCTCGAAAAGCTGGCACTGTGTTTCCCGCTTAAGTATGAAAACATCAATACGAATAAATTGAAAAATTATTTTCTTTTCTCTTATTTGTCATGAGAGGACTACGGAGGATACTGTAAATGCTTTTAAAATTTATGAGTTTTTGCAGGATAAAATGTCAGAGCCAATGCAAAAAACTCTCCAGAATGAATATCGTAAAGGAAGTCCTATAATATTATTCCTTCAGCAGAGGCCAGGCCAGGTCTGTGATTTTCTATTAAGATTTTTAAGATTTTATAAAAACAAAAAAAAAAGTCTTACAAAAATTTGAGCGAAACGAACGGGCGCAGAAGCTCGGACAACTTTTTTCATTGCTATATGTACCTACCCAAATATTTTTTTTTTATAACCAAAAACGATTTTTTTAGCGCATACGCATGCGGAGAACTCTTCATGATGAATATCGTGAAGAACATCCAGTAATATTGCAGTGACTCCAGAAGTCAAGTTAGTGAAGGTTCACAGGATAATCTACCGTGAAATGGCAGACTCTCTGGGGATATGTTTAAACCAGATCCAAAAGATTGCGAAGGATCACTTATGTACTTAAAAATTACAAGATTTCGCTGGGAATGGCTTCTACTCACAAGAGATACTCTTGCGAAATAATATAGACAGTTCAAACGGATTAAAGTATGGATTCGTAATTCACATGTAAATTAGTAATACATCCTGCCATGAGTCAGAGATCAGACAACGTTCGGCAAAATAGAGATTTTCAAATGAGAAAAGAATGACGAAAATGAAGAATTGTTAAAATTTTGGTAAGAAAATTATAGCATCATTTTCCTGTTTACCAACTGTCCAAGAAAAACTCCTTAGAGATAGAGAGATAGAGAGGGAGAGAGAGAGAGAGAGAGAGAGAGAGAGAGAGAGAGCAGGAGGTCGTGGAAATACTCTGATACTTCGGCATCATAATAATGGTAGTCAACATACAATTCACTGAAAAGCTGTATTTTAACGGTAAAATAAATAAAGTGGTGGATTTAATGGTACACTCGACAGCTCTCACCATTTAAAATATTTTCTTACCCTTTTGTAAAAGCAATAAAATTGACAGTCCGTACCTAAGGCAGCCGTAGACGCCTATAACGAAGTGTCTTCGGAGGTGCACAAAGATGGATCGCAATGCTTTGAAAAACGTTTCCTTTCTCTGTTTCTCTCTCTCTCTCTCTCTCTCGCTCTCTCTTTCTATCTGTTTTTTATTTTCGATTACACAAAAACTTTCAGTATAGCCTATACTGAAACCACTCAGCTCCAGAGGATTTGTTTTCTCTGCTAAAACATGTCACTAAACCATTAGAAATACATAGTTGGAAATCAAGGTCTAATTTCGCAGCCAAACATCGAAATCTTTTAGAAGATCTGATTGTCCGTCCCGTCGGCAGATAACATAAGTTTATATTTTTATGATTCTGAATCAATATCAAATTATAGATCCAATTAAAGTAAACATGTATTCCTCCAGTAGCGTATATACAAATCCTGCAAGAGGTTTAAAGGAGCTGTATAGAAATTTCCTAATTGGGTATCATGCCATCAAATATTATCCAAACCCTACCAAAATCTGGATGAAAAAATCACATGTTCGATACCACAGTCTAATATTTATGTGTTTTATGGTAGAACATTTATCCATAAATTAAGAGGAACACCGTCAATTTCAATTTCCCTCTGTTTTGTTTCCTGACAATAAGCAAACTATCAACACATTGTGCTTTGCAGAACGAGAAAAAAAAAATCAAGTACACTTTATCCATACCACATACTCGTATAGCATGTAATAATAGTAACTGCATACAAAATAACAAGGGAAATGCTTATATGGCGGTGTGTAGGGGAGAGGGTGGATGCCATATTTATATCACTTTTAGTTAGTTTATTTTGGCACAAAATCTGTCTCTTAAATCTTCAGAATAAAGTATCTTACGAACTAAAAACCAAACAACCATCTGAACTTTGAGCGATAAATAATGCCATAAAGCAGTAAAAAACAAAACAAATGGGGTCATGTGAGCATCAGGTTTTTGTATGTGCTACACACTTTGCATCCAGTTCTGTGGTATTCCAATATGTTCTCCGTTGTTATTTTAAGAAAATGTTATATCTGAAGAAAATTCAACACAAGGCTCCAGAAGGATGAACAATATATTTTTAGTGATTTTATCAATATTTATTCTGCTTCAAACCAAAGTACGGCTGTATGGATAGTTGTAGTTTTATGCGATAAGTGAATTGACGGTTTTTTTTTTTTTTTTTTGAACAGATTTATATTGCCTGTCCCAAATCTATTTACTCAGGATGATATATACAAATATACATATAAATGCTTTTGAATAAGACAGAAAAGCGGAAAATCTCTTTTCCAATTTCAGAAATTCAGTTGAAGTAGATACTGAATAATTTTTAAAGTCAGTGCCTGTTGGAGTTTGCACTGACATAACTACAAATAAATATACAAGATTTTCTATTTTCAGAGGAAATTTAATAATTTAAGGATAATTCCAGTATGTACCGAAATAATTGGGAAAAATATGGCATAAGGAAATATCCCTAACCACTCAATGAGAGGTTTTCGATGTCAAATTAACCAAATTCAATTAGGCTTTCGTATTCATTTTATTTTTCTGATGTTGAATGATTTATGTATTATCATCTGTTTTCATTGCAATGAATATAACCTCAAATAATTTTCAACATGATAGACATGATTATCTTGATTATTACAATCAGACAGCCATTAAGGCGCTGGATGTTGTCCTTGTTAAATCAAAATTGGCGTAATTCTGCAAGACTGGTCTTGAGGAATTACCTACACGGCACAAGATGACCCTATGCTGGGTACCTGGATATCCTAGGCAACGACATGGCTGCTGAGTTGGCCAACAAGGGTTCTGAAATGGATAGCTCCGCAGCAATAGCTTATGTGAGGATCCCGATCTGAGCTTTACACTAGGAAATCATCTGGTGCGCCTATCAAACCGCAAGCCTTCGGTGGATCAACAAGGAAACCTCCCGTAATGTGAGGTAATTATGGCCTGATTATGACATGAAGATAACTAACTACAAATGAAACCTTGAAGTTTTTTGATGATTTTTAAATAATAATTCAAGCAAGTTGCCAACGGCTTCTCTTAACACGATAAATAAATAAGGATTGCCTCGACAAGACGTCTTCTTTGACTTCAGCATATTTTCGTAGCATGGTACAACCAGGGATATCTAACAAGAAGGGAAATCAACAAGCCAAAATATCTAGTTTTACAGAATTTGTTAATGTTTTAGTGCCTTTAGCATATTTCAATGGATGTTTCAGGTTTTTTTCATGCTTTGGTGATTTTTTACATGTTTCAGTGTAATTTAACATTTTGCAGTGTTGAATGAAACATACAATTTCACTGAAACATGTGAAATTTCACAGAAACATGTAAAAGTATACGGAAACGCGTAAAATTCCACAGGAACATGTAAAACTGCATCGAAACATTTAAAATTAAATGTTCATACATAAAATTATAAGGAACATGTAAAAAGACATAGCAGCGTAAATTTCTACAAAGTTCTGTTTTGATTTGCAAACAGTTCCAAAATTTGATGCAGTTAAATATTTCGCCATATTGGTTTACATATATTGTAAGCAGATTGGTCCCTTGTTTTAAGCTGTATGGTTCAACGACATTGCTTCACTACTTTCTAAAGCCCAAATAATGAGGTCCATGCTAAGCTAAATTTTAGAAAGTCTCCATTATAGGGCCATTCTTTTAGCAGGTAAAATATGAGAGATTCAAAGATGAGAGATTCAAAGATGAGAGATAAGGCATAAGAATAAGATGAAGCACTTTTATTATTTTTCTAATTATTTCCCAATATGTCGATATTTTTACAAACTTTTAGTTTTTGTTTAGTTTACATTTCCCAGAACTCTGCAAGAAATAGGTTTAGTGTACTAAAGAATGACCAGGGACGATAAATTCAAGCTAAATTGTTTGGAGCCGTACTAGTGGTGCCACCTCTAATCAAGAACAACAAGCCAATTTTAGCGTGTTGATCTTAGTACTGATTTCGCTAAAATTCAGGATAAATTTCCGCCAATAGCTCTTAGCACGATAAATTTTATATTAACGTAGACCTCTTTACTTAGGCTTAAGGTTAAAAATTATTTCCGCCTATCCATTGCAAAAGAATTTTCATTCAAGTCAATTTTTTAATATATTTTCGGCACTATTATTCTTATCTTGCTTTAAGGCAACCAATAAAAAAATGCTCCTGAAATTTGTCCCTCGCGACCAATCTTTTTCCGGTCTTTCGTTTTCCCATTGTTTAAGTTCTCAACTTGAATTGCTTTTAATGTTGTGCATGAGGATTAAATGGCCATTATTATTTCTGTGTATTTCATACTTTAGGACCAAAAGAAAACTTGGTATAGAATTCATTCAAATTACAAATGGTTTGCTTTATTCCAGGGCTTTAACCAATGTAGATTTAATAAGTGATATATATGTGCTTGTAGACTTAATTGCACTCATATTGAGATTTTCTATGTTAGACAAGTAATTACAATAGTGAAAATTTTAGGTAATTATTTTCGTTCTAAGTTATCGTGCAGACTGACGGATATAGGAACATAAAAAATTTGAAATTATTATGACTCAAGTATATTTCTAATTTTTTTTACATACAATATTATATTCATTTTACCTTTTCAAATTATAGTTTTTTATCACTTTTGTACTTTATACACAAAAATGTTAAGAAAGCAAAATTAAATTACGCCAAATTTCTTAGAAATCAAATACAGTTTCTTCGTAAAATGAAATTCATACATTCAACGCCGCCATTAATTATATAAGATTTATATATTATAGCAAGCAGCTCAGATAAATTAAATTAAATTAAAAAATGTAATATAACAATAAATAATTAGATATACCTTGAAGAAAAAGAAAGAAAGCAAAAATTTCATCTCGGATGTGTACAATCAATTAAATATCTAAGACATGAACTTAAAAGGTCTTCTCTATTGAAGGAAAATTTTTATAAATAGTATGCAATGAAGATAGAATGCAATGAAGGTTGGCACTGATCGACATTCGATGAATTGTCGTCCGTAATTAGTTCCAACCCATCAGGGCAATTGTGCTTTATTTCCACTAAATACTTGAGACAATGGACCGAATGCGTGAACAATTGGGAAGCATGATGCAGAATTATAGCAAATGAGAGGGATCGGTAGGTTCCGTACCTAGGTGGTGAAGACACAAGCTTCACTACATGATCGTCAAAGCGCAACTGAATTCAGGAAAATAAGATGCATTAACAAACAAACTAAAAAAACAATATCTCTTTTGTTACATTCACTTGGCTAGATAGAACCCGCAAAGACTAGTAGCAATTTATACCGGATACGGCCAAGAACTTAGCAATAATCGCTGGAGAGAATATAGGAATCGACTGCGTTTGTAGTGGGTTAACAGGTGGCTGATTCCTAAATTGCGGAAGCCGACCTTTTTACAGAGCTATCCTCCTTCCACCACTCACTCCATCTCTCTAGTCAGACAACTTTTTTTTTTTTTCTTTTACTCATTCTTTGAGCATCTCCACAGGCAGCCACAGCCTGGTATTAGTGAAGAGCAACTTTTAGTTTTCTTTTTTTTTTATCCTTTTGACTAATTATCTCTATTACATAGTACTCCGTTTACACGTTATACTATTGTAACATTATATAGTGCAACTTTCTTTAACAGTTTCTTGAAATTGTGCACTTGCTCTGCTTTCTTTATTGCATCAGGCAGTCTATTGTAAATGGGTACAGCTGTATGCTTTAAACTCTTTCTTCCTCTGTCAGTTCTAGCATAAGGCAGTCGTATATGGTGACGCAGTCTTGTGCCATGGCTATGAATCTCCCCATGCTCAATTAGGCTTATGTTGGACTTAATCATATTATTTCTTAGCTTATATATCATTTTCGCCTTTACTACTTAAATTAATTGCTTTAAACTTAGGAATTTAGTCATCTCATACAGGACAGTCGTTGGTGTAAGGCTATGTAAATTAAAAATGGACTTTATTGCTCTATACATCACTCTATGCATGCAATTTATTATATTATTGTTACATTGTGACCAGTTGATTATGTTGTAGGAAATTATCGGCAGAATAAAAGCATTGTAGATCAAGATTTTTGTCCGATTATTAAAAAAAGTTTCTTCTTCTCATGATCCCTATTAGTGGTGTCACTTTTTTCCTAACGTATGTGGTATGCTGTTTCCAGGTCAAGTTCTCATCCATTATCATACCCAAATATTTTATGGTTTCAACTCTTTGAATATTATTTCCCTCTACTTGTAGTTTGATGTCCGCATTTTGCTTGCCTCGCTGTTTAAAGGCCATATAGCTCGTTTTTGAAGGATTTATGGTCAGTTTATTGCCATATAGCCATCTCGTGTATCTAATTCGGTCTTCATTTATTTCACTCTGTAGCGCTTCTCCATTACTTCCACTGTACAGAAGCAGAGTATCATCCGCAAATATATAAAATTCTACAGTCATGTCAGCTTCCATTAAGTTCTGTATGTACAGAGAGTAAAGGAGCGGCCCCAGAATTGAACCCTGTGGGACTCCAGTTTTCATCACCTCTTTCTCACTGTAACAGTTTCCCACTCTCGTGCAGCACTGCCTGTCCCTCAAATAATTGATTAGCAACTGTGCAGCCTTTCCTCTAATTCCCAGTTCACTTAGTTTTTCAATTAGAACCTTATGATCTACAGTATCAAATGCCTTCTTCAGATCCACAAACACTCCAATGACATAGTTACCATAATCTAACTCCTTATTAATGTGCTCCATTACATCAGACAAGATAGCAGTGGTGTTACTTTGTTTTTGGAAACCATATTGTTTTTTGTCAAAACCCCCATGGCATTGTATAAATTCCGTAAGCTGATTATGGATTAATCTTTCATATATTTTACCAAATACATTGAGGAGTGAAATGGGCCGATAATTATTAGGATCCCTTTTGTCCCCTTCTTTGAATATTGGCAGTATGCAAGTTGATTTCATACAGGCTGGAAATTCCGCATTCTCAATACAGTCATTTATTATTCTCGCTAGTAATTCCATTATAATATCTTTGACATTTTTATCGTCCTTTACTCTTATTCCATCAAGGCCAGGTGCCGTGTCTTCTTTCATCAGAGATAATACCTTCTCCACGTCACCGCCACTTATCGGCCTAATAAACATACCGTTTGACCTTGAAACATTTTTTATTGCTTGCCTATTAGCACCACACTTAGCCTCCAGTTTTTTCACAAGTGAGGGGCCAACATGTGTAAAATGGTTGTTCAGGTAATTGGCAATTTGCTGTTTGTGTTTGATGACATTATCCCCATCTTTTAGCTCACTGATACAATCGTATTCACTCGCCGAAGCACCATTCCTTATAGATTCGTTAATAGTTTTCCATATCTTTTTTGCGTCACTTCCTGCTTTTTGCATCCTATGTTGGACATAGTTCAATTAGAGCCTTCTTACATTGCCAGTGATGTCGTTCTTAATTCTCTTGTACTTTTGTATTAGATGTAGATTAACTGACCCATTTTTTATTTTCTTATATATTTTATTACGTTGTATTATTTTGTTTAATATTTCTGCCGTAATCCAGCTGTTTTGCAGAGATCTAATCACTTTAGTATCTGTTGAATCCTGCTTCGCTTTTTGTATTATATCTATAAGGCTGTCAAAGTTTAATATATCGCAATTATCAACTGCATCTCTAACCTTAGTTCTTAAGGCTTCCGAGTTTATTACCTCCACTTTCCTTTTGGACATTTTTGTTCTGTTTATTAATGCCTTCCTAATCGAAGTTATTATAATGCGATTTTCCAGTTGGGGCCTTCTAAGTCCGACTGTCTGTCAAACAACATTGCGATGCAAACTTTAAGAAACAAAATGAAATTTTATTAAAAAAACAATCGGGAAACGGGAAAAAGTCCCAAGTTAAGTAACCAACTAAAAATAAAAAAAGAGAACAGAAGAAAGTGAGTAATTTTCTTGGAATAGAAATCATAACTGTAATTAATTAATCTCAGAAATAAAAGAACTAAAAATCAGTACATTACCAAGAGGCGAAAAAACCCAATAAATTCAAGAGAGGAAGGGGGAAAAGGTAAGACATTCTATTTAGAGAAAAGGGTAATTTGTGATACTGGGTGCGAATCGTTCTCTTCGTTCTCTTAGTTTATGATAGTTATGAGATGGAGACTTAATGTTCCCCCGTGCCCACGTGACGAGTTTTAGCTGGAACCATCTCAGGAGGTTCATGTAGACTAAGATATATATCTGCATGCTCATATTAAGAATTTGGTCTCCGTGTTATGCGAGTAGCGTCGTGACGTTGATGTGCAGCAGCCGTCGGATTTGATTACAAGCACTCCACTTTATAGCTGAGGGTGTGTACTCCAACGGGATCTAGCGCATAATGCGTTTTAGAATAGTTAGTTCAAAGTTACTAAAAGCCACATTTAGAATTCTTCCCTCCACATACCTCCGTATTATGCACCCAGGGCACCTTCGAGCCAATCCTTGATGTTACATTATATAAAATCAATGCATAAGCATCGATGAACACTAACATGAAATTCAAAACCTATTCAGAATCAGTAAGAAAATTAATATTAAAATTTGAGTAAACTTCTAATGGATCTCTTTCTTCTCTTTAAAGCTGTCATTATAAATAACAAAAACATTTTTTTGGAAACGAAATTTACAAAAAAAAAAAAAAAATTAATGTCAACACATTTCAATTCTCATAAATATGTGATTCCAAGGTATAAGGAAGAAATTTTTATACAAAATATATTTTCCTTCCCTACTTCGTTTTTCTTTTTTTACATGTACAAAAAGGCTACCTACCCACCAACCAGCAGTGTGGGGCTCCATCATTTAATTCATATAAATCAAAAGCATATGTCCAGAAAGATTTTTTTTCCGTTTTTGTCAAGAATATAAATGACGTAATAAATAAATCTGTCACAGAAGCAAGAAAAGCGTCTAAATGGAATTGCT
The DNA here is from genome assembly GCA_963924295.1 of Dioctria rufipes. NCBI lineage: Eukaryota > Metazoa > Arthropoda > Insecta > Diptera > Asilidae > Dioctria > Dioctria rufipes. The sequence continues at coordinate 17,094,612 of OZ002740.1, forward strand.
AAGCTGATGGGCAACGAAGAGATTAACTATGATTTTGGGCCTGCCATATACTTTCATGTCAAATGCAGAAAGAATTCTTTTCAATTATCAAATAAATTTACGTTCCACTTGAAATTTTTGCACGCATTAAGAAGGCAGATTTTCAGTAATTTATGTTCTTTACTAACACAAATAAATGCACAGCAATGGAATTGAGGGTGAACATTTTAAATCTGATATAAAAGTAAAAGACTCAGATTAGACTTATTTTGCTAAAACTTTTATGCTTTGTTTTCAGAATGTTTTCCTTTTAAAAGTAGTCTGCAAAAACAAATATATATTCGAACCGATTTGGTTTGAACAAAACCCATTCGAAAATTTATGGAATCAGATTTACAGCACAATATATAATAGTCTCATAAATAATTGTAATGAATTATGGACGGCTGTACAAGATGCTTGCAATATTAGATATTCATCGAGAAATTATTGAAAATTTAATTAACTCAATGCCAAGACGATTAGAAGAGGTGAACAAAAATAAATTCGGATAAATAAATTAAGAAATACTAATTACTGGGAAATTTGTTTTTTTTTTTTTTAATAACGACTTCCCAACTAGCATTTAAACCTTAGACTAGTGAAAAATTAGTTTTGTGATTAGAGCTCAGTGCAAGTTTCATGATGACCACTAAAATGTTCATCTCATGGTTAAAATTCGACGTTATAAGGTGACAATCAATCGATATATTCACTAATAAGAGTAAGTTTCTATAAAGTGAATAACACGGATGATAAACGATCGCTAATTCCTGATAAAAATCAGCATACTATAGACAAAAGAAACGGTAAAAAAAACACAAAGTCGCGGACGGCACTAAATAACAAGGTAGCTGGTTTAATGACTAACTCGTACGGTACAGAATATCACTCTAACAGTGACCAAATTTTGAAGGCATTGGATGCAACCGTTTGACGATAAGTAATGCAGCAAATAATGTAAATAGAATATCTGTATACAACTAGATTAAATTTTGATTTTGTGCTTTACGCCTACAAATCGGCTTTCTTGACCTATAATCGCCCCGATTATATCCATTGCTGTTAACATTTAAAATTTCAAACTATTAAAAATCGAATATACAATAAGTATAAAATTGCTTTCATTTATGCTAATGGGACGTTCTAATACAGAATCCGCTTAACAGTATGCTAAAGCAACACCTCCGAGCATGATATCAAAAAATGTTAAAATCTTTACAATTCCTTACCTAGAATTCAAATATAAATCATATCTCGACATTTATCACTAAGATCACTTATCTAACACCAAAGCGCAAGTAGTTACTTAGACTTAGTAAAAAGAAATTAATGGAAGTATTTACGATTTATCATAGCTTAAGTGATTGCAGTAAAAAAAAAATATTTCCTGAGAGATTTATGTTTATATATTTTTCGAAATTCTTATAGGATGCGGATACGTATTAAGGAGGGTTGATTTGAGAACGTACTCTATTTTTATGGACAACATCAAATATTAGACAGGTGTTCATATTATATTCAGTATTTAACGGCTCGAAATATCTCGTAAGAAATAAGTCTAGATGATGTCTATTGTCTACATATCCGCCATACATCATCAGAACACAAAAAGTATAGTTACATCCGAAAGGTAAATTTTCAGATGAATTCTACTTCAATCAATAAAATACACACACATTAAATATATATGAAAATAGCTTATATACATATGAACAAACTTCATGCACATCCCTTTTAAGATTATGTAAGAACAGATTGGAGACATGATTTACCTTTCAGCAGATTTAGCCAGATAGTCGGGTATTAAGTATTAATTTCAATTAATTAATATAATGTTCACTAAACTCGGATATATACACATATTTAGGCATACCTACTATTCCCCAAGTATATGGAACCAGATGACATTTAACCTGAAACCAGAATATTATGCACCTCTTGCACATGAATATGCATCTTGAGCTCAGGTGAACGGCTCCTGGATGTTACACTTAATAATAGAACAGGATTTAAGTGGAAAATGTTTTGAGTAAAATTAAAGCTTACAAAGTCCAAACTTTAGTTTTCATGAAAATTTTACTAGTATGTACGTACATATACATATTAAACAACAACTAAAAACATAAATTATTTTATTTCCAATGCTGCCCCTCAGAAAAAGAAAAATGAAAAAAATATTTTGGAGAAATGTCTCTAGTTACATTAGATAATTTTAGTTAAACCACTTATTTGTGTGTGTAGAGAGTGTGTATTGTAAATAAATAGGGTAGAGTATTGAATTCTTCGGAGAGTTTTTATCACACTTTTGTTCTACACCCTCCCATTAAAATCATTCTTTCCCGCTCAAATTTCCGTTTGAATCCTTTTTTTATTTTTTTAATGGAAGTGTACTCACTTAAATGCTCATACGTTCTTACAATGATATATAGAGGATAAAATTTGAATGCTCCTTATGGAAACCAGACATCTGTAGCAATTGACCATAAATAAACAAATTTGATATCGTTTAAAAGGATGCAGGGTCCTATTTGAAACAAGCAGTCATGTTTGAAATTGCGAAATTCTTGAAATTACTTGTTAGGATTTAAGTGTATACACTTCTGTTGAAGATGAAAAGTTTTAATATGTAAATTTGAAGGAAACGAAATGATTTTAGGAGAGAGGATTTAAAACAAAAATATGATCAAGACATTTCAAGTAATCCATTGGCATACTCCATTCTACTTATTTACCGAATACTCTGTATATGATCTTAGGCAAAACCAGCGAGCGAAAATTTCCATGTCATATGAAACAGAAACGCGTATGAATTTGTGGTATAATCCTGACATTTGCAATGGTGCCTATTATTTTGTATTAAAATTCCACAGCCGATTAAATATAAACCTTCCATCCTATTACATCCTAAAACTATCATTCATATGGAAAAACAGTGTGATAGAGTAACGAAATATTTTCATTTTAAAAAATTGAAAAAATCAAATTAATTCCAAACGAATAGAATCTGTGTAGGCCCACAGTTGGCTGAAAAAAGAATAAGAAGATAAATAAGCGTTTCGTATGGGCAGAGACCTTATACTCTTCAGTATAGCTTCGTTTATGACTACCGTAGATGCTTGATAAAGATCAAATTTTTTTAACCTCATATAAAATCAGAATAAATTCTGGATGTGAATAATATGAGGCAACTATCCAATATATCTTACCAAGGTGGAATAAACAATATTATTATGTCTTATTACCAAGTATAATTTTATTCTTGTTCAAGTATGTTACTTTTAAAATTCTTTGGAGTCTCCGGCACAACAGCAAAATCGAAAAATTAAATGAGTTGTGTGATGAAAGAACAAATAAAAAATTTTCGTTTTTGAGAATCGAAGGAATTCAACAAATAACTTTCTTGAACAAGAATAAAATAATACAAGGTAATAAGTCACAATAATAATAAAAAAGATATTTCAAACAAATTATAAATTCAGAGAAAAACAAAAATTAACACAAAAAATACCTTAACTAATTTATAAATTCTAATTATTACTATTTATCTGTAATGAAAGAAAAAAATGCAACTGGTGAGCAAATTATTATCGACAATAATAGCAATGAAAATTATTTATATAATAATTTAATATACTTAGTTCAAAATTGGTTAGTAAATTTCTTAATATTTATTATCTTCATAGAAATTCTGCCACTGCGAGTGATACTCCACCATAAGCGGTTGGTGTACCTGATTCCTGTGTCAATAAATTTTCTACTTTGCACTCCAAATTAAACCAGCATTTCACCCTTGAAAACATCTCATCTCATAGTTCAGATTCCACCTTGAAATTGTATAGTATGCAAATTTCCTTATACCACGTGTCCTCTGACAACCTATCATCTTGACTGATCTCATGACTGAAAGTAGTTCACAATGATAATCAACCTCAATGTCAAGTGAAACCCTTATTTCAAGCAAATTAATTTGGAATCTCCTGAACAGACTTTTTGTGCCGTAATCAAATAAAAAAAAAGGGTAGAAAAATAATGAAAAGAAAAAAAACCGAATTAATAGAATTTTGCTCATGGTTTACTAATTTTCCAAAGCCTAGAGTTTCACAGTGCGTATATAAAAAAAGGGATATTTTTATATATTTAAAAAAAAAAAATTGTTTTCTTTTGCCAAACACCTACTTCAAACCCACAAGATAATTTTGTTGGAATTATCCATCAAAATCCTTGTTGTAGGAATTGCCTGACAACATTATAAAAAAGCAAGTGAAAGACCGCGTAAAAAGAGATTTGTTTATGGAACTTGCGTCCTTTTTATACGGGCCAGGTCTGCTGTCGTGTGTTCCCAGTATACAAGATTAAATTCTTAGCTATCGAAAGATCTATTATTTTCGGTGTTAAAATAAAAACAATGTCCGATTTTATGGCTCATTAGTTTCAGTAGTACCCAAAAGAAAATTGATCTTTTAGTCGTTTAGGAATTAATTTTTGAATCATTAAAAAAAATGTATTTAATAACTAAACTGAAATATATTTGAAATCGGTATGGGGTTGATTTTTAATATTTTAATACAAATAAGTATATATACGGATAAGGAATGGAATAGAAAATTGAAAACCTGAAGTCAAATACATATTGCGAGTCACTTAAAAAAATTGCAACATCTTGCTCGAATATAAAATCGACGCTGTAGGAAGGCCTCAATTCTATCTTAGAAATTTAATGGAAATGTGTTCCTTTGAAGGCTGATAACCGCAGAAGAAATGAATGCTTATTGGAGTTTGGAGGTCGACGCAAGTGAAAGTATTATATCTGAAAAAAAACTCCAATTGGCCACCAGAGTGCATAAAAGTTCTACCGACACTATTCTGTAAATTTCTCAACAAAAAAAATATGTATACATATTATTGCATATTCATGTGTCTGCACTCACTAGAATTGCTGTCGACCTTCAAAAATGCGTATAAATTCTAAGAAAACTTTCCAGTAAATTCCTAAGAAAAATTGAGGGCTTCCCTACATCAGGTCGAGGCTTCGTTGATTTCATATTGGAGCGAGGCATTGCTGTCGGCTTCGACCAATGCGTACAAATTCGAAGAAGGAAGAAGTTTCCAGTAAATTTCTAAGAAAACATTGTGGCCTTCGTTCATCGGGTTGAGGCATTTCTGCTTGCTCCGATGAAAGATAGAAACTTGAGTGTGGGCCGTCTGAACATTAGGAACATTTTCTGTTAATAACAGTTCTTAGCTACCTTTTTCGGCTTGGTTAGCAGAAATATTGAAAAGGTTTTCATTTTTCTGGTATGGGTTCGTCATCTGTATATTTATTTATATGTGGTTTTTATGCACCGGTGTATCATGGATATCGATTTAGGTTGAATGGCTCTGATTGGTCGCTTACATAATTTTCTGGTTCAATACTCACTGACACACATTCACTCAAACAATTTAAAAATTGAATAAACCTCACGAATTTTATTCTTTACTTTGAAGCTATATTTTTCATAAAACTCAACAAAACTGGAATCGAATCTGAATCGAATGCGGTACCGGTTATTTGCCCGCAAAGTTTTGATTCGCAAATCGATTCGTCCAATTCGTATTAGAAACGTTTCTGAAATACATGCAATGAGAATAGATTCAATTTATTTTACTGGATTGTTTTGAATAAAACTATTTCACATGTGAATTTCGATTTCTTTGTTTTGATTTAAATTTTAAAATGTTTTGAATTTTGGATACTTCAACATTAGTAAAAATCCTCAGTTTTTTATGTCAAAAGTTTTTTTTCGTTTTTGCAGCTGACTTTAAAGAAACGGCTAAATCAATTACAGAAAAACTGCCTTCGATTATTGCCGAAGTACAGCAGAATAGAAAAACTGCCTTGGATTATTGTAGACCAGCAGCAGTCGAGGAGTTTGCATTAAAACTGATGTAATTGATTCAAATATACTATATAGTATGTATACCGGTTGGATTTCATTAATTAGAATAAAACTATATAATTAACAGATTAAGTGTCCGCCCAAAATTTCTCAGAGATTATAAATTTTTGTTGTTCAACGGTGTGGGAAGCTCAATATGAAATAACTGAAGTCATTAAAGCCTCACAGGAAATATGGGATGAAATTTCATTTGACCTTCTTTCAGAATTCTGATAACTTGCTAGCTAATAAACTCCGCCATGAAAATATGTATAAGAAAGGAAACAGCAGCAAATCTATTTACAATTATTTAAATAGAACTCTTCGCAGAAAACTGTCACTCTTCTGTAAATACAACAAGAAAATGTCAAAATCTGAGAAAACTTAGTAATTTTCGGGCGAGTTCATGACAATCATTTTTTTAATGGCTTTATGACACTGAAACAATTCCCGTTTTAAGTTTTCTAATTAAAGTAAATTGCCATCTTCTAAAAACGTAAAATTTTGTTCTGAAGCAATAAATTGAAAGCCGTTTGTTTGCTTTAGCAATTTTGTAGAGTTCCTTGGGGACCCATGAAAACATTCTTCGGGTGAAATACAGTTTGGAATTTTTAAATAATTGTTTGTGTTTTTTTTTTTTTTTGCTAAATCAAGTACTGTCAGTCATACCTGTAGAGCATTACATATATGTATGTATGTGTACAGGCTGGGACGAAAGTAACACTGCAATGTATTGTTGGTTTTAAATATTGAACGAACTGAAAAATAAAAGAGCAAAATGTTAAAATGTTAAAAGAAGTTTATATTATATTTAGTGTACATCGCTTTCAAAAAATGTCATTAATGTTTCTTTTTGTTTATTTTCGAATCTGCTCATGTGGAAAAAAGTTTTCATCATTTCAAATAAGATTTAAAACTTGTAACGTATTTCAAACCTAATTTGAAGTCCTCAGGATTTAGGTTTTATAGGTTTAGCTGGATTTTGTAGAGGAGCAAATCCTGTCTCCAAGTCCGATGAAGCATGTGGTGATGAATTTGCAACTCGCCATATCGTTTTATCGTTGATGTTTCCGGGTTTACTTCGATACTAACAAATCGCACAAACTCAATATATTCAAGGTACCTGCCAGTTTGTAGTCTGCTGGTTCATCTTAAATCTCTACAACAAGTCCTGAAGAAAATTGTTCTCTACCGACCGTATAGGAGCACTCCTTACACTATAAAATATCCTGCATGCAAATTTTTAGCATTCCATTTTTGATATATCCCTATATCCCAAGTTTAATCTCTGAAAAAAAAAAGAGAATTAAACATTCATTTTTAATCAAAAGGCTTACGAATTTTTTTAATCCACCCTGTATATAAGTATGGATTATACAATCAATCCCTCACAGAATTTGGTCACAGTGTTATCAGATTATCTTCTACCCTACCAGGTACAGTTTTCATGCAAACTAATACGAGTTTGGTTGAAAGACATTAATTTTTGTAATTATTGAAGAAAAAAATTAAGTTTTGATGAGCCTTCTAATGAGTATTCAGTAAATCTCATGAAACTGCTCCCTATATACGAAACTGGAAATAAATAAATGTTATTTCCTTGGATTAATACACTGATGATAGTTCTACTAGGCAAATTTAAATTTTCTTCTTGGAAACAATTAGATTTAAATAAATTTTTTAATTTGTTCTTCCAAGTGAAGACTGTGTCACTCATATGCTGAACAGAACTTCATTCCCAAATCCTTGCAATTCAGCTATCCCGCAGCGCTTATCATTTATAGCTTTCTCTCCGTCACTTAGCAGTAAACTCTTTACGAGGATGCTAGAATATGGCTACCCCAAGTGGGCTGAATCAACTCTTTTGCAGAACCCTACAAAATCATGCAGATTCTCCAATATTATTGCATTCATTTTAGAAAGCATAAGCTGGAAGACACTTTGACTTGCAACTGACGCGACTCTTAAATTCGGAAAATATATCAAAGCAATTGTAAAATCGTGATTATCTCTCTCAATCATAGTACCCTTTTATGAGCTTATCACTCATCAGGGCACAGTCATTATAAGCTCATCGATGACCTCATCTAAAATTGTATTATGTAGAAAAGAGGTGCGTATTTCTTACAAAAAGTGAAAGAGATGAAGTATCGCATGCGTACCATCTATAAGCAAGTAACAAAATTACTTTTTTTTTTTCAGTTTTGATGCTAATACGAGCAAAATTTAATCATGATGTTCATCATTTGCCTGCATAAAAAATAAAATCAAAAATAAATTTAAATTAATAAAGAACTGGCAGCTTTAATGACAATTATTGAAAACTGGTTAAAGTTGCCCGTTATTACAACAGGATTCTATCTAAACTTAATAAAACATACATTTTTCTTAAATTTGTGTTTTGTTTTTTTTAGATATTTATATGTTTTGTTTTTTATTTTATTTACTTTTTTCATTTAAAACAAGACCATGCGCATTCGTCTGCGTTACAGAATCTGCTTTTCTTACTTCTGTAAATATTTTAAACATATTTGCATGTATGTATGTATGTATCCAGAGTATGGCGCAACTCTAAACACTGTGTAAAAAGGTATTTGGAATAAGTTGGGCGTTTAACCGCAACAGCATCTTATATCTAAGGCTACTACATCACGAAACAACACACGAAAATAAAATAAAAATCTTAAAATAATTTTGGTAAGAAAATCTGGAAAGGAAGGATTTTAATTCAGGCATATATTTTCCTAAAAAATAACAAAAAAAAAACAAAAAAAAAACTAAAACAAAATTGGGATTTTCTTAAGCGTCGTTAACCAGTTGAGCTGATTGGATGCCTTCTTAGAACTACATTTGTAGATATTGTTACAAAATCGCTCACCTTCTCCATATGCCTTTCGACAGACATCTATTGGCGCCTTAAAAAATTGATCTACAGCAATTCCATGCGGTAGAATATGATTAGAATCCACTAGTGCTTCTCCATTTTTACCATCCAATGAAGACCGTTCAATAGACGGATTTTTATGATTCGAATTGGCTCAGTACAGTTTTGTCGACAAATATCCACTGCAATTCCATGGGGAATTGCCCCTTTACTGAAAACGAAAAGTGCTGCAACCGCTGAATTTCCACATTCAGCTGTTGCTAAGATTTTCCTACTTCTAGCATCACTCCAATACAGGAGACTTGTAGTAAAGGTAAACAACACCAAATGGAACCCTGACATTTCTATCAGCTGTTCCGTGTCATGTCATGTCAGCAATAGTGAACCCCAAATTTATTCCTACAATTCCGCGCGACACCTAGTTCGTCCCAAATGAACCACGCAAGCCGATTTTATAGAGGGCAAACCACACGCAGCAGGACGAAGCATGAGCATTTTGCTGGACTTGTGCCTAGACGTGTAATCAGAATAATTCTGTAAACAATTATTTTGACGCGATCCAAATGGAAAGGCGAATCTTGCCAACTTTTGAATTAAAGAACTACGATAATTTTGATAAATAAGTATAAGACGAGAATTGTCTAACTACTACAATGCACTATTAAAGCAAATCTGAACTTTAAATTAGATAGGAAAACTTGCAAAGCCACTAAAATGAACATTAAAATACATTTGTAAACTGTAAATTGTCAAAATATTAAAATGAACGCAAATGAAAATTGTATAGATTAAAGTTACGGAAACTTGCATTTTATTGATAGGAAAACTTGTAAAAAAGAAAATTGAATTACAACAAATGTAAACTTTCAAAATTACATGTCGCAAATTAAGTGTGGAAAATTGTACGTCATGAAGTAGAACGTGATGATAGAGTAAGTTAATTGCAAGCCGCCATGTTAGTGTGTCAGAAGTAAAAGTTTTTCTTTGGTTGAAATTAAGATCAACTAAAATCATCAAATAAACAAAAGGTTTTATTTCCACCCGCAACCAAAATCTACAGGAAAGTGTGTCCCGAGGAGAGGCTTCCTTAAGAGTCTTTTTCGCTACCCAGGCTCCAGATAGTTGCAGCTCACCAGAACGCCTAAGCTCTTCCCTGCCAGGATCTTGGAATATTTCGAACGAAGGAAATTGAAAATTTGCAATCCTTCCACTGGTAATCGCTCGCACTCAGAAATTGTCATCAATTATTACAAAAGTGGTGCAAAACTATAATTTAATTCCATGCCTTAAATCTACATTTGTAAATTAAACTCGGCACAGTTATCTGGTTTAGTTCTCTGCACTTTTGCAGTAATGACTCGATTAAGGTCTCTCAATAAAAATACTTTTCTGTTTCTTTTTGTGCATCTATTTTTCTACTTCACAAAAAAAAAGTGTTTGTTCAAGATTTCTAGAGATTTAACAAAAGAGCATCATTAAAACACTCAAAGTAGGTACCAATGCTAGACCTTTGATGACTTAAAGTAAGCAGCATCTTTTGATGTACTTTTCTATGTTGACATAAAGAGGACATGCAGGTGGGACAGAAAGATTCACTTATCATAGGTAAAACAAACACGTGTAGTCGTATATAATATCCTTTGATAAATACCTGTTACTGCAGTAAGCTATAATGACTTAAGAGTCCCGTTTGAGTGCCACTTGGTGTGTAAATTTACAATGGGGAGTGTAATTATTACACGTCACACTTTTGTGTAATTCTCAACAATGACTTTAGAAGGGCATTGGTTTTCGTGATATATGTATGCTGATGTATAATAATATTAATACAGTTTTTAAGCATTTTATTATAGTTTTAAAGCAAAGACGCGCAAAAAGAAGCCCGTCTTGATATCTAAAATTTGCAATATTAAATTTAACTATTGCATCATGTCATATAATTTTTTGTATATTTATGAACACGTCTTTGGATTACTTAAGAGAAAATCTAAAGAAAATTGCTATTATCAAAGTTATGTTCCTTCCTACTGGTCGAAACAATTGAGCCTCAATTATAATCTAAAATAAAAATGACTTGAAATTTTGCTTATTTTCTATAAATCTATAGTTAAAATGAAATAAAATTGTTTTTCTCAATGGCAGTTTTCATTTCATTCAATCGAAAATTAACAAACACACAAAAGAGGTAGAAATAAAATCGCACAACATATTGGTAGCACAGAGGTAAGCAACCCGGTTTAACAATCCAGCGGTCATATGGTTCTTTAATTTTTCCTATCTTACACTCTCTTGCATTTTCTGGAACCACCCATTATATATCTTTATTCCTCTAATCTCTCCACCTCCTTCAACAACAACAAACAACAACTGGAGTAGACTCTAGAGGGAGCGTAAAATATTTACAAGATTTTATAGATCAACCCGAAAAAGCATGTAGGAAAAATAATAATAGGAACCTAAAAAATGGTACGGTTTTCTTAAAAAGGCGAGAAGGCTTGCTATGTAGGTTATAAAGAGAGATTGAAGGTAGGTAGTAAAATGTTTCGTTCACTAAGACGACCACTCTCCTTAAGAGCTAACTGGTAGGCACTCTTGATCAAGTTTGTCGGAGCTTGGCTCTTTATTTCTCGAAGTCTATAGTTATCATCATAGACCAAGACAAGTATTCAGAAAATTCCTTCAGAATATCACTTCTTTCGTAATATAAAACTGCCCTAGTCACAGCGCTCTCTGTCGCAGTCTATACTTCTAAGGGCTGAGCTGCGCGGTTCAATAGAGTTCACATTGCTATTGTTAAGGTTGTGTTTGCCCTTAAAAAATCAGGTATAACGAGTACGTCAAGTAGTATGGACCATTCTTTAAGACGGAGCTGTCCGTCCTTTCGACCTTAAAATTTAGATTAACCTCGCTGTACCACTTCATATTTATGTACGGGAGTTTCTTAAGAGATTCAGGCATCTCTGTCCTAGAGCTATTCCAAATAACCCTGTCACAGAGCTGTTTCAGATATTTTTCTTCCAGATCTATTCAGGAGTACATTCACTATGTTGTTAGCGTTCTCTTGCGGAAATAACTCCTCATAGTCGAGCTCTAGGAGGTTTTCGTGAAACATCTTTATCCGGTAACTTTCCAAGATCAGGTGCTACGTCATCGTCTTGCTAGTTTCGGGTACCAATTGTGTTGAATTACGATGCAAGCAGATATTACACGTCTCTACTGATAGTACGAGTCATCATTAATTTCAGCTCTTTTTGTACCCAACTAAATTTTTTAAACATTTTTAAATTGTCTTGTTTTAAAAAAAAGCAATCCCTCTTTTCACTGTAAAGAACCTTTTTGTTGATTGCTTTAAGGCTGCCCCCTCCTTAGCGACTGTGTGACCCATGTGAACTCAGTAGGTGGATCGTAACCATATTAATCACCACAATGATAATTGTAATATACCCGTAGTGCTACTTGTCTAAAAACTCAATGAATTGTTTTTCCAATTAAATTATCACGAAGTCTTTTGATTAAAAAATTTTAAAATCCGAACGCAATGAAGTTCCAACAGAGTTGCATACTTCTTATGATACCTTCAATCAAAATACAAGAAATATTCCATACTTGCATGGAAAAGCTTACTCAGCTCTCACATCGTTGTGGTGCAACAATTCCAGTAGAAATGAAGACAATTCAAAAACTGAAAAGCAACATTTTCAAAGAACGACTTGAAGTTTATTTTGTGCAGTCCTATGCCCCATCACACTGCCTGCCTTGTCCGCTATGAAACGTGTTCGATGGTTTCTTCTGGTAATTATTTTGATCCTTAGGATTCATGGTAGGTAGCTATACAACTGGAGATTGGCGCAACCATATAATTGGAAGACTGTTGCGTGAAAGTGTTTTCGAATGAAAGGTATAAAGCGGGTTGATTTGAAAGGTACACAAATTTGTTCTGGTATAAAATGAAGAAGCTTCCACGATTCAGATCTCTCCTGTATGCTAGCGAGCTTGAGTCGTTATCATACAATAAAAGCGTCTCAAGAGCTAGACTTGAGGGAACTCATTTTAAGGCCAATATAGTTGCTAGATATATAATTAAGTGTGTTCTACTATAGAAGTCGGTTAGACAAAGTTCAAAATGTTTTTTCTTCTTTTTTTTTTTAATGTTCATAGACGAAACTTTTTCAATAATTTTAGAAGTTCTGTGAAGTCTTTGTATTATACGTATTGAGTGCATTTGAAATTGTTATTTCAGACAATTATGCACGTTACACATAGTCAGTTTTCCACCTCTAACATTAGCTGAAAAGAAATATATTTTTGGGCTTTTGAGGATATGTATGACTACACCTGACTACTCTCAGATCTCGACCAGGCTAAGGTTTCGTAAATGCAAGAGCATCAAACAAATGATTAATGGTTTTATTCCAGGAGTAAGATGTTGATACGAAGTTACACAGATAATATCCTGTCCACGTAAATTTACGTTCATACTGCTGCCACCCATACCAAATACTTTCAATTACGATTTGATGAGGAATTAATGAACACGCTCCTTAACGCCCATTTCCCAGAAACTTGGATGTTGTCAAAATGCTTCGAAATATATAGAATGGTCTGAAGTTTGTGGTCATTGGTAGCTAATGAGGTCCATATTCAACGGCATTATATAATAGCGTGAGTAGTTAATTTTTTAAGCCTCTAAAATCTCCAGGGCGGTTGCCACTGAAATCTGACATAACACGAAAAGTTAGTACCAATTCGCATCAAATGTGTGCGTATTATCATGATCAAGACTGAATGTAGTTAGAGAAAATGCATAAACTGAGGCAATGACGTGCCAAAAATAAAGACATCGAGGTATTGTATATATGTAATTATCTGTAGATAACTCTACATTTTATGATATTTCCAAATTTGGTACATAAAAACGAAAATAATGATGCATCAAGTAGATAAATTTGTACTTAAATATGGAAGGCCTTGTGGTACAAGAGGAAGTGACGGATGAAAAACCACCAAAAAGGTTTTGGTTACTAACATATTTTCGTTTGAAAATTGCTACTTTCAGAAAGGAATAACTACCAAAATTATTTTATTGTTCCAAACATAGTTCAATTTCTGTTTATTTTGAAAAACTAAAATTTTTTAGTGTATAATGATAAAGAAAATACAGTTAAGAATGTTATTAACGGCAAAAATTTCTTTTTATATGGCTTTTTTAATTTGTTTAATCACCGTCAGATAGAATGATGTGCTTTTCAGAAGCTTTCACTCTTTTAAAAGCTCAGCGGGCTATACATCATGGATGCCCAGAATGTGTGTGGATGCCGTCTGAAATTATTATATACATAGCTTTGTATGATAAAATCCAAGCAAACAGTTTCTCGGGTATTTGTATTTACGAGAAGCTCGCCAATCCGATCAACAATCCAAGAATTTTTCGGTTTTACGAATTTCTGTCGATATATGACCTTCAGCTTCAGAGAACTGGTATAAGTATTACAGCTTTGAAAAGATCAGTACGATTTTCTAAGATAACTACATATTGGGCTATCGATTACGAGAAAATCAGAGTGAGCTATATTAATTGCAAGACATAATATCCCCTCTGACATTAGATCCCGTGCTCTGCCTCTTTTAAGACCAAGATGGTCTATTTGACATCCAAGATGGTACCCCCCATAGAATTGTCAATAAATACCTAAAATCTAACGACTTACCTGTGTATATGGCTGGGTAATACAAAGAAAATCAACTGGCTAAGAGGAACCCATTTGCTCAGAAACACTTCTTTACATCATCCGAACGGATGTCTACCTCACTCAAAATTATACAATACAGTGATCGACCGCTGGCGATAGTGAAAGAGATGGCAGAATATTTGGTGGTCAATTTATAAGCAGTTGTCTACGAGTTCACTTCTTCTTACATACCACAGTCCTGACATTTACGAAACCTGCTGAATACTTCTCTTAATGAATTTTGCAATTATACTTATTTGTTGCAGTAACAACTGGCAAGAATAAGGGTTCTCATCCGCTTTCAAATCATTGTAGATTTTTTTGAATTGACTTCATTATAACAAAATTAGCGTAATAAAATGAATGAAAATGGATTTTTAATGTAAAAATAATTAGTAAAATTAATCAGCATAATAAATAGGCGTTTGTAAATGATTCAGTAAGTCATGCGCTATACCAAAGCATAAATTAGAAAGTAATGCCATTTCTAGTTTAATATCGCAATGAGACAGTTTAGTTTTTCAGTCTTTCTTTACATAGCTGTATTTATTACATCCTCCGAAAATTCGGTTAATTGATTTTTATTAATGGTTTGTAGAAAACTTCTAAGAAATTTTTGTATTTTTTTTTTTTAAGTATACAACTCTCTTAAACTTCGCAATATAGTATGCAGCCCCGTCGAAGAGTTCATAACAAATACCACGTGTACGATTAAGGCTGTTGGTCGCGAAAAATTTCTTCTGAACTTGGATGCTGATGTTGTTAAGCCTTTAAAAAATATAACTGTAAGTGAAGTTGCTTTATGTGGAATCAGACAGAACTTAAGTTTACTAAATACATGTATATCCTCCCAACTAGGTAACAGCAAAACAGTATAAGTTTTACAATGGATATCGATTTTTACAAGGTGTGACTCTAAATGCATGTGATATATTGTCAAAGAAAAAATTTCACCCTGTATCAAATGTTTTAATAAGAGTGGGACTCAAATTTACAAATATGTTTAACCCTTGCCCAGTCTCGGTAAGTACATAAACATATGTATGAATGTGCAATTGTGCACAAGTAAATATTACTATTCGCAATATTTAAAACTATTTTTTTAGGGACATCTTTTTATTAGAAATGCATCATATACCCCAGGAATAATAGATTTTTTGTTATCACCTGGAAAATTTAAAGCACAATTTCACGGCTTTGAAGGATATCCACTTGCATCTGTAGGCATAGTTGAATATTATGTTGATATCGAGGAACTTCCCACCAAGCACTAAGAATAAAATTACGAAAATCAATTACATGAATATTATAATGTCAACAGAAAAGTTTTACGCAATGTTAAAAACTACACTCTATAATATTTGATTGTCAATTTATTTGCAGTTATATCTACAAGTTCACTTCTTCCGATATACCTCAGTCTTTACATTTACACAACCTGCTGAACGCTTCCTTTAATAAACTTTCAAATTATCATTATTTGCATGCGCTAATAGCTGGCACAAATAATTGTTTTCATCCGCTTTCAAGTCATCGTAGACATTTTGGATATGACTTCATTATAACAAAATTAGCGTACTAAAATAAATGAAAATTGATTTTTAATGTTGAAATAATTAGCGGAATTAATTAGTATATTAAATAGGCATCAGATATGGATTGTAAATTTTTCAGGAAATCATGCGCTGTACCAAAACATACATTATAAAATAATACCATATCGAGTTGAATACCACAATGAAATGGTTTAGTACTTCAGTCTTCCTTTGCATAGCTGTATTTATTACGTCCTCCGAAAATGCGGTTGGTTGGTTTGTAGAAAATTTTTTATAAATTGTTTTTTGTTTTTTCAGCTATATAATTCTCTCAAACTCCGCAATATAAAATGCAGCCCTGTCGAAGAGTTCATGACAAATACTACATGTACGATTAAGGCTACGGGGCGCGAAAAATTTCTTCTCAACATGGATGCTTACATTGTTACGACTTTAAAAAATATAACTATAAGTAAACAACTTTCATCTGGCATTAGCCAGTACTTAATTTACTACACAAAATATGTATATATCCTTTCTTAGATAACAGCAAAACTGTATAAGTTCTACAGTGGATATCGATTTTTACAAGGTTTCACTTTAAATGCTTGTGACATTTTTTCAAAGAAAAAATTCCACCCTATATCAAATATTGCAGTAAGCTTTGGTCTAAAATTTACAAATATTATTCACTCTTGCCCATTCTTGGTAAGTAGGTACATGAACATGTACATAATATGTATGAAATGATTATAATTTTATATACATATAATGAATATAGTTTTTTACAGTATCCAGTTGTGCACAATAAACATCTCTATTCGCAATATTTAAAAACATTTTTTTTAGGGACATATTTTTGTCAAAAATGCCTCCTATACCCCAGGAATAATAGAGTCTTTGGTACCATCTGGAAAATATAAAGGAGTGGTATACGTTTTTGAAGGATACCCACTTGAATCTGTAGGCACAGTTGAATTTTATGCTGATATCGAGGAAGTTTCCACCAAGCACTGGGAATGAAATTATGACATTCAATTACATTAATAATATAATGCCAACAGGAAAAGTTTTATTCAATGCCGTACTTAGCCACTTAGATCTATGTTACTTCATACAAATTTGGTTAAAATTACAAACATACATAAGATGTATGTATCAAATTGGATGTTTTTTATTCTTGTTTTTATATCAGTAATTATATGAAATTTTATCTTATAGTTAAGATGGGTCTTTTACACCTATCGCCTCATTTTCTCCCAACCAGTGAAAATAAACATGAAAATAAACGTCCAACATTTTTGGCTTTCATCGTCATCTGCTGGGCTTGAAGATTCAAGGAATATTCAGAGCAAACTGAATAAAAGATAAAAAACCGAATAAAATGAAAAATCGAATAAAAATTTATTTGATTACAAATATTATTCGTTATTTGGTGAATTATTCGCAAATAATTATTTGTTATTTGGTGCAAATTATTTGAGTTTCAAATAATTATTTTTTATTCGATCGTGCGTTATTTGATGAATTATTTGTAATTTCTTAGTATTATGATGGTCATTATTTGAATTTCAAACTATTGTTTGTCATTCAGTTATTTTACGTTTATATCCTTATGACCCTTGAGTAGACACAGATTTCAATATTTAGGAATTTTGAAAAAGAAACCTCTTTAGACGATGATAAGTTTTTTTTTTATTTTTGATTGTAATACATTTTAACTAAACTTTTCTATGCACTAGTAATATGCGTTTGCAATAAAATGCGCTCTTCAAAATGCTCATCAGTTAAAGAGCCACATTTAGACCCGCTTAATATTGTGGCTTGCGAAAAGAGCATTTAGCTGCCAGATCATAATAAATTTTCAAAAAGATTGATATTTTTTATATAATATTATTTATTGTAATTTGCCAACACTGTTACCAAATAATTTTTCTGAATTCTTGATATGCGTTGTGATGTCGTGACGTCACAACTCAAGTAATAAATAATTAGTAGGTCTGGCTTAAAGTAAAGTTTTCACTTCAATCGTATTGTCTTAAGCACAAACTCACTTGTTTTTTTATTTAATTAACTCGTAAGATTATTCTGAGTAATCAAACCCAATTAATTTACTTCTAAAGTTTCACAAATACTTAATCGAACAAAATTATTAAATTCCTCTTAAACTTTAAATGAAATTAAGCAACGAGACAATTTGCGGAAAGAAATTCTTGTGCCAAGAATTAATTATTTGAAATTGGAACTAATGGATACCAGAAAACGTATAGTATATCCATAATCGAATGACAAATAATTGTTTGAAATTCAAATAATGACCATCACAATAATAGGGTATCACAAATAATTCATCAAATAATGAAAATATTTGATTATCAAATAAAAAAAAATTATTTGAAACTCAAATAATTTGCACCAAATAACAAACAATTATTTGCGAATAACTTAAAATAAATTGACACTCAAATAAAAATTTATCCGAAAAATTTGTTATTTGATTTTTTAAAAAAATCGATATTTGATTGAAAATTTATTTGAATAATGCCCAGCACTGATGATTAAACCTTTCGGTGATAAATAGTTTTGGCAAATGTATTCCGCATCGGCGTAATTTACTACCCTATGTGGCACACCCCAATGCAGAATACTATTAACAACTCGAACATCTCCGATTAGAATGAAACTTGTATGGAATACCAAGATAACTCACCCATATTTTTTTTTTGTTTTCTTCTACCATGCCCCCCTTGCTGCTAGGGGAAATGAAAATTTCTTTATTTTACAATACAGCGTTATTTTAAAAATATCATATCTCTAGGACGGAGCAACTAATTTTCTGATTCAAATGCCAAAAGAAGATTAATCTTTATATTTTGTGGAAGTACCGAACGAAAAGAAGTTTTGTTAATTATAGCACTTTTTTCAAAATAATTGTATTATTTACTTTTGATGACCGACAGCCTTTTTTTTTTGTATTTTGATTTTGAAGCCAAAAGCCTTATCTATCTGTGTACAAACAATTTTTCGGATTTGTTTTTAAGATATGAAATTTTGAAGTAACCGAATATCCAAAATAATCTGTATGGGAGTACTGCACTGAGGTAAATGTATTGTTTTTTTTTCTACTGGGGACCTTTAGTAATTTGTTGTTGTTGTATTTGTGATTTTTGTTTCTTAATTACAAACCTTAACTATCTATGTACAAAAAGTGCACTGGTGTTCGGCATTGTTGGTATTAGTTGAAATTTGGTGGAGAAAAAATGTGGTGGTTTTTCAATAGCAACTTAATAATTAGAAAAAAATTTAGTGAACCATGCAATCTAATTCATTAGTTCTACATAAACGACTGGGAATATTTTCCTGTAGTTTTTCTTGAATGAAAGATGACAGATTATAGATAATTCTAAAAGAAAAAAAGTTTGAAAATTTTAGAATTGGATCGTGGTTTGGTGAAAAGAATTATTTTTATACGAGATAGGGGTTGTAATTAACTACCCCTATTTAGCCATCCTATGAAACTTCCGAACTAAAAAATTGATTTCAAAACAAATTAAAAAAAAAACCGAAAATGTTACCATTTTTATCTCCACCCCTACTTCGCTGCGCTCACCCCTCAAATTTACAACCCCAGTATTGCGGCATATCGTATAGCTATATTGTAAAAAAATATTTATTGCATTCCATCCAACATTTAAATAAAAATATGTATTTTGGTGTATCGAGATAATTTGCGGTTATTCCACAAAATCTCAATTTGTTCGTCCTCCAACACAGAAAAAATTGTACAAAAATTTTAAGTATAAACGGTAAGGATGAATAAAATCGCATCTAGATTTTGTTTCCTAATCTCATATTGAAATATATTTAAAATTCGGTAATTATTTTCGGAAGTAGCTCAAGCGGAGCAAAGGAAAGCAGTTCCTCTAAAGAGAAAAATGGATTTAAAATAATCTCGTATTTATGAACTTGTGTTGGGTCGGTCACCGAAGTAAAACAAATTCACAACAGGTTGGTAATGCATACGAAAGAAAGAACGGACAAGATATTTGCAAAATGAAAAAGGGGGTGTATAATGACCCAATTGCCATAGAATGCGTTTTTAATGATAAAAAGTCTATATAAAGTCTACTGAATCAGAAAAAGAATCTCTCCATTCAATCAAACTCTCCTCTCTCTTTAATTTGATACCCCATACGCCCCATTTTGGATAACTTCTATGTGGAGTGGTACAACCTGAAATCCCCAAGCCTACAAGACACATTTTCTTTTACCTATCTTCTTCTCCCTAGCACTACAAATACAACTAAGAAACGATCCTCCTACGCAAACTTATTATTATTTTTTTAAATGAATTTTTAAAATCGCCGTATACCGTAAAATCACGAAATACTTTTATTAAAAATTTGTTTTGTCTTCTTTCAATGCTGCTATATTTGTTGTAATGTAAAACATTAAGCTTCGTTCGGAATTTGAACAAGCAAAAATTGGTCGCTTCGCTCTCGAGGTATGATTTTTTAAAACTGACGGTTCATCGTAAAATCAGGAAATTTCTAACAAACTTAGCGTGTATACATACGTCCATGTGCACGCACTTCCCAGTGTACCATTTATTGGAGATTCATAGAACCGATAGGGCTTTAAAGCAAATCTAAAAGTTCCTCTTCCTAGATTGGCTTCCGTTTTGCGATGATTCCCAGAAAGGAATCCAAAATCTTCGGAAACTTATTCCAACATTTCGTACCTCCACATCAGTTAGAATAAAAGAATATCAATCGATTCCAAAATGGGTGACGAAACTTTTGTTTTGTTGACAAACTGGGGGGGGGGGGGGGTCTTCATCCTATGATTTCTTGCTCTTGTCTTTTTAAGGGTTGCTGGTACATCCATATCTTCAACAAGTATTATAGCACTGGCAAAACTTTCTCCCATGTCAGAATCACGAACTAATCTCAGCCTTGTCAAACGGGTTAATTCAAAGTTAGAACAAAAAACTTTATTTAAATAAACAGTTATAAACCAAAAAAAAATTTATTTTGTCAAATGCAAATTTGGTCAACCGGTGGCGCCCCTCCGCTCAAACATCAGTCTTGTTACGGTTCTACTTCACGAGTATATTTGTGGATACTGTTTCCATAGAAAAACCCTGCGTTATTATACTCTAGATGAAATCTGTAGGATAAGCTAAGTTTGTTATTCCGTTAGTAATGCACAGAATTAATGCGAGTAGGGAAAAACGAGATGGATGCATAATATTAAATTTTGCAGACGGGCTATTTAACACAAAAGTAAATTTAAATTCGAAAATAGGATAAATTGTTACCCAAAAATTTTGTTGTTTACTATATATTTGGACAGTGCATGACAATGCATCGATGTTGAAAGCTGACATTTAGCACACAGATTTTAAAAAAACACACATCATATAAAATAAGCAGAAAGAAAAGCAAAGTAAAAAACACCATTAAACACCGTTCAAAAAGAAGGTAAAAGATATGACACACGTAAAATGCGTTGCCATCACGTAGTTAGCTATTAGCTTCAAATTTTATTAGATCTATAGTCATAAAGTGGCAACCTTGAGCACAGGGCGAACACATATTCGTTCGCCTCTGGCCTTCTTCTCACTCAGAACGTGTTTATAAATATCAAAATGTTCTATGGAAAATTCGACAGCCACATCTGGAACTTCGCTGTATGTAGCAATCCCACTGGTTTGCAGATGCCCACATCGAAATCCGTTGATTTGGTTTGGAGTAAAATTCACACCAATATCACAGTATCAAGGACAACATACAGTGAGAGCGACGCAACAATGTTGACAACTTAGTAAACGCGACTCGACAAATGGTTTTGACAGCTTGTGTCTGTTTTATTTATTGTAACAGAAATGGCAAAAAGAAAAATCTCCGGTGTAGCTTATGTGGCTTATTAGAAATTGCAAAGTATAAAGAAAAAACTAAAAAGAAGGCTAATAAGAGATTTCTATACATGCGATGACATTTATTGCACAGCATAACTTTTTCCCCCATTTTCTCTATTAATTCCTCCTCAAACCCATAATTTCTCAAACTAATAAATGGAATTAACTTTTTACAAGATTTTAATAAGTAGTTTATTTACTATTATCTTTTAATTCACTATGTTTCATAAAAATATCCAAATCCACATAACACGAATGTCAATTATTCACACAGAAATGTCAATTATGTTGGCAACTTATTTAGAGATTTTTCCAAAAATTTTGTTGACAACTTCTTTGACAGCAACTAATTTACGACGACTTTATTGTGTCGTCGCTTTAAACGCACATATAGTGGCTTGTTTCAGTTTTTAAATTGCATACTTTTGTGCGTTATATATGTTCCAAAGACCTATTGAAAACAGAAGCCGTGAGCTTTTCTTCGGTACTAATCTACTTATAAAGCAAAGTCGGCGGCATGTTCAGCGGCATTATTATATTAACTTATAAATTCTTAATTCTTGTCAAATAATATTTGTAACTAAATGTTTAAAACAAATTAATCCAAAATTCAAATTCCATGAAATTGCTCAATTAAAGTTGCTTCTTCTTATAATCCTATAATTTTGCATTTTCCATAATCACACACAGATATAAATTGTAAGAAATTGCTATTTCGCTCACTTTTATTTTAGTCGTTATACGTTTCAGATTTACATTTTTATTAGAATTTCAATATAGCAAGTCTAGCAACTAAGCTAAGGTATCTTGACCTAGCATGCAAAGAGAGATAAAATTCAGAGCATTTCACATCCTTTTCAAAAAATAAAAATCTGACTTAATTACCTGAATGGTTTTAAATGTATACGCTAACTTCTAGCAAATTTTCTGATCCACCGTTGGCGACAATGAAGGAGATGAACACTTTACTAACATTGTCAAAAAAATCTAAACTCTACAATATTTGATTGTCTATTTATAAGCAGTCATCTGAGGTTATGTTTATTTCATTGCTTTCTATATCCGATCCTACAGCCTTTACATGTGCACAACATGCTGAATACTTCTTTTAATAAATTTTACAATTTTGTTTATTTGCTTGTTGTAATAGCTGGGTATGACTTAAATATAACAAAATTAGCGTAATCAAATGAAAGAAAATGGATTTTTAATGTCCAAATAATTAGTGAAATTAATCAGCATAATAAATAGGCAATCAGATAGCGTTTGTAAATGATTCAGTAAGTCATGCGCAAGCATAAATTAAAAAGTAATACCATTTCGAGTGGAATATCGCAATGAGACGGTTTAGTTTTTCAGTTCTTCTTTACGTTGCTGTATTTATTACGTCCTCCGAAAATTCGGTTATTTAATTTTTATTAATGGTTTTTACCTATAGAAAATTTCTTACAAATTGTTCGTTTTTTTTTCAGGTATACAACTCTTTAAAACTCCGAAATGTAAAATGCAATCCCGTCGAAGAGTTCATCTCGAATACTACGTGTACGATTAAGGCTGTTGGACGCGAAAAATTTCTTCTGAACATGGATGCTTATGTAGTTAAGCCTTTAAAAAATATAACTGTAAGTAAAAGCTTTTATGTGGAACCAGCGTGTAATTCCGTGAACTAAATATAATGTACATCCTTCCTTAGATAACAGCAAAACTGTATAAGTTCTACAGTGGATATCGATTTTTACAAGGTTTGACTTTAAATGCTTGTGACATTTATTCAAAGAAAAAATTCCACCCTGTATCAAATATTGCAGTAAGTTTTGGTCTAAAATTTACAAATATGATTCACTCATGCCCATTCTTGGTAAGTACATTAATAGTTATGTATGAATGTGCAATTGTGCATAAGTAACCACCTCTATTCGCAACATTTACAGATATTTTTTTAGGGACACATTTTTATCAGGAACGCCTCTTATACCCCAGGATTACTAACGCCTTTGTTATCATCTGGAAAATTTAAAGTACAACTTAACAGTTTTGAAGGATACCCACTTGTACTTGTAGGCACAGTTGAAGCTTATGTTGATATAGAGGAACTTTCCACCAAGCACTAATAATATAATGCCAACAGGAAAAGTTTAATGCAATGTCGTACATGCACTTATCTTGATACAAATTTTTAGTTAAAATTACATACATATATTGTATGTATCAAATTGGATGTTTTTCGCCTTCTCCCAAGCAGCAAAATTCCAAATAGAAGGAAACGTCCACCATTTAAGACTTTCCTCGATATCTGCTTGATTAGATGATTCAAGGAGGATTCTAGGCAAAGCGTCTAAGCCTAACTGATTATACCCTTGATTAGTGATTTTCAACTTTTTTTGTTGTTGTACACTTTTAATAATTTCAAAGTTTCGAAGTACACAAACAATAAAATAAGTTTAAAGAACTTTATTTGCCTGTAGTACACTGTGTAAAATAATTTACGATAATAATTTTCAATGTAAAATAAAATAATTTGTACTACAAACACAACAGAATATTTATTGAGTGATTAACTATAAATTAATTATAAAAATACATTTAATGCAACATTTTAACTTGACGACTTTTGATAATTGGTCTTAACATTTCATCATCTAAAATTAAAAGTCTCGATCCTTTTTTCGTTCTTATATTGGTTAATACTGAAAATCCGAATTCGTACAAATATCATGTAGAAAATTGTAATAATATTTTAAGAGATCTTTTGGCTATTATGGGATAATCACAACTAAAGGTAATCAAAAATGAATTAATTAACACTTCCAATTGTTTTAAAATTAAATCTCGATTATTACAAAGATAAATTAGCTATATCGAAATTTGGGAAGTAATGTTAGTTCCTTCCACTAGTATTATCAAATGGTCAGTAACAATTTTATGAATAGTTTTATAGGAGTCTTATGGGACTGACCCAAACTTTTGCTTTGTTCTTCTATAAAGTTATTTGTTGTTTTAATCTCACCAGTTTATCTGCTGTGTTTAATATATTTTCTTTCGATCCTTGCTTACTTGAATTTATGTTATTAAAAATAACAAAAAATATGAGTAATTTAGCGCTTAGCGTGCCATTTTTTATCTTCTAACAAATGAATAAAATCATCACTTTTATCTTATTCAAAAAATGTTTTCATGTCGTTTTTTAATTCAAGCACGCGAGATAAAATTTCTCTCTCGACAACCACCTTACTTCCGTGTGTAGTATAAAGGATTCCTATTAAACTTCCATAGCTTGGCATAAATTACTAAATAAATGAATTTTTAATGTTCTTAATTTTGTATAATTAACCATTTTAATAGTTTAGTATTTATTTTAATTGGTTTCTTACTGTTTTAGTGGCCACATACCGGCGATCTGTGGAGCATAATTGACCTAAAACCCACAGAAAAGATCATATATTTGCATGAATTAGGGGGTAACATTTGCTGGATAAGAAGTTGTTCCATGAAACGTTCATAGAGAATATTGCTAGTTTAACAGTTCATTAAGATGCATTCGAAACGATAATATTTGAAATGAGATAATTGTAAGTACTCATATATGGCTTGAATACTGCGATATCTTTACAGTCCAGTTGACATTGATTTTGCAGCAAAATTTAGCCCCATTACGGTTAATTATCGGTATTTTGTATTTCGAAATATATACTGTCAAATTCCAAACATTGCAGTACTATGCAAGTACTATTACATCTTCCGCGTACATTAACAACATGATGATCAAGTCATTAAAGAAAATGCCACCTGCTAGGTTTGGTGCAGGTTGTTCAGAAGAATAGAGTTGCCTAGGCATCCTTTTTATGCCATTTGATAGCTTCGGAATCTAAGATATTATTAATGTTCCAAATCATCAGTTTCGTTTAATTATTTATACTTATACAGAATGCTAACATATTTTTAATTTTATGGATTAGTTTAATTCATTCTCTAATTATAATGGTGTAAATTGATATTTTGACAGTAAATGTACTCATAAATCGTTAAATTGAAAATGTTTCATATGACTATTCGTTTTCTAAAATTCCCTCCATGAAAAATTCCTGATTTCTGTAGTGATAAAAGATGATTCCCCATTGAATTATGAACAGCGATAGATCATTGGTGCCCACATTATTGAGAATAAGCACTTGTCCTGGAATCCTCCTTGAATATTCAAGTCAAGCATAAGACCAGGAAAGCCCCCAATGTTGGACGTTTCTTTCCGTGTTAAATTTAGCTGATTGTGAGAAAATGAGGCGATGGCTGTTAATACCTATCCTAACTATAAGATAACATTTCATATAATTACTAAGACAAAAACAAGAACAAAAAACCTCCAATTTGATATATACATTGTATGTTTGTAATTTTAACCAAAATATTGTATGAAGATAACATAGCTGATCAAAGTACGGCATTGCATAAAACTTTTCCTGTTGACGCTATATTATTAATGTAATTGATTATCATACTTTTATTCTTAGTACCTGGTAGAAAGTTCCTCGACATCAACATTAGCTTCAACTGGGCCTAAAGATACAAGTGGGGGTATACTTCAAAGGGTTATACATGCTTTATATTTTCCAGATGGTACCAAAAATCTTATTATTCCTGGGAAATAAGACGCATTTCTGATAAAAATGTGTCCTAAAAAAATATTTTTAAATATTGCGAATAGGGGTGTTTACTTGTGCACAATTGCTAGATATATAATTAAGTGTGTTCTACTATAGAAGTCGGATAGAGAAAGTTCCAAATGTTTTTTTTTTCTTTTTTTTTAATGTTCATAGACGAAGCTTTTTTAATCATTTTAGAAGTTCCGCGAAGTCTTTGCATTATACACATTGTGTGCATTTGAAATTGTTGTTTCAGCCAATTATGCACATTACACATAGTCAGTTTTCTCACTAACATTAGCTGACAAAAAAAAATATTTTCCGGATTTTTAGGACAAGTATGACTACACCTGACTACTCTCAGATCTCGACCTGGCTAAGGTTTCGTAAATATAAAAGCATCAAACAAATCATTAATGGTTGCATTCCATGAGTAAGATGTTGATACGAAGTTACACAGATAATATCCTGTCCACGTAAATTTACGTTCATACTGCTGCCACCCATACCAAATACTTTCAATTAAGATTTGACGAGGAATTAATGAACACGCTCCTTAACGCCCACTTCCCAGGAACTTTGAGGTTGCCAAAATGCTTCGAAATATATAGAGCGGTCAGAAGTTTGTGGTCATTGGTAGCTAGTAAGGTACATATTCAACGGCATTATACAATAGCTTGAGTAGTTAATCCTTTTAATCCTCTTAAATCTCCAGGGACAGTGCCACTGAAATCTTACACAACACGAAAAGTTAGTACCAATTCGCGTCAATGTGTGCGTATTATCAGGCTCAAAACTGAATGTAGTTAGAGAAAATGCATAAAATTATGTAAAGACGTGCCAAGAATGAAGATATGAGGGTTTTGTATATATGTAATTAGCTGTAGATAAGTCTAGAATTTACGAAAATTCCAAATTTGGTACATAATAATGTATCAAGTAGATAAATTTGTACTTAAATATAGAAGGTCTTGAGGTGAAAGAGGAATTGACGGAAACAAAACTAGCAAAACATTTTTGGTTACTAACATATTTTCGATTCAGAATTACTATTTTCAGAAAGAAATAACTATCAAAATTATTTTATTGTTGCACGAAAGTTCAATTTGTAACAAAGATCGATACTTTTCTGTTTAGTGTATAATGATAAAGGAAATAAAGTTAATAATTTTAAACTTATTAACGGCAGAAATTTCTTATTTTTGCACATATTGCATACTATTTGGCGTTTTTTATTTGTTTCATGACCGTCAAAAGGAATGGTGTGCTTTTGGGAAGCTTTCGCTGTTTTTAAAGCTCAACGGGCTGTATAATGATGCATGCACAGAATGTGAATGTATGCTGTCTGAAAGTATTACAAGCTTTATATGATAAATTCTCAGCAAATATTTTCTCGGGTATTCGCATTTGCGAGAAGTTCACTAATCAAAAAAACTATACAAGTATATACAATATAGTGATCGACTGCTGGCGACAGTGAAGGAGATGGCAGCGTTTTTAATATTGTAAAAAAATACATATTCTACAATATTTGATTGCCAATTTATAAGCAGTTGTCTTCGAGTTCACTTTTACAGTCCTGACATTTACACAATCTGCTGAATACGTCTTTTCATAAATTTTGCACTTATTTTTATTTGTTTGCAGTAATAGCTGGGAAATATTTTCATCCGATTGCAAGTCATTATAGAAATTTTGGATATGACTTAATTATAACAAAATTAGCGTAATAAAATGAATGAAAATGGATTTTTAATGATCAAGTAATTGGTTAGATAAATCGTCGTATTAAATAGGGATCAGATAGCGATAAACCGTGCACTATTTCAAAACATATACTAAAACAATAATATCAGTTCTAGTTGAATACCGCAATGAAAAGGTTCAGTACTTCAGTGTTTCTTTACATAGTTGTATTTATTGCATCCTCCGAAAATGCGGTTATTTGATTTTTATTATTTATTAAATTTCTTACAAATTGCATTTTTTTTTTGTTATTAGATGTACAAATCTCTTAAACTGCGCAATATAAATTGCAGCCCCGTCGAAGAGTTCATAACAAATACTACATGTACGATTAAGGCCATTGGACGTGAAAAATTCCTTCCTTACATTGTTAAGCCTTTAAAAAATATAACTGTAAGTGAAGTTGTTTTATGTGGAATCAGACAGCACTTATGTGTACTACATACATGTATATCCGCCTAAATAGATAACAGGAAAACTATTTAAGTTCTACAATGGATATCGATTTTTACAAGGTGTGACCGTAAATGCGTGTGATATTTTTTCAAAGAAAAGATTTCACCCTCTAACAAATATTATAATGAGAGTGGCACAAAAATTTACAAATATGTTTAACTCTTGCCCAGTCTCGGTAAGTACATAAACATATGTACGAATGTGCAGTTGTGTACAAGCAAACATCTCTATTTGCAATATTTAAAAATATTTTTTTAGGGACACATTTTTATCAGAAATGCATCTTATACCCCAGGAATAATAGATTTTTTGTTATCACCTGGAAAATTTAAAGCAGAATTTACCGCCTTTGAAGGATACCCACTTGTATCTGTAGGCACAGTTGAATATTATGTTGATGTCGAGGAACTTTCTACCAAGCATTAGGAATAAAATTACGAAAATCAATTACATTAATAAAAAGTTTTCTGCAATGCCGTTCTTATATATATGTGTTTTTTCATATAAAATTTGGTTAAAATGACAAACATACATTGTGTGTACATAATTAGAGCTTTTTGTTTTTTAAATCAGTATCTTATAATTCTCTTATAGTTAGGATGGGTCTTTTACAACTATCGCCACATTTTCTCGGAAGCAGTAAAATTAAACATGGAAAGGAACGTCCAATATTTGAGGCTTTCCTCGTCATCTGCTTGACTTAAAGATTCAAGGTAGATTCAGAGTAAAATGAATTGAACCCTCCACCCATGATATTAAAAGTTATTGTGATTTTTGCATGCATATGAATGTCCGCCTCCAAAACTCGAGAACGCTTTCATTTACAGAGTTGAAATTTTACATTGCCTTGTATAAAATAAATACATATTTATATTTTGGTTCGAAATGGGGTAGATCGGGTAACTCCTTCATATGGTTGCTATACAAAAATTTTGTGTTTCACCAGAGATTTGTATACTGCCTGAGAACGCGTCGACGCAGATAGCTAAAATTTTGTTCACTGCGTTTTCATAGAAATAGTAAATGTAATTTCAAAAATAGACTACATTGGTGTTGTTATACAAAATTAAGGTCTCTTATGTATGTTGTAAAACGATTACCCTTAGTCGTTTTGAATATACTCAACAGCTCTTCAGAATGTAAAATCCTATAGAATTGTTTAAAATAATTTTTACTGTAGGACGAACCGTTCTGGAAATAGATGCAAAAAACATTCCAACAACCAAACTTGCACATTAAAATCACCATAGAAAATTACATACGAGCACTCAGCTATTCTAGGGAATCGTAAGAACTGGTCTTAGACCATTTCTAGCTTTTCTCTTTATTAAAAATTTATAATTTTCAATGTTGTGGTCACCAAAGGCCTAATAAAGTCAGAGCCATAA
Organism: Dioctria rufipes; assembly: GCA_963924295.1. NCBI lineage: Eukaryota > Metazoa > Arthropoda > Insecta > Diptera > Asilidae > Dioctria > Dioctria rufipes. Next base: position 17,124,846 of record OZ002740.1, read on the forward strand.
TGGGAGGACGGGCCATCGGATGCTATCTCGATGGGCCGGTAGTCTTGATGTTTATCGCGATCACACGTATTAACCATGTACTCCGGTCGAATTTTGTTGCTGCGGTGATGGGAGAACTATCAGTTAGTATGTAAAAAAGCTAGAATTGGAGTAAGACCAATTCTTATGACACCCTAGATGAATGACCGTATGAAATTACGTCAGGTCACCCATTTGAGCAACTTCCATGTTTGCAGTGGCTTTTCGCACATATTCCTAGAACGGTTCGTCGGACAGAAAAAAAGTATTATAAGCAATTTTATAGCATTTCTTACTCGGAAGAAGTTTTTAGTACAACAAAATTTGACTAGGATTGATCGCTTTCGCAGTATACGTAAAAAACCTAAATTTTCTTCTCAGGCAGAGTTCAAATATATAGTGGAAAACGAAATTTTTTATGGCAACCCCACGTAGAAGTTGCCCGATTTGTCTCATTTTCGAACATAATTTTGCTTTTGTTTTAAAGCCCGTGTACAAACTGTCAGCCCTTTAAGTATACGCGTTTTCGGATTATCGTACGCACAGATGGACACGCAGATCAAAATAACGTTTAATATTATTCTTTGTTGTCCGATCTGTTTTGCTCTATCAACATTATGTTTATGTGCTACAAACTGAATGACACACTCGAATTTCATATTTTGTATAAAAACAATACTGTGATAAGTTTTACGTCAGGTAATATTGAAAAGGGACTGAAAATGGAGATTTGATAGAAAAAGAATTGTAAAAGAAACCAAATCGAGACAACAGTAAAAAAGTAATAATAAATAAACAAAATAATATAAAAAAAAAATTATTTTCACTGGAACCAAAAAGATGAACGGAATGCTTGGATGAAAAGATAAATTTTCACTTTGAGAAACTCCCTCTTTCTAGGCTAACCTCTAGGTAAACGCACTTGAGCTTCCCGTCTCCATTAATTGGAAAAGCTCTGCACCTACTTGCTAATACGCGAACTGGCGAACAAACACAATATCAGTATTACCTTCAAGTAGTTTAAGGTCACGACTTTATGATACCACGTGCAGTGCATATTATATTCCCGAAATTCAGAGTGTTTGTGATTTCTGTTTTGGTTGACACAACAGTTATGTATTTCGTCAATCTTCCTTGACGCATTGTAGATCAGAGGTAATTTTTTATTAACTTCGATTTACTGAAACTTAGTTCATTTGATGCTATTATCAGCAATTGTTGGCAATGTCCGAAAAACTCGGAGCGCGATTTTAACGATAGGATTCTTGGACCATATATTCGTGAATTGATTAATCGTTTCGGTGCTAAATAGTTTTGGCAAATGTGTTCCTCATCGGTGTAATTTACTACCCTATGTGGCACACCCCAGTGCTGTATACTATTAACAACCCGAGAATCTCCGATTTGAATGAAACTTTGAATACTAAAATAGCTCACGCATATTTTTTGTTTCCCCCTACCATGTGTTGGGGTTGGATATTTTGTAATTTTACAATGAAGCGTCATTTTTAAAAAATCATATCTAGAGCAACCGATTTTGTTGATTCAAATTCCAAATGAAGATAAATACTTTATGTTTTATAATAATACGGAACGAAAAGAATTTTTGTTAATTATAGTACATTTTTCAAAAAAATGTATTATTTAATATTGATAACATTAAGTTTTTTTGATTTTTTTATTTTTAAGCCAAAAGCCTTATCTATCTATGTACAAAAATTGATTCAGAATCATCGACTTTGTTTTTGAGATATGAATTCTTAAAGTCACCGCATATCCAAAATAACCTGCATGGGAGCACTGAGGAAAATGTATTTTTTTTTCTACTGAAGACCTCTAGTAATGTTTTTTTTTTGTATTTGTGTTTTTTTTATTTTTTAACTAAAAGATTTAACTATCTATTTACAAGAAATTTCGATTGTATTTGGCTTTGTTGGTACAAGTTGGAGTTTCACTGTTTTGAAAGCTGTACAATGAGGCATGCCCAGAATGTGTATATATGCCGTTTGAAAGTATTACATAGCTTTATATGATAAAATTCCAGCAAACAGTTTCTCGGGTATTCGCAGTTGCGAGGAGTTCAACAATCCGAGCAACAATCTAAGAGTTTTCGGTTTTACGAATTTCTGTCGATTTATGGCCTTCAGATTCAAAGAACTCGCATATATGTATTACAACTTTAAATAACTTAGTAAGACCTTTAAGGCAATAACATATTGGGCTAAGAATCAGAGCGAGCTATATGATTTTCAAGGACATAAAATCACCTCTAACAGTAGATCCAGTATTCTGTCTCTTAAATCAAACAGCTGCACATCCAAGATAGTATATGGGATTGTCAACAAATCCTCAGAAAACTAATAACTTACCTGGGTACCTGTATTGGCAATATAAAAGCAGATAACTGGCTAGGAAAGAAACCCATCTGCTCAGAAATACTTTTTTACACGTTGCACCATCCGAAGTGGTCTAGCTCACTCAAAACTATACAATCACAAATAAATGAATATACAGATGAAGAACCCATATCAGAAAAACTGAAACCTTATCAACATTCTGGTAATCAAGTTAGGTAGCTACGACGAAAATTGTAGCTGAGAAATGTTCCTATTGATCAGGTACACACCCAAGATTCTATCTTTTACCAGATCAACGCAATACCTCGGTCCAATATAAAATCAACCATGCCTCGATCTGATGTAGGGAAGGCCTCAATTTTTTCTTAGAAATTTATTGGGCATCTTTTCTTAGAACTTAAACACATTTTTGAAGGCCGACAAAATTTTTTTGAAGGCCAAAACAAAGTGAGAGCGACACAACAATGTTGGGAACTTAGTTGGCGACAATGCCGCATTTAAACACAGTGAACGCGGCGCGACCAGTGTATTTGACAGCTGTCACCGTTTTATTTACTGTTACAGAAATGGAATCAAGAAAAAAATTTACAAAAGCCATTAAGTATAGCTTACTTAAATCTACAAAGCATAAAGAAAAGACAGAAAAGAAGATGGTGGGTCCGTGAATTCAATAAGGGATCGGAACAGGCTAGGATTTTTTGAAACTTCATTCAAACTGATACGAGAAAAGGATCCCGAAATGCTTTTCAAAGCCACACGCATGTCAGTATAGCAATTTGATGCCCTCTTAGTAATGCTGTGTGAGCGTTTCGAAAAGCGCTCAATCCGAAAACCAATTTAAGCAGAGTGCAGTTTAGCCGCAACATTAATGTAACTAATATTTACTAATTATAAGTGGTATAAACTACTAATTAATTTTTAGATACCTTGCACATGGTGGTCCCAGAAGCATTTACGCCTGGAAATTTAAGATGGAATTGCCAACACTTGCCAAAATAACATTAGTAACTTGTATGTGATGAATTATCACCGATTAAGTTAGGGCCGCCACATGCAACAGAATGGGATAAAATATCACAAGCATACAGTTGGAAATGGCAACTTCCTCCCTGCATCGGCACTATTGACGGCAAGCATATTAATATTGCCTGTCCACCAAGAGGTGGTTCCCAATATTATAATTATAAAGGACACCATAGTCCGTTTCTGCTTGCTGCTTGCGACGCCAACTATTGCTTTATACGATGGTGGATATAGGATCCTATGGAGGTCACAGTGATGGTGGTATCTTCCAGGAAAGCACCTTTGGGCAAAAGCTTCTAAAAGTGTAGCTCGGTATCACAAATTCAGGTGAATTTCCCTTGTATGAAGTTTCAATTCTTTTTCATCGGAGATGCTGTTTTCCTCTTAAGACGCAATTTAATGCATCCTTATCCAGGTAAAAGTCAATTAATAATTGTCGATTGTGCACTTTCAATTCAACAGTATATATTAGTTTTAGGTAAAAATTTGTCAGCTGAAGAGGAGCACTACAACAAATGAATATCTCGAGCTCAGATGACGATAGAAAATGCATTTGGAATAATGGAACCCAGGTGGCGAGTTATTCGAAATGACATCCACTGCATCCCAATAATTGTGGACAAAATTGTAAAGGCTGTGTGCGTCCTTCGCAATTACCTAAGTTAAATTCTTCGTGATATTGTGAAGAAGGTTATGCGGATCGCATTATTAATGAAAAAGATATAACCGGAGCATGGCGGAATGAAGCTCAAAGCCCAATTAGCGGAAGAGTTTTTACATGCAACAATGCTTCTCAGGAAGCATTTTGCCTTGGAGATACTGTGTACATATTTATTTCAAAACAATATAAATTAAGATTTTTTTAGTGTTATTTATATATATTTATTAAAATTAAATTTAAATTCATTAAATAATTGTCTTTATTATATTTCGACACCTCATCTTTCATTAAATTCATAATTTGACACTGCAGGTTCATTACTTGGAAAGGCGAGAGTGCAAACTTTTTATTGATTTCGGCAACGACTGGAAAAAAATATCTTCTTCTTCCTTTTTATTAAACTTCTTAGTCATGCGATGGAGAAATTTTTGTTCCCTACCTTTCCTGGCCTTTTGCGAACGGCTGCCTGTAATAGGTATAGAAGCAACTGGCTACGCACTGCTACTAGACCCAGGTTCTCCTAATTGGGTGCACTCTCTTAAAAAACTCGAATTTTCCATGGATTCCTCTCAAATCGGGATGAAATAATTTTATGATGTAAGCTCTGCCGATATGTCGTCATCTTCGAATTCTTGATCATAATTACGTGAATGTCTTGAAATAAATTTATTTAGAAATTGATTCACATATATATTATGCTGAATGTTTACAATTAATCTCTTGGAGTTATCGGGTTCTTCTTCTTCTGCTGATTTTTTTACATGGGATGACGCTTGTCGTGCAGGATAACTTTTTCCCTGATTTTTTCTACTAACTCCTCCTCAAAACCTGTAATTTCTCGAACTTATTAAATAAATTAATTTTATACAAGTTTTTAATAACCACTTTATTTTCAATTACCTCTCTTAAATTACTTTGCTTCAAAAAATTACTAAATCCTGATAACATAAATGTCAATTATTCACTGTCCAAACGTTTTGTTGGAACTTGTGGTGTCGGCCGCATTGTGATAAGCAATATGGGATTACCATATATTCGATTCGTTGACAGCAACCAATTTACGGCGACCTTGATGTGTTGCTCTCACCGTGTTTTGGCCTTGAGTGTGTGACGCATAAATATGCAATAAGATTTTTCTTTTCAATTTACAAAAAATTTTTCCGTAGAATTTTTTTGCAGTTTGGTGGCCGATGATTGCAGTATTTTCGGAAATAATTCTTTCATTTGTGCCTCTGTTGGCCTCCAATTTCCAACAATCGTTCATTTCTTCTGCTGTTCTCAGCCTCCTATGCATAAATTTAAATTTCTAAGAAAGAATTTAGGCTTTCCTACATAAGGGCGGACATCGCCGATTTTATACTCGAGCGAGAAGTTGCAATTTTTTTTAATTGACTCATAGCATGTAGCTGATTTCTGGTTTTGAATTTTCGTAATCGATTCGTTATCTATATACTTATTCATTTGTGCTACAATACAACGATAGACCGCTGACTAAAGTGAAGGAAACGGCGACGTTATCAATATTGTCAAAAAAATACATACTCTACAATATTTGATTATCAATTTATAAGCAGTTGTCTTATATTTACGCAATCTGCTGAATACGTCTTTTAATAAATTCTGCAATTATTTTTATTTGCTTGCAACAATAGCTGGCAAATATTTTCATCCGCTTCCAAATCATGATAGAAGTTTTGGATATGACTTAATTATAACAAAATTATTGTAATAAAATGAATGAAAATGGATTTTTAATGATCAAGTAATTAGTTAGATAAATCGTCGTATTAAATAGGGATCAGATAGCGATAAACCATGCGCTATTCTAAAACATAAATTACAATAATAATACCAGTTCGAGTTGAATACCGCAATGAAATGGTTTAGTATTTCAGTGTTTCTTTGCATAGCTGTATTTATTACATCTTCCGAAAATGGGGTTATTAAATTTTTATTAATGGTTTGTAGAAAATTTCTAAGAAATTGTTCTTTTTTTTCAGCTATACAACTCCTTCAAGCTCCGCAATATAAAATGCAGACCAGTCGAAGAATTCATAACAAATACTACGTGCACGATTAAGGCTATTGCACGCGACAAATTTCTTCTGAATATGGATGCTGATGTAGTTAAAACTTTAAAAAAAATAACTGTAAGTGAAGTAGTTTTATGTGGAATCAGCCTTCACTTAAGTATACTACATATATGTATATCCTCCCAATTAGGTAACAGCAAATCTGTATAAGTTCTACAATGGATATCGATTTTTACAAGGTTTGACCTTTAATGCATGTGACATTTTTTCAAAGAAAAAATTTCACCCTCTAACAAATATTGTAATAAGCTCAACACTAAAATTTACAAATTTGTTTAATCCTTGCCCAGTCTCGGTAAGTACATAAACATATGTATGAATGTACAGCTGTGCATAGGAAACATATCTATTTGTAATATTTAAAAATATTTTTTAGGGACACGTTTTTGTCAGAAATGCTTCCTATAGCCCAGGAGTAATAGATTTTATGTTATCGTCTGGAAAATTTAAAGTATATGTAAACGTCTTTGAAGGATACCCACTTGTATCTGTAGGAACTATTGAATTCTATGCTGATATCGGGGAATTTTCTGACAAGTACTAGGAATAAAATTACAATAATCAATTACATTAATAATATAGTATTAACAGGAAAAATGTTTTGCAATGTCGTACTTACATATATTTGTATTTTCATATAAAATTTGGTTGAAATTACAAAAATACAATGTATGTACATAATTCGAGGTGTTTGTTTTATAAATCAGAATTTAATATTTATTTTATAGTTAGGATGGGTCTTTTACAACTATCGCCACATTTTCACCCAAGCAGTAAAATTAAACACGAAAAGAAACGTCCAACATTTGTGGCTTTCCTCGTCATCTGCTTGACTTCAAGTCCAAGGAGGATTCAGAGCAAAATGAATTTAAAAATTATTTTGATTTTTGCATAGAAACAAAAGTTCGTTCGTTCTCACTCTCGAAAACTGAAAACGCTTTCACGTAGAGAGCTGAAATTTTACACGGCCTTTAAAAAAAATACAGATTTAGATTTTGGTTCGAAATGGGGCAGATCGGTTAACTCCTTCGTATGGTTGCCATACAAAAATTTTGTTTTTCACCATATACTTGGACACTGCCTGAGAACGCGTCAACGCAGATAGCTAAAATTTTGTATACGGTGTTTGCATAGAAATGGTAAATACTTATAATATCAAAAATAGACTACATCCGGAAAACACCTACTTGGTATATTGTGTATATTGTGAAAACGATTACCCTTAGACGTTTTTATTCCACTCAAAAGCTCTTCAGAATGTAAAATCCTATGGAGTTGTTTTGAATAATTTTTACTGTCAGTTCTGGAAATATAGAAGCCAAAAAACACCTCAACAACGAAACTTGCACAAAGGACTGACCATACGAATATACATACCAGTAATCCCCTATTCTAGGGTATCTTAAGAGCTGGTCTTAGACCATTTCTAGCTTTTCTCTTCATTAAAAATTTATAATTTTCAATGTTGTGGGCACCAAAGGCCTAATAAAGTCCGAGCCGTAATGTCGGGACGAGCGATCGGATGCTATCTCGATGGGCCGGTGGTCTTCGCGTTTATCGCGACCAAACGTATTAACTATGTACTCCGGTCGAATGTTGTTGCTGCGCTGATGGGAGAGCTATGAGTTAACAAGGAAAAGAGATAGAATTGGTTTAAGACCGATTATTATGATACCCTAGATGAATGCCCGTATGAAATTTCGTGAGGTTATCCATTTGAGCAACTTTCATTTTTGCAGTGGCTTTTCGCATATATTCTAGAACGGTTTGTCGGACAGAAAAAATGATTATAACCAATTTTATAGGATTTCATATTCTGAAGAAGTTTTAAGTACAATAAAAATTACTAGGACTGATCGTTTTCACAGTACATGTAAAAAACCTAAATTTTCTTCTCAGACAGTGTCCAAATATATAGTGGATACCGAAATTTTTGTATGGCAACCAACCCCACGAAAGAGTTGCCCGATTTGTATTGAATATTATTGAATATTAATTTCAATTACTTTTTTCAAGTCCGTGTACAAAATTTCAGCCCTATAAGTATATACGCGTTCTCGAGACATCGTGCACACAGGCAGACAGACTGACTGACCGAATGACGGACATGCAAAAATCAAAATAAAATTTTGTATTATGAGTTGGTGTCCAATCCATTTTGCTTTAGCAACATTATGCTTATACGCTACAAACTGAATGACGAACTTAGATTTCATATTGGGTATAAAAACAATAATGTGATCAGTCTTACGTCAGATAATATTGTAAACGTACTGAAAAAGGAAATTTTAAAGAAAGAGAATTGTAAAAGAGAACAAATCGATACAATAATAAAAAAGGAAAATAAAAAGTAAACAAACTAATATAATAAAAATTAGATTTACTGGAGCCAAGAAATTAATGAAATGTTTGAATGAAAAAATATATTTTCACCTTCAGAAATTCCCTCTGTATATACTAACCTAAATGTCAACGCCTTCGAGATAGGATTGACTTGAGATTCTCGCCTCCGTTAGTTGGAACAGCTCTACACCTTGCTTGCTAACAAGCGAATTGGCGAACAAGATAATATCTGTATTATCTTCAAGTAGTTACTTTAAGTAGTCACGGTTAAGGTTATGATAACACGTCCAGTGAGCTACTAATCCCGTAAAAATAAATGCATCTTCAACATAAGTTGTACAAGACATACAACTCACCTGACAGTATATCACTGTATAGAAAATTAATTTCCAATTGTATAGCTTCTCGGTACTAGCATCAATCTGATTACAATAAATGTCAAACGTCCCACATAACGTGCGCTGTAGTAATTCCACGGCATACCCTTTCGCCAATTACTGTTCCAGACGCAACAACTCAGCCATTTTCTTGACGCTGCTCAATGTACTGGTAAAAAGAAGAAACCAATCATCCTTCGAGTCAGAAATGGACTCTGGCCTAAAGATCCCGCCATATTCAATCACGTCGAACCGAACATCTATACCGGATGGCACAAATTACGAAGACACACTAATGGAAGACCCTTTCGCCACTACGTTGATAAAATCTAGTCCAACTGGTATGCTATTAAAGAGTACGCTTCTTTCCTCACTTCCTTTGGGGGGTCATTCTTGATGAGGAATGGTTTCTTTCAACACAATTTCGAACAGATAACACAGTCTTAATGAAAGAATTTTTGACGAAATAAAAAAATAAGATTGTGGATGAAACGTAATTAAAGTGACGCATATAAGTCGCCATACCTTCACCAAGAGACATAAGGACTCGTTTCGGTGCCTAAAGCAAACTTATAAATTTGCGCTTCTGCTCTATAAAAGTTTTAACGTAACCTAATTTAACTTTACCCGTCCTGGCGTGGCCTAAATTGAGCAAGAATTGACCATGATAATAAAACTCCCGTCAAAAAGTAGTAGATAATATTTATGGCATACAAAATTATTAGCTGATTCATTTTTTGCGAGTAACATACATTTAAAAATATTTAAGGCCGATTCACACCGCAGTGACAGAGCAACGACAGCGATAATCACAGCGATAACCTAGCGACGCAATTCCTTTTACAACAACGCGATATCACAGCAAGAATTACATGCATATGCTTGGACCAAATAAAGACAATTGGTAAAAATCTAAATATGTGTACAAGCTCGACTTATACTGGGTCGATTAATTTTTTTAATTTGAAACAGTTTGTTTTACTGACCATCGTTGATATCGAATATAAATTTTTATATGTCGCCGTTGAAAGATAAAGCTAGTGCGACGCAGGTGTTTTAAATTTTCTAGATATAGAGATGAAATTTGAAAACGGTTTGTTCGCACAATACTACCAAATGTTTGCCTGATCAATATCAAAGATCACCTCATACCTCGATTGTCGATTAAGGATTCCCTCTAAAATTTTACTTTTGCCTCTTAATTAAAAATGGGGGGTTTGGTACATTTTGAAGTTAGTGGAAGACGACCAACGGAAGAAATGTTTCAAATCCAACAACATTTTTGTACTTGCACTATAACCAACGTATGTAAAGTTAGCACCATCATTTGTCGTGTCCTTTTTTAAGGAAACTGTATATGGTGTAAAGTTGACGTCAACTTAGCATACGACATCCAGTTTCCTTTAGTAAAAAGTACACCACAAATTTATGTTTTCACGACAAATTATAAGATGTGAAATTTTCCAATCCTATAAGGTTTTGCCGAGTTCGAGTGAGTTGCGGTGCTAACTGGACATCACCTTAGCACCACGACAAATTAACGGCAAATTATGAAATAGTTCCGCCCGACTTAACGGCGGTGTTGCGGTACGTACGTCTTTTTCCATATCTTTCAACGTCGATATATAAAAATTTACATTCGATATCAACGACGGTTAGTAAAACAAACTGTGTCAAATTAAAAAAATTAATCGACCGAGTATAAGTCGAGCTAGTACACACTGAATTCACAAATAGTCGTAGCATGTCCACCATCGATCCAAGCCAATTCAATTGGGAAGCACTAATTTGTCCCGTGTTTAGATTTTCCCAAATGTCTTTATTTGGTTCAGGCATGTGCATATAATTATCGCTGTGATCTATTGCGTTGGTGTGAAAGAAATTGTGTTGCTAGTTTATCGCTATGATTCTCGCTATCGTTATCGCAATCGCTTTCGCTGCGGTATGAATCAGCCTTAAATGTTTTTAGATGTATGTTGCTCCGAGAAAATTAATCCACTAATAATTTAATTTATTTTATTATCCACTAATTTTTGACGGATATTTTGTTATTATGATCAATTGTTGCTCAACATTTTTCAATAAGCTGATAGACCACGTCAGGAATGGTAAAGTTAAATTAGGTTATGTTGTGAATTTTACAAATCACGGGCGCAAAGAGAAATGCCCACTTTTCATACAACTTTAGGCTCGAGTCCTCCAGTCATGAGAGATGTCTTAAACAATGCATTATGATATTCTGAATATATTTCATCAACAATGTTTATTTCAATTAAGAGGGTGAAAGCTTTGGCGATGTAGCTTGAATGACTTTCTTGTATGAAAAAGTTGACATTTTTACTTCTCGTGATTTGTTGCGTCGTGGAAAATGACTTCCTATGAGAAAAACGTTCACAACAGAGCACTGATGGTCATCGAAGAAAGAACTTCAAAAATACATCCGATATCTAGTAACTGGTGTGCATGTGACCCAAGTGCATGAAGATTGGCCTTCCGGCAGCAAAAGTCATCCCAGGGAAAATTTTTCGAATTGGAAGAAAAATTACACCACCCGATAGTACCTACCCGGCGATACCTTTCATTTGATATGTTGAAATCGGGCCTATAATGGGCATTCCCCTTTCTGCGTTTGTCTCAGGTACCGAAATGAGTCGTTCTGGCTCTGCATGAAGTTGTGGCGCTTTAATTATGCTTTGTACGCTCGTCCGATTTCTCCAGCATTAATTCAGAATCGTCATTTTTTCTTATTTCGTTAAAAAATCGTTAAAAATTCTTCTGTTAACACTGCGTTGCCTATTCGAAATTGCTTTTAGAGTAACGGTTACTTATCAAGGACGACGTCTATAAAGTAACTGAGGAAGAAGTATACACATAACTCTTGTCCCTTACTATGGCAAATTTTTTGTAAACGCTTAGATATTGTTACGTGCAATAGAAAGAGACAACTGGTGACATCTGCTGGCAATGGAGAGTAAACAACATCAGGTTCGGAGAAAGGATGACGGAATGTTCGGGAAGGTTCAGGAATAGAATGAATAGAAAAGTCATGAAGGTTCTGGAATAGAACACTCTAGAATAATCTGGAGAGTTTCTAGGGTATAAATATAATAGATGTCACCATCAGACCAAGAGTCTTGTCTTAGACGTTGCAGTGTTAACAAGCGAAAGTAATAAACGTGCGAAAGTGTTGTAATTAGATTGCGATAAATGAAAGTACAGTATTAAGCGATAATTAAAGTTGAGTTGATTAATTGAAAGTTTGTGAATTGTATAAGATTAGAGTGAAATAAAGAACTTGTATATTAAATATTTAATATTGTGTTTTAAATAACGAACCAAAAGCCACGCTCGCAACAATATTCAATCGCTCTTACTTATTTATATGTTCCAATATACACTACAAAGAACCATGCGACTACTTCATCAAACGTGGAAAAATTCAGACTTTTTCTAATATTTGGTTACTCTCGTTACTTATGCGTAGCTTTCACTTTGGCAGTAATTTTCATCAGTTCATTCTTAACAACACTACCGGACGACGATGCCAATTTTAATGAACAGATCAAAATAGTTTGATTTCTGCCAGTCAGAATTTTACTTTTGTTCTCTTGAGGCAGGCCGGTTCTGACAGTATTACCGTTTTTATTTTTTGTGTCTCTTAAATATATTACTAAGCCAAGAGCGGGGATACCTTATGCAGCACAGCATGGCCAGAAGGAGATAAGGGCAGGATTAGGGTACACGAAGTGAGGGGCGGAGATACTGAAATATGTCATCTTTTAACCTACGTACATAGATTGTAAGCCAGAGGAATAATGGAAGATGATAGACTTCCACATTGCCACAGTTCGTGATAAAAAAGATTCACGAAATTTAACTCTGTAAGGCCGAAAGTAATTTGAAGGGTAAAAGGATGAGCGCGGTTTTCAGCGCAAGTATTGCGTGCCGCAATCATTCTACAAGAGATCAGACTAAATACCGTAATTCATCAGAATACGTACAATGCATGTACACAGAAAAAAAAGATTGGCAGAATTATCTAAAGAGTAAATCAAATCATCCATAATTCGTCTTTAATTTTTAGCCATCCACTCGTAGTAAATGAATTATTTAAATTAAGCGGTTTGTTTTAACTAACAGAGTAGTTATTTCAGGTCAATTGTGAATAGTTAAATATATTAAAAACTATATGATTTTTTACTTTTTTGTTTTAAATTTATATAGTTTTCTATATGTTTTCTTTATAAAAATGTAATCGAACTCTATAAACACGTAAATGCAATACAAACGGCATATAGACGAATTGCAGCAAATGTAGATAAATGGTCCACATATCAAGTATTTGCATAATCTACAATTATAGATGATTTACAAAAAAGAAGTGAGTAAATCAAGTAAAAATTGTTAAAAATGAGTAATGACAATTATGTAAATTACTCAAAGGTTATTTAATTTTAAACCTGTTTTGTCTTTGCATCTATCTACTTTTACTAAAAGAGTTTATATATATTTATTATTATTAAAATAAATAATACAAAGTTTGTTTTAAAAATTTTATTTATAAGGTAACAAAATTCATACAAAAATAACCAGCATATGTACGCATATTATTGTACAAAAACTTAAAGATATTCCGTTTTACAAAGAAAAACAAAAGTAAAAAAAAAATAAGAACATAAATATTGCATTCCTCTTGCATGTTTAATGTTATTGATGATTTTAAAACTCATAACCGTAATTTATTTAAATCCTTGTTTTATTTTCAGAACTTTCCCTTTAGTTGAGATAGTAAGAATGTCAATTGGTTGCGAATTAATATCATCTACTTTGATAACTCTCATAAGAAATGTGGTTTGTAGTTCATCCACAAAGTAACAATCATAGTGCTTATCATAGTGGCTAATATGTAGTTGTTTACATATAAAATGGACACATGAATCATAATAAACTATGTATTCTATGCAGTAAAATGTATAGATATTAAAATATTCTAAACTTAATACGTGACCTACTTTATATATAGTATTACATATTTTTACATCTTTAGTACAAAGCATTGAATTCAGTTTTAATGATTTCAGATCATCATGTCCTGGATAAAAAGTAATCTGGGAGAGATCACACGTATAACATGTACCTAAAGTAATTTGATTTTCTTTATCTCCAACTAAGTACTTAAATAAAGTTTTAGCAAAACTAAATTGCAATTTAATTGCCAATGTTAGGGGTGGATTTCTCCTGGAAGTTATTGCACTTGCGTAGGTTTTTATTTCCTTATGTTTACCTTCGAATCTCATTGCCCACAACTTTCTCAAAGGACCCAAATTATTTATAACTCTTGGATAATGTAAAATCAGATGATGTTTGGGTGTTAAAGCAGTACAAAATATTTTCAGATACATTTCATGATGTTGTTTTATTATAGAGCGAAACTCATCTATATCATTCTCTGTAAAAGACATTTTAAGGCAAAAATCAATCATTTGTAAAAATATATGAAAAAATTTCCAAACGATGTCATCCTCAGGAATAAAATCGCCTATTAAAAGTGGTAAAAAATATACAAATGACATAATCTCACTCGCATTCATTTTAAGATTTGAGTTCTTTATATTTTCCTGTGTGATATCTCCAAATAAGCTTTTAGATTCAAGAATTCCATAGTTAAAAACATTTTTACGCTCATTTAGAGAAAATAGAGAAAAGTAGTGCTTTTCATAAATGAAATATGATAAAACTTTACATATCTCTATATGACAAATACCTTCGAAAATGTCGTGCATAATATCAACGGCAACATCTTCAACAATATTAAAAGTTGGTATATTACAGAACATACTAAGTTCCCTTATACCAGAATCAGATAAATTGTCTGCTAGTGCGTCATTTTTATAGTTTACTATAGTTCTAAGAAGATCATCTTGTTGTTCTGTTTGCTTTTTTGTACATTGTTTGTCACATTTACAGAATCTGCAATAATAGTTTGCTTGAAAGCTTTTAGTAAAGCCAAGTATCCCATTTATACCTAAATTATCACCTGTTACAGCTGCTAAGACTAAATAAACAATTACTTTCTTCTTTTCATATGTGATACATAAACCATTTTCTTCTAAATCAATTAATGTGGAGATTATTGGGGATAAATTGGAATGTAATCCATACGAGATATCTTTACTTTTTGTAAGACAGCAAACAAAAATATTTTCTAGCTTAGAAGAAACATGATTTTCTAAAAGAGGAAAGGATATATAAATACCAGAAATCTTGTGCTTACCGCGCTTCGAACCTAGTGGGTTATTGATCTCGAAATCATCTTGGTAAAAGATGTAGGGTAAGACTATTTTATTCTCAAATTGTTTTAATTTTTTCTTCCAGCTTTTTGCTTGAATTATATTTTGAATTTTAGGAGATTCATCCAATTTCTTAGTCTGGTCTAACATTGATTTAAGAATGTTTGGCATTTCTAGAAATCTGGTAACATTATTCTTAAGAGGTAACATAACTCCTGTAGGATTCTTGCAGTTTAAAGTTAAATTTGTTAAAGATTTATCAAGATAAAATTCTTGTGGTTCAGAAAATAAGTTCATTTTTTGAAGTTGTCTTTTAAACTTGTATTCTGAGTCTATACGATTAAAATGCTCTTGTATAGAAAAGAATGCTGAATCTAAGGTTAGTGATAAATCGGAGCACTTGCAAGAATCTTCTGCTTTTTTGGCAATAAACTGAAATATGGATTTTACAATATTGTTTTTAATATCACACAAAATATTTTTTACCACTTTTCTACTTAAAGACGCATTTCCGTAATATTTTAAAGCAAATAAATTAATTTCATTTTCAATATTTTTCAATAAATCGTTTGCACTTTTATCACTTTTAGAATCTAATATATTATTATTCAAGGACAAATCCGGTATATTATTTAAGAACAAATTTAATTCTCTTTTACTCTCATCAGTAAATTTATCAGAATCCACAATTGAAGTAGTACTTTGATTTAACATCGAATCATCGTGTACTTCAACTTCTTTCTTAATTTCTTTAATAAATATATCTTTTGAATGTTTCCTGATTAGGTGTCGTTTAAATGAGTACTGGTTTTGAAAAAGTTGGGGACAATGCGAGCAATGAAATATGGAATTGCTGATTAATTTGTGAAATAATTTCAAGTGTTTCATATAACAACTAACTGAAGGATTCTTTTTTGCACATAAGAAACAAGGAAACATTTTAATTTAAATTATTAAAAGAAAGATATTTCAGTTTAAATTATTAAGTAATATCGTGAGACAATTTGATGTCTTGCCCGACACGGGCATTTCATAAATAAAGTGCTCTAGAAAGTGCCAAACCTGCTGACATTCTATGCTGTACTCTATCCTTAATACGTAATGCAGTTGGAAGTCCAAAGATAGTACTTTAAGAAAACTATCCGCCTCGTAAAATACGTCGTCGAAATATAAAAGAAATCGACTAAGGTTGCAAACGCTTTCTCCAACACAGATTATTACAGGTTGCACACGAAGTGTTTGCTTTCCTCTTTTCTCTTTAATTTTGCAGATTTTGGCGGGTATATCTTTAGTATCCTGAAAATTTCCATATGAATAGCGAATAAATAATCATAATAACTTAATGTCGGTAGTTAAATATGGATAAAAACTATAAATATGTAGTATGTTAATAAATAGTAAATAAATAAATAAATATACATTCGAAACTAAATTATTATTATAGATAACTTAGTTGGAAATACCTTAATATAGAAAGCTAAGCTATTTTGTGCATCTGCTATAGATGGCCTCCAACATTCAGTTTTGCTTGTTTTCACTATTCCTGGCTTAATAATAGAATTAAGCAAAATTGCAATAATAAAATTCCTTGAATCTATAAATGATAAAATATAAAAATAATTGCTTTGCTTTATCATGCCTTTTCAGAAAAATTTACCATCATTTATATCTCCATCAAGCTTTTTCAATAAAGCTTTGCTGTGACTGCATTTAATTTCTTTCTTATATATGTCAATGAGTTTATTAGCAAGAAGTGACCACTTACTGAATAATAGCACACTCTTAGAAGGATATATTTTTTCGAAGTCTAATTCAATCTAAAATTATTTTATTAAAAAATTTATATATTTAGGGTGAAGTTAAACTTACTAAAGAAGAGCCTATTGGTTGTTTCAATATTGGCCACAGTGTAAATATATCTTCATCAGACTGACCTTGCTTTATACGAAGTGCAAGAGTAAGATTCCATTTCTCAATAACTATGGAATCAGGTGATTTATTGTTTTTAAGCCACAAGTAGTTTTGTTGGATAAGTTCTTCAGAATTTTCAGAATTTCCTTGACCTATAACAGATATGTATTTTGCACTATTTTGTTGGAGAAACAAATAATTAATCACTTACAGTCAATTTTCAAAGCTGGAATTTCGCGTGCATTAGTCACTGTTATTCTTTTTTTATTGCAGGAAGATTCAACAAGTCCTGAATTTCTAAACTTTTTAGAAAGGCTGTAATATCTTTGCTTTAATGTTCCTCTTGATCCTCCACTTCCGAGATAACTTTCCTGAAATTGGGTTATTGTTAATTATGTAAACCAAAAATTTGTATAGAATCTAAAATATTTAGTTATTTTTTACAATTTTCTGTGTCAATATTCTGATAATAATAAATTCTTACTAATTCCTTACCGTTTCTTCCGTAGGAAAGATCTTCTTGATTTGATTTGCTGTTTGCGAATATGTTTTTAATTTTGGTTGATGGTTGTTATCAAGCCAGGATTGTATAATGATTGTTATCAGTTGATTTCTATTGCTTTGTGTTAGAAATCCGTCTTTTTTATAAATTTCTAGTATGCTTTTTCCAACAAGAGTAGAGTTGAGTAAATTACCAAGATTCTGTAATTTTAGTTAATTTAGAATTGTATTCAAAAGCTTCGTAAATAATAAAACTACCAAGCGGTCGGCTAAGCCAGATGAATTTATATTGGTTGAATCACTTTCCTTCGAAGGAATCAAATTATACACAGTTGTTCCGCCCAAGTTCTCGATTGACAGAGGGGAATTAGGGTAACTTTCATTCTCACTAGGAAATAGCCAACTTGCTGAAGATGATAACGATAAAGTATCCGCCAAAGGAGTTACAAAACCCTTAAATTATAAAAAATAAACAACTTCTTAATTCTTTGAAATTTCTCAGTATACTGCGCATTATATCACTCACTCGTTCACGGCGCCACTCAAATACTCTCTGCCTAAACTTTATTCTCGAACCAAATTTTTCGACTGGAATTAATTTGTCTATATCTTCTCCTGTCAGAAGCTTAAATACTTCAATGTCAATTTTCTTATCTAAAATTAACACATTATAGGTACTATATATTATCAACAAATCTCACAGGTCTTTCATTCACTAACCTTCAAAATCAGTAACTAAATCTTCAAGACCCCATGTCATTAATAACACACTTACTTCACAATTTTCCTGCATGTTATTATTTACATATGTTAAATGCACTTTTTTAAAACTGATGATTACTTCAAACTTTTTAATTGTTAGATACCGATATCACTTTTTATTTATTTTTTCACACGAACAACTGAACAGACCGGCTCGTACTTTACAAATGAAAAGAAAAACGTGCTTAAACAAGAACGAAGTGAGCAAAAACATGAGTGGGGAAATAGAACAGTAGACTACAAAGTTAGTTCATTTATCTACGAAATATTTCACGGAATTCAAGGAAGTAGTCAAATAATCTAACTTTTACGTAGTTCATTTAATGTCTTAAATACATAATGTAATAGATTAAACGATGTTAAAATACAAGTATTACAAATTATATTTATTTGATTCGGTTACAAAGAGTGGATAAATTTGTCAAACAATATATAATAAAGTAGTCAAATTAATTAATTTTTTCGGTGACTCAAATATTAGCTTTTACTTGAAATATATACATACATTAACCTATTTTTTATCAACTCTTTATAAATTTTCATTAAAACTGGTAGATAAAACACTAAGTAGAATTTGAACTACTCCAAATTAAATGAATGAACTAAATCCTTATAATTATTACAATGAAATATGTATTCAAAACAACAAATTTTGTTGATAAATTATGTAATTACTGTTTACTACTTTAAGATAGTTGAAAATTCTAATCCACTTTTTTCTGTGTAGCAATAAAGGAGCGAAAGGAATTCATATTACGGGGATGCTCGAACAAGTCGATATGGGTACCTATTGAAACATCGCGAATTATCTTGAAAGATCACTTTTGGACAATATCTAATGAAGCTAATGCTATGCGACATTAGAATTTTGTCATAAGTAAAGTCGGACTGTAATACTCCATGACCATGTATATATTCTACTTCACAATTGGTTTACCTACTTGAAATAAAATAACTTGCATTTTAAAAAATTAGCAAATCAAAACATATTTACATTTGTTTTTCAATTTCGAATTTGCTTTATGATATTTATAGGTAAGCAAAGGTTTGAAAGCCTTGTTGAAACCGTTTTAATAAATCAAAACATTTGTCCTTTCGTTTTTCGAAATTAAAATTATATATATATATACAAAAAATAATTCCAAATGCTTTATAAAAAAGTAAAAGCCATCAGAATAGCAAATTTGCCATATACTATATAATGCTATTTTGTCAACACCTACAACCTACATCGTCACCGAATCCTGTCAGTGTGTATAAGTTGTGAGACATTTCTCAGTATTTTTAACTCATAGCTTTTCTCTCAATGCAGTCGCAACGTTTGACCAGAGCACGTGGTAAACACGTATGGTCGCGATTACCGCGGAGACCACCGGCTCCAACCACCGCTAGCGCCCTATCGACCGAGCTTCCCACTCTGGCTCTGACTCTAATAGATATTTGGTGCCCACAACATTGAAGATTTTAAAATTTTAACACGGAATAAGGCTAGAATTTGCAAAAGACCAATTCTTACGATACCCTAGCCTAGATGAATGCCCGTATGTAATTTCGTATGGAAACCCGTCTGTGCAAATTTGGTTGTTAAAATGGTTTTTCGGATATATTTCTAGAACGGCTCTTCAGACAGTAAAAATTATTATAATCAATTTTATTGGATTTCATATTCAGAAGAACTCACTAGTACAATAAAAATGTCTAAAACTCATCGTTTGCACAATATACATAAAAAACCGAGTTAATCCATTTTCGAAACACTATATTT
Source organism: Dioctria rufipes (assembly GCA_963924295.1). Lineage (NCBI taxonomy): Eukaryota > Metazoa > Arthropoda > Insecta > Diptera > Asilidae > Dioctria > Dioctria rufipes. Next base: position 17,144,947 of record OZ002740.1, read on the forward strand.
ACCATTTATGCCACTGCGTCGACGCGTTCTTGGGCAGTGCCCAACTTTACATATGGTGAAAAATGAAATTCTTGTATGGCAATCATACGCAGGAGCAATTTGCACCATTTTCCAAATAAAATCAATTTTTTTTTTTTTTTGAAAGGCCGTGTGCAAAATTTCAACTCTGTAAGTGAAAGCGTGTTCGAGATTTCGAGACGGATAACGAATGGACGTTCGACTGCTCGTTCGTCCGTCCGTCTTGATCTAAAAATCAAAATATATTTCAATATCATGCGTAGGTGTCCTATTCATTTTATTTATAATAAGTTAGGTTTAGACACTTTCCCTAAAATTGTCCTTGAGTCTTCAAGCCAATAAGATAACGACGAAAGACTCAAATGTTCGACGTTTCTATGCATGTTAAATTTAGCTACTTGTGATAAAATGTGGCGATAATTGTTAGTACCTATCCTAACTATAAGATAAGATTTCAAATAATTATTGATATAAAAACAAGAACAAAAAACCTGAATGCTTGTAATTTAAATCACGAAGATATACAAAAGTATGTAAGTGAATAGTATGGCGTTGCATACAACTTATTTTGTTGACAATATATTAATAATGTAATTGATTATCGTAATTTTATCCTTAGTGCTTGGTATAAAGTTCCTAAAAGTGCAAAGAGGTATGCCTTTGCTTTATATTTTGCAGATGGTACCAAAGATTCTATTATTCCTACGATATAAGAGAGATTTCTGGCAAAAATATATCCCTACAAAATATTTTAAATATTGCGAATAGAGATGTCTATTTGTACACAATTGCACATTTATACAAAATATGTTGATGAACTTACAAAGAAAGGGCAAGTGTGAATAAGACTTGTAAATTTTGGTTCATAGGTCATTACCAAATTTTTTCTTTGACATGATATCACAAGAATTTAAAGTCAAACTTTGTAAAAATCGATATACATTGAAAAACTTATACACGTCTGCTGAGCAATCTCATCGCGGTACTCAACTTGAAATGGAACTATTTTTTTAATTTATGTTTTGGAATAGTGCATAATCTACAGAATAATTTATAAACGCTATCTGATGGCTCTTTATGCTGATTTAACGCACTAATTACTTGAACATTTAAAATCCATTTTCATTCATTTTAATACGCTAATTTTGATGTAATGAGTGCGTTGACCGACAGAAAAAAAACCTGCAAAAAGTGACTATTTGTCACTACCAAATTCTATCGTGCGATCACTGTGCTCGAAAAACGACAGATAACCACTTTGTTTTACAATCTTCTGCGATGACTGAGTCGGCTGAGAGTGACATGTGGTGCGGTACCTTTCACTATCGTATTTTAAATAGTGAAATATAGGGAAGTGATGTGTTACCATGGATACGGATCGAAGGACGACCGACAATAACCGACATAACTTTATAACTCGAGCCGGAGTCGTAGCTAGGCAGCACATAGAGTGGCAATAACTTGGCGTGTAAAGACGCATCAGCCGGTTACAGAACACATAATATTTTTTTTCTACTACCTGTGCCAGTCGAATTTCCATGTTTAACATACCGCCTTTGATGTCAATACTTTTTTCAATACCATCACCATGGAATTTTTCATTTTTATACCCTAGATGAACTCTAAAGGATATTACTAAATTTGTCATTCCGTTTCCGTTTCGAGGTGCTAAATAATGATGGTAGAGCAAAATGGATTGGACACCCACGCGTAATAATAAAAGTTATTTTGATTTATGCATGCCCGTCCGTCTGTCCGTCCTTTGGCACGATAACTCGACAACGCGTTCACGTAGAAAGCTTAAATTTTATACAAGGGCTCTAAAACGAAAATAAAATTATGTTCGTAAATAAGACAAATCGGGCAACTCCTTCGTGGGGTTCCCATACAAAAAATTCGTTTTCTATTATATATTTGGAAACTACCTGATAACGCGTCAACATACAGAGCTGAAATTTGGTGCATGGTGTTTTTATAGTTATAATAAATTAAGTGTTAAAAATTGACTAAATCAGACAACCCCTTCTTGGTGTTTCCATATAAAAATTTAGGTTTTTTACATATAGTGTGAAAACTATCAGTCCTACATATTTTTATTGTACTAAAGACTTCTTCAGAACATGAAACCCTATAAAATTGGTTATAATCATTTTTTCTGTCCGACAAACCGTTCTAGAAATATATGCGAAAAACCACTGCAAAAATTAAAATTGCACAGATGGGTGAGCATACTAAATTTAATACGCGCATTCATCTAGGGTATCATAAGAATTGGTCTTAGACCAATTCTAACTTTTCTTCTAATTCATTTTATCTGAAGTCTTCAAAATCAGAGAATAATTTTCATTTACGACTCTTGTAACAGCCAAATATCCTGAACAAAGCTGTCTAAGTATACGACTAATCGTCATACAGTCATACATGGTAGGAAGAGGTGGCAGGTAACCAACGCAAATATGGCCGGGTATGGTCGACTGGCCAGTGCTACCGATTATACAGTCTCGTCGCGAGGAATTTTATACCGTCGCGGCAGAATACGGAAACAGTTTGCAAAAAGCTGGCTCGAATTATAAAGTTATGTCGGTTATTGTCTGTGGTCCTTCCATCCGTATCCATGGTAACACATCACTTCACTATATTACACTATCTAAAATACGATAGTGAAAGGTACCGCACCACATGTCACTCTCAGTGACAAATAGTCACTTTTTTCACGCTTTTTTTCTGTCGGTCAACACACCCATTAAAACAAAATTAGCGTACTAAAATGAATGAAAATGGATTAAAAATTAAAATTAAAAATTTAAATGTTCAAGTAATTAGTGCGTTAAATCAGCATAAAGAGCCATCAAATAGCGTTTATAAATTATTCTGTAGATCATGCACTATTCCAAAACATAAATTAAGAAAATAGTTCCATTTCAAGTTGAGTACCGCGATGAGATTGTTCAGCATTTCAGTTTTCAGTGTACTACATACAATGTATATCCTTCTTATTAGATAACAGCAGACGTGTATAAGTTTTTCAATGTATATCGATTTTTACAAAGTTTGGCTTTAAATTCTTGTGATATCATGTCAAAGAAAAAATTGCACACGCTAACAAATGTGGTAGTGACCTTTGGACCAAAATTTACAGAGAATTTCTGAAAGTGAAAATTTATCTTTTCAACCAAATATTTCATTCATCTTCTTGGCTCCAGTGAAACTCATTAACATTAAATCGTTTATTCATTATTTTGCTTTTTTTGCGTTTGTCTCGATTTATTGTCTTCTACAATTCTTTTTCTGTAACATCTTCCTTTTCAGTCCGTTTACAATATATCTGACGTAAGACTAAATCATATTATTGTTTTTATAACCTAAATGAAATCTAAAGGGTATACTAAATTTGTCATTCCGGTTGTAATCCAAAGAAATAATGATCGTAGAGCAAAATGTATTGGACACCCACGCATAATATTAAAAGTTATTTTGATTTATGCATGTCCGTCCGTCCGTCTATGTGCCTGTGTATTTGTCTGCCTGCGCGTTGATAACTCAAGAACGCGTATACTTAGAGGGCTGAAAATTTGTGCTCGGAATTTAAAATAATAGTAAAATAAAGTTCGAAAATGAGACAAATCGAGCAACTCCTTCGTGGGGTTGCCATACAAAAATTTAGTTTTCCTCTATATATTTGGACACTGCCTAAGAAGAAAATTTATGTTTTTTACGTATGCTGTGAAAACCATCAGTGCTAGTAATTTTTGTTATACTAAAAACTTCTTCAGAACACGAAATCCTACAAAATTGGTTACAATATTTTGTCCGACGAACCGTTCTAAAATTATGCGAAAAGCCACTGCAAAAATAAGAATTGCTCAAATGGGTCACCCATATGAAATTTCACACGGGCATTGATCTAGGGTATTATAATAATTGGTCTTATTAACTCATAGCTCTCCCATCACCGCAGCAACAAGATTCGACCGGGGTATGCGTTTAATACGTGTGGTCCCCCATCGGGATAGCATCCATTATCCCAATAAGGTTCTGATTTTATTAGATTTTTGGTGTCCACAACATTGAAAATTATAAATTTTTAACAAGGAAAAAAGACCAGTTCTTACGATACCCCAGAATAGAGGAATACTCGTATGTAATTTGGTATGGTCACTCCTTTGGCAAGTTTGGTTGTTGAAGTGTTTTTTGGCATTTATTTCCATAACAGTTCGTTTGACAGCAAAAATTATTTTTAACAATTCCATTGGATTTTACATTTTGAAGAGCATTTGAGTAGAATAAAAACAACTAAGGGTAATCGTTTTCACAATATATATATATATATACAAAAACACACATTTTTGTATTGCAACACCTAGTAGGGGGTTTCCCGATGTAGTCTATTTTTGAAATTTTATTTGCTAGTACAAAATTTCATCTCCTTACGTCGACGTTCTCAGGCAGTGTCCAAATATATGGTGGAAAACGAAATTTTTGTATGGCATTTCGAACTAAAATCTAAATCTCAGTTTTCAAGACGGACAACGGACGGACACGTTCGTCTCCATACAAAAATATCATTGGTGAGTTTCCAATTCATTTTGACGAGGAAAGCCTCAAATGTTGGACATTTCTTTCCATGTTTAAATTTACTGCTTGGGAGAAAATGTGGCGATTGTTGTAAAAGACCCATCCTAACTATAAGATAACTATATGATATTGAATTAAAAACCAAACACCTCAAATTATGTACATACATTGTATTTTCGTAATTTTAACCAAAGCTTATATGAAAATACACATATCCATATGTAAGTACGGCGTTGGAAAACATTTTCCTATTGGCACTATATTATTAATGTAATTCTTATCGTAATTTTATGCCTAGTACTTGTCAGAAAATTCCTCGATATCAGCATAATATTCAATAGTTCCTACAGATGCAAGTGGGTATCCTTCAAAGATGTTTATATGTACTTTAAATTTTCCAGGTGATAACAAAAAATCTATTATCCCTGGGATATAAGAGGCATTTCTGACATAAATGTGTCCCTAAAATGGATTTTTAAATATGTATTGCAAATAGAGATGATTACTTGTGCACAACCGTACACTCATATATACGTTTATGTACTTACCGACATTGGGCAAGGTTTAAACAAATTTGTAAATCTTACTGTCGCGCTTATTAAAATATTTGTTAGAGGGTGAAATTTTTTCTTTGAATAAATATCACACGCATTTACGGTCACACCTTGTACAAATCGATATCCATTGTAGAATTTATACATTTTTCCTGTTACCTATTTGGAAGGATATATATATATATATATATGTAGTACACTTACTTACACTTACTTCACTTACAGTCACATTTTTTAACGAGTTAACCACGTCAGCATCCATATTCAGAAGAAATTTGTCACGTGCAATAGCCTTAATCGTACACGTACTATTTGTGATGAACTCTTCTACGGGGCTGCATTTTATATTGCGGAGTTTGAAGGAATTATATGGCTGAAAAAAAACAACTATTTCATGGAAATTTTCTACAAACCATTAACAAAAATCAAATAACCGCATTTTCGGAGAATGTAATAAATACAGCTATGTAAAGAAACACTGAAGTACTGAACCATTTCATTGTGGTACTCATCTCGAACTGGTATTATTGTTTGAGTATATATTTTGGAATAGTGCATGGTTTATCGCTATCTGATCCCTATTTAATACGACGATTTATCTAACTAATTACTTGATCATTAAAAATCAGTTTTCATTCATTTTAATACGCTAATTTTGTTATAATTATCTCATATCAAAATTTTCTATGATGACTTGACAATATTGATAACGTTGCCATTTCCTTCACTGTCGTCAGCGGTCTATTGTTGTAATGTATCAGAAATGAATAAGTGTATAGAAACGAATCGAATACGAAAATTCATAACCAGAAATGAGCTACATGCTGTGAGTCAATTAAAAAAATTTGCAACTTCTCGCTCGAGTGTAAAATCGACGATGCCCGACCTTATGTACGAAAGCCTCAATTCTTTCTTAGAAATTTACTGGAATTTTGTTTGTTAAAAATTTACTGCAAATTTGATTCTTAGGAGTTTTATGCATTATTGGAAGCTGAGAACAGCAGAAGAAATGAATTATTATTGGAAATTGGAGGCCGACAAAGGCACAAATGAAAGAATTATATCTGAAAAAAGGGCATCGCAGTCAAGCAAGCATTTGCAGTAAACCTTCATACGTGATATAACGCTTTCCTGCAAATCACGCGTCAACCATATGGAATGTATTTGCATTCAGATTCAGCTCGCACACCCAAACGTATTCGTGGTATCAAGATTCGTATCAGTACGTATCACGCTACAAGGCATGCAGCGAAGCTGCTTGAAACGTGCGTGTGTTACAATCTGCATTCATTTTTCGTGGGAACAAGTTGTGAGGATAATTTTTGTATAGAAAAATGAAATCGGATAACCCGCTTTATAACATTAAATTGATTAGAAATGTTCAGCAATTCATGTTTATGGAATTACAGAACCACAGGATACAGCAAAAGGGAAGAAGTTTAAAAGGCTTGGGAGCGAATTAGCAGAAGTTTATCTGATACTGGTAAGTAGAACAATTTTTTTTTATTATTTATCCTTTAATTTATAAATCCTAATGAGTAAGTGAAATATATTTCCATTAGATTCATAATCAGCAAGGTAGTTTTGCAAGCGGGCAGCTTTGGTTGTTGCCCTGTAATCATCCGACGAATTGCTTATTTTGGGTACAGTTTCTGTTGTTTCAAAACTAGCTGTAGTTGAAAATGCTCCTTCACGAATACAAATAAAATTATGTAGAACGCAAGGTGCCTTTACTAAGTTAATAACTTTTTCTTCACTACAGTTAATGGGACTGTTAAATATTTTAAATTTTGATCTTAGGATCCCAAATGCACATTCCACTGACTTTCTTCCTCCAGAAAGTCTGTAATTAGATATTGTTCGTTTTGAATTGAGAACCGATGCTGGGAAAGGTCGCATTAAGTTTTTTTCTAGTGGAAATGCTTCATCTCCACATAAGTAATAGGAAAAATTATCCTATATCTTATATATATATATATATCCTATATCATCATATTTAAAATAGCTAGATCCGCTATTTGGAAATTTCTGGACACGAATGTGCTTGCCATCAAGTGCACCGATACAGTTGGGCAAATTCCATAACTCAGAAAACCTCGGTGCATTTTCCTTCCATATGGATTCTGTTGGTGTGGGCATATACATATAAAAGCTGTAATTGCAATAGTGCTATCGTCTCTAATAAACTGATAAGACAGATCCACGAAGCTGCTACCTGTAGCCAGATATCTATAAAAGACGTTATAACTTTTTGTAATCTACTTATTCTTTAAATGTTTTTAAATATGTTTTAAATTTTAGCTGAAAATTGTCGAAAAAAATGCAAAGTAATTCGAGAAAATTTCTTTGTTAGATCTCAAAAGCAAATTCATAGTGGCTCTCGTGCGACTGCAAAGAAGCAATACAATTTATCATCACATCTTCAATTTCTCGTACCATTCATAAGGAATGCACCAGTAAGTGGAAATTTGTGTTCAAGAAACGAAACTGATTCCTTTGAACTTTGGTAGTGTCGGCGTTACTGAAGAAATGGAAAATTACAATCAAGCAACAGAAAATGCCATTCAAACAACGGAAAGTAGTAATCAAGATTTCGCTATTCCCAATATTTCCAAACTTGCTGCCCAAAATACAGAAGCCTGTACATAGTTTCAAAAGGAAATGCTCTCAAGGATCAAATGCTGTTGATGCTGCATTCGTTCAATGGATTGAAGATAGGAAGAAGGAGAAAAAAACACTTCTGGAAACCAGTCCTTTTTGAACAGTCTGCTTTCATATTTGAACGAAATGACACCTAAACAAGGTAGGCTCTATCGGAAGGAAGTAGTATCCTTAATCAATAATATTCTCGATACGGCAGAGTACCATTAACTTCTTGTCCATCATCTTCGCAAGGATCTGATTCATCAACTGCCTTACCTCCATTACCTCTTTGGCCTTCTCCACCAAATTAAAGCAGTTGCTCAAAGTACAATTGGTATCCGCAACAATCAAATAATATTCAGAATGGGCCAATAAATGGAAAAGCCGTTTAATAATAATTCAAAAATCTTTTATAAGTTTGTATGTACATTAATCCTTACCTCAAGGTTATCAATAATCGTTCTTAAGGTCGAATTGACAATCTGAATTTTGTGTCTTTTTTTGTTATTGACGGAGATAATAAAGCAATTAAATCTATAAAATTATTTTTATTTATTCTATAGTAATGTCCAAATTTATTCTCATCAAGTGCTAATTCTTTGGTAATGACTGCTGCGCTATGGCTAACAATTATTAATATTATGCGGATGCACCCAAAACCTTCGTTGTTTCTTTTTCCTTAAATAGTACCAACTAAGAACAACGTGTTTTTCACTTGAACTTATTTCGCTTACTAAATTTTAAAAAAATTTCACAATTTGTATCATAATTTACTCTCTTGGGGTTATCGAGTCACGTAGGAAATGCAGCATTACGAAGTATCTCTACCGCTTCTTGTAAAGTGTGCCACTTCCAGAAGGTAATTTCTGCTTACACACCTCTCTCATGTACTGCTCCCTTATGCATTTCCATCTATATCTGCATTTTATGTCTAAAGTTTTTGGTTTAGTTAAAATGCATCAAGAGAATTTATTGAAGGAAATACCGTCTACTTTTAACTCCGCGCTGAGCTATTTCCACATTCGATCCTTCTTCTGCTTATTTCTACACATGGGATGACACTTGTTGCACAGCATAACATTTTCCCTGATTTTTTTCTAATTAACACCTCGTCAGAACCCATAATTTCTCGAACTAGTTAAATAAATTAATTTTAAACAAGTTTTTAATAAACACTTTATTTACTATTATCTCTTCATTTTCTTTGCTTAAAAAAATAACTAAATCCAGATAACACGAATGTCAATTATTCACTGTCCACACAGAGATTTAGCCAAACTTTTTGTTGGCAACTTGCCGCATCGGCCTCATTGTGTTAAGTAATATGGGACTATTGAATTGTTGACAGCAACCAATTTACGGCGACTTTGTTGTATTGCTCTCACTGTGTTTTGGCCTTGAACCTGTGACGTGTAAATATGCAATAAGATTTTTTTTTTTTTACAGAAAATGTTTCCGTAGTATTTCTATTCAGTTTGGTGGCCGATTGGAGTTATTTTCAGATATAATTCTTTCATTTGTGCTTTTGTCGGCCTCAAATTTCCAATAATCATTCATTTCTTCTGCTGTTCCCAGCTTCCAATAATGCATAAAACTCCTAAGAAACAAATCTGCAGTAAATTTTTAACAAAAATATTTCCAGTAAATTTCTAAGAAAGAATTGAGGCTTTCCTACATAAGGTCGGGCATCGTCGATTTTATACTCGAGCGAGAAGTTGCAAATTTTTTTAATTGACTCACAGCATGTAGCTGATTTCTGGTTATGAATTTTCGTATTCGATTCGTTATCTATACACCTATTCATTTGTGATACAATACAACAATAGACCGCTGACGACAGTGAAGGAAATGGCAACGTTATCAATATTGTCAAAAAAAAAATATACTCTACAATATTTGTTTGTCTATTTATAAGCAGTTGTCTTCGAGTTCACTTCTTCCTACATACAGTCCTGACATTCACGCAACCTGCTGAATACTTCTTTTAATAAATTTTACAATAAATTTTTTGGCTTACGATAATAGCTGGGATACATTTGCATCCGCTTTCAAGTCATCATAGAAATTTTGGATATGACATAATTATAACAAAATTAGCGTATTAAAATGAATGAAAATTGATTTTTAATGATCAAGTAATTAGTTAGATAAATCGTCGTATTAAATAGGGATCATATAGCGATAAACCATGCACTATTCCAAAATATATACTAAAACAATAATACCAGTTCTAGTTGAATACCGCAATGAAATGGTTCAGTACTTCAGTCTTTCTTTACATAGTTGTATTTATTGCATCCTCTGAAAATGCGGTTATTTGATTTTGATTATTTATTTGATTTTTATTATTTATTAAATTTCTTACAAATTGTATTTTTTTGTGTTATTAGATGTACAAGTCTCTTAAACTGCGCAATATAAATTGCAGTCCCGTCGAAGAGTTCATAACTAATACTACATGTACAATTAAGGCTATTGGACGTGAAAAATTCCTTCTGAACGTGGATGCTGACATTGTTAATCCTTTAAAAAATATAACTGTAAGTGAAGTAGTTAGTTAGTTAGCACTTAAGTGTACTACATACATGTATATCGGCCCAAATAGGTAACAGGAAAACTATTTAAATTCTACAATGGATATCGATTTTTACAAGGTGTGACCGTAAATGCGTGTGACATTTTTTCGAAGAAAAAATTTCACCCTCTAGCAAATATTGGAGTAAGCCTAGGACTAAAATTTACAAATTTGATTCACTCATGTCCATTCTTGGTAAGTATGTGAACATTATGTATGAATGTGCAATTGTGCACAAGTAAATATCACTATTCGCAATATTTAAAAGTATTTTTTTAGGGACACGTTTTTATCAGAAATGCCTCAATTACCCCAGGAATATTAGATTATGTGTTATCACCTGGAAAATTTAAAGCTCAATTTAACGTCTTTGAAGGATACCCACTTGTATCTGTAGGCACAGTTGAATATTATGTTGATATCGAGGAACTTTCTACCAAGCATTAGGAATAAAATTAGTGTCAACAGAAAAAGTTGTATGCAATGCTGTACTACTTTATATAACTATTGGTTAAAATTACAAACATACAATGCATTTACATAATTGGAGGTTTTTGTTTTTTAAATCAGTATCTTATATTTATCTTATAGTTAGGATGGGTCTTTTACAACAATCGCCACATTTTCTCCCAAGCAGTAAACTTAAACATGGAAAGAAATGTCCAACATTTGAGGCTTTCCATGAAGATTCACGGAAGGTTCAGAGCAAAATGAATTGGATACCCACCTATGATATTAAAAGTTATTGTGATTTTTCATGCAGATGAATGTCCGTCCGTTGTTCATCTCGAAATCTGAGAACGCTTTCACGTAGAGAGCGGATATTTTACACGGCCTTTTTAAAAAAAATACAGATTTAGATTTTATTTCGAAATGGGGTAGATAGGTAACTCCTTCGTATGATTGCTATACAAAAATTTTGGATTTGGACACTGCCTCAGAACGAGTCAACGTAGACAGCTAAAATTTTGTACATGGCGTTTTCATAGAAACTTTAAATATAATTTCAAAAATAGACTACATCGGGAAACCCCCTACTTGGTGTTGGTATACAAACTTTAGGTTTTTTATGTTAATTGTGAAAACGATTACTCTTAGTCGTTTTAATTCTATTCAAAAGCTCTTAAGAATGTAAAATCATATGGAATTGTTTAAAATAATTTTTACTGGCGGACGAACGGTTCTGGAAATAGATGCAAAAATACTTCAACAAGCAAACTTGCACATTAAAATGACCATACCAAATTACATACGAGCACTCAGCTATTCTAGGGAATATTAAAAACTGGTCTTAAACCATTTCTGGCTTTTCTCTTTATTAAAAATTTATATTTTGCAATTTTGTGGGCACCAAAGGCCCAATAAAGTTAGAGTCGTAATGGGAGGGTGGGCCATCGGATGCTATCTCGATGGGCCGGTGGTCTTCGTGTTTATCGCGATCACGCGTATTAACCATGTACTCCGGTCGAATTTTGTTGCTGCGGTGATGGGAGAACTATCAGTTTATGTAAAAAAGCTAGAATTGGAGTAAGACCAATTCTTATGATACCCTAGATGAATGCCCGTATGAAATTTCGTGTGGTCACCCTTTTGAGAAATTTTCATGTTTGCAGTGGCTTTTCCCATATATTTCTAGAACGGGTCGTCGTCGGACAGAAAACAATATTATAAGCAATTTTGCAGCATTTCGTATTCTGAAAAAGTTTTTAGTACAACAAAAATGACTAGGATTGATCGTTTTCACAGTATATGTAAAAAGCTAAAGTTTTTTCTCAGGCAGTGTCCAAATATGGAAAACGAAATTTTTGTATGACAACCACACGAAGAAGTTGCCCGACTTATGTCATTTTCGAACATTTTGCTTTTGTTTTAAAGTCCGTTTACAAAATTTCAGCCCATTAACTATACGCGTTTTCGAATTATCGTACGCACAGATGGACACACATATGGACGGACGGACATGCATAAATCAAAATAACTTTTAATATTTATGCGATAGCAGTTTGAAGGTGCCCAGGTTATGAGTTGACTGTTATAACTGCTAGTCGCAGTAGCCATCAAAAGAATAACCATAAATTCAAAGTCGCTCGTAGAGCCAAAGTGTGAGTGTTTCAGCGGTGTGCGATTGTGCTTTTTTTTTTTTTTTGAGTGATTACTTACTGATACTAATCGTAAGTACTTTACAAATTGTTTTGTTTTTAATATAAACTTAATCCTAATATTTTTGGAAGAATTGATAAATTTGTGGCTGATTACAAGAGAAGATCCTATAATAATGAAGGTGGAAATACAAGCAACAGGGCAGAAGGAGATATAAAACCCTAGACAAGAAAATGCGATTCATCCTATTTATCATTAGGATTCACAAGTGCTATTGTTAATGGTTTGGAAAAACCAATGTGTATGTTTTGTACAATAGCTTTGGCAGGAGATAGTATGAGACCAGGCAAATTAGAACGGCATGGCACCTTAAAACTATGCATTCTGAATATGTTGGTAAGCCTAAAGAATTTTTTCAAAGAAATTTAGATGAATTCAATAATCAAAAGCATATGTTCAAAAAAATTGTTTTGGTTCCTTCAAATGCATTATTAGCGTCATACCACGTTTCTTATAGAATCGCGAAATGTAAAAAACCACACACAATAGGAGAAACTCTACTTTTGCCAGCAGCTATTGATATGGTTAAAATAATGGTCGGCAAATTATATGCGAAACAGTTGCAACAGATACCGCTTGCTGATAATACAGTTGGCAGAAAAATCGATGATATATCTGAAGATCTTTGCGATCAGTTAATTTCTCGGTTGCGTACTTGAAAATTCGCCATACAAGTAGATGAGGCAACTAATGAGCTAAAGATGCTAATTTAATTGCATTAGTTCGATATGTTGCCGAAACCAATATAATGGAAGATATATTATTTTGCAACCGCATTATTGGAAAGGCCATATCCAATGACATTTTTAATATAATTGACACTTTTTTTGATGAGAAGGACATAAACTGGAATAATTGCATTGGACTATGTACTGATGGAGCACAGTCAATGTCAGGACACAAGGCAGGTCTTCAAGCATTAGTTAAAAAGAAAGCTCCTGAAGTTATCTGGACTCACTGCATGCTTCACAGAGCAGCTCTTGTGTCAAAAAATATGAGCGAGGGACTTAACAACCTTTTTACAAAGCTTACGAAAGTTGTAACCTATATAAAAAACAGTCCTTTAAAAGTTAGGTTGTTTGCAAAATTGTGTGAAGATATGGAAACTAAATATACTTCACTCCTATATATATTGTGAAGTACGCTGGCTATTTCGTGCAAAAGTAATTAAAAGTATTTTTGAGCTCATAGAAGAGATTGCGATTTTTCTTGATGAAAATCATAATGAAGACGCACATTATTTTAGGGATAATAACTTTATTGTTAAACTTGCCTATTTGGTTGAAATTTTTGGGAAATTGCATTCACTGATTCAAAAAGACAAAGTGAAAGCATTCATAAAAAAATTGGAGCTATGGAAATCAAATTTAAAAAAAAAATAAGTTCGACATGTTTCCACTTTTTTCTGTTCCAGAGTTAATATTGAAGCAAACAAAATCATATTTACTGAACACTTGGATAGTTTGCTAATACACTTTTCGCATTATTTCGAAGATCTTGACTTTACAAAGTTCACGTGGATACAGAATTCATTTGTCAATGAACAAGATGATGAATTTGAATTTTTCAACTATTGAAAAGGAAAAATTGAGAGAATTATCATGCGATACTTCATTGAAACACAAATTTCAGAATGAAGCCCTAGTCCAATTTTGGTTAAATCGAAGTGATGAATACCACACTTTTTCAAGTAAAGCAATGAAAGTACTTCTGCCATTTGTAACATCATATTTATGTGAAACGGGATTTTCTGCATTAGCTGCAATGAAATCCAAATATCGGTCCCGTTTAATAATAGAAAAAGAGCTATGAGTTGCACTCTCTTCAATAACATAGATATGATAAACTTAGTGCTAATAAACAAGCACATCCATAACATTAAAAACAAATTAATTTAAAAATGAACAAATGAATACATATAATAAAACTTTGTTATTATTCTGTTAATTACGTTCTCTTTTTTATTTTGTATTAATACATTTTTTTTACACTTTAAAATATCTGTGGTTTTTCAAGTAACTCGTTATCTGCAAAATTTACAATTTTAAACTAAATATACCATTCGACATAAAATTTTATATTTTATAATACTGCGTACTCTGGTATAGCAATTACACTATTATTAACAAAAGAATAACCGCACTTAAGTACCCAAAAATATTAAATTATTTTTTCAAGAAACAGCATAAGTAGATATGCTACTGAGAAGTTAAAAAAATTATCAAATATAAATGCAAGTGCAGATAAAGTTGTTATTTTAAAATGAAATTCCGACTTTATTTCATTTTCATTGTTTTGTTTGATTTTTCTTCAAATTTTGTTTGTGTATGTATTAACAACAATAATAAAAGATGGCTCTTATCAATACCGGTATTAACAACATTCATTTTCATTTCCTGTCATTTTGCCTAATAAAATTTCATGGCTTTCACGATTTTTCTTGTTTTTCAATAAACCGCATAAGTGAACTCCTATAGCGATTACTGATTTCAAATAAATATTCATCTTCAATTGAGTCGTTAATTCGCAAAGAGTATATCGAAAAAAGTGTTATAATTGAGAGCGGAAAACATTGTATGTGCAACTTTTTCGCTATATTTAAAATTTTTTGAAAAATAGTATCAGCACTGTTAATAAAATTTATTTCAAAACGTCCTGTGTGAAAAAGAAAAAAAATCCTCATGGTTATTTCAAAAAACTTTCTCTCACTTTTTTTACTTTTCCCTCCCTTTCTCAAAACTAGCTTTTTGCAGATAACGAGTTATTTGAAAAAACCACAGATATGTCTGTATTATTTTATGCAATAAGGGGCGGAGGAGGCGCCAAGATTAGGTTTTTGTTTTTAAAGAGGGGCGCAGTAACTTAAAGCTTGGAAACCACTGATCTAGAGAATGTTTTGATTCCTTAGTTAATATTTGAAGATCAGAAAATTTAGTAGTTCCTTTATCATCGAAAACAATAATGAAATCTTCTAAAGAAATCATTTTAAGAACAGTTGCGCCGAGTTCATATATATACACTCTTGGAATAGAAAAGCAATTACAACAACTTGCCGGATACTAACGGGCAAGGAAGAACTTGTAATGGATATTGGAATTGATGTGTTACCCTTATTAAAAAGCTCCAATCAAACGTTGTGGCCAATAATGGGAAAATTAGTCAATGTGGAAAAGTGTAATAATATCCTAACAGCAATATATAGGCCATAAAAAGCAAAATAATGTGTACGATTACCTTCACGATTTTGCAGAAGAAGTCAAGAGTTTGCAAAACGATGGAATACAAATAACAAACATTCCATTAGTCTTTAAAATTAGAGCTTTAATTTGTGACGCACCAGCCAGGAGCTTCTAATGTGGAACAGTTGGACATAATTCTTTTAATTGCTGTAGTAGGTGTACTCAAATTGACAAAAAAGATCGTGGTATGTTATTCAATAAAGTCTGGAATATTACGAAACAATGAAAATTTCAGACACAGAAAATATAAAATCTACCTTCAACCTGTATTCCAAAATAGACCAAATATTTTGGAAAGTTTAAGAATGAATATGGTTTCACAAATTCCATTAGACCCCATGCATTTGATAGACTTGGAAGTGACCAGAAAAATATTACTGTGTATGCTAAAATGCAAATGATAAAGCTACTCCAAAAGAAATATTATCAACAAAACTGCTTTCTCTAGTACAATTTGTGGCAAAAGATTTTGCTCGCAAACTAAGACATATTGATGAAATTTTAAAGTGGAAATCTATGGAGTTTAGGCAATTTATTTTATATACGGGTATAGCTGTACTGAAAAATGTTGTTAATGAAGATTATTATTATAATTTTTGCTTTTTCATTGCACTTATCGTTTATTATTGTGCCGAAAAAGTTGCATGTCAAATATTAACACTGCCAGTGATATGTTGAAATTATTTGTTTGAACAATTCGCAGTACTTTATTCAGAACAGAGTTTAACTTACAACGTTCACTCTCTTCTACATATTACTGAATGCATCAAGGATATTGGATTTCTGGATACTTTTTCTGAATATTCATTTGAAAATTCTATGCAGCAATTGAAAATGAAAGTTAAAAAACCATCAAAAATATTACAACAAATAAATAATCAAATAAGACAGGATAATTTAATACTTAAAGAAAAAGCATTCGGTTTTAAAAGCAATACTAAAGGTGATATATTGTCTTTCAGTACACCTGAATAATTTTTGAGCTCATCGATTCCAGATGCTTATTGTTCCTACATTGGGATCATAATAACAGGCTTCACAAAATTTGATGACCATGTGTACATTATAGGCAAACGTCTTACTAATTGTAGAGACTGGAGGTTTAAATATACAAAACAAAACAAAAAATTAATATCATAAAAAACATGTTTAGAAACGTCAACAACAAAAGGCTCAGCTATATTTTTTCGATTAATTGGTTCGTACCTGACAAAGTTGGACCTCGAGAAGTTATTCAAGAGAGTTAGTCTCCTAAAATTGTGTCTTCTATCACGGAGAGAGATTTATCAATTAACAACGGAGAATCAACATTCGCGTTTAAGAGCTGATGCACAAAAGTTACATCGGCAACCATGAGAAGTTTTTCCAGCGAGGCATATTTAAAAACTTCAAGCGATCTTCATAGAGTGGAAGAATCAATTAATTATACTTGGGTAGGTGCCTGAGAGCAAAGCGTATCAGCTTCTACTGAATAGACATGATTCGGTCGACGTACCGTAAAATTAAGACCAGATCTGGCTAGCGGACACTGTAAAAATATTAGGACTATTCTCCAAAATTTAAGACACGTTTGAGGGAGAAAAACCTACCTACATTTTAGGGATAAAAACCTAATCTTAGTTTTCCAAGGTTAAGCTTTCCCTAATCTAATCGACAAATGCCTAACCTGTGTGGCACAAATTGTTCCGACTCACTTTAGGGAAATATTTTTTACTGTGTATTCACAAAGCAAGTGTACAAACGCAATGTTATGGTGGGATTCGAGTGCTCTTGGGATCAACGTTTTATAAAGCCCAGCATAAAACTACTCCTTGATACCGTGGAGTTTATGTGGGAGATAAAATTCAATCTATGGTCACATTTGGCACCCAATTCACAGATCGAACCCACACGACAAATCGAGGAATCCGAGAAAGCATAAGCGTAAATAATTGGTTTCTGATTTCTGCGGAAAGTCATAACCGCACATTTGTCGATATTGAGTACCAAGTTATTACATTTGCATCAATCGTAAAATTTGGGAACTTCACCCTATACCTTCTCCCAATCGTTAAAAGCTTTAATCTGGACGAAGATTGTAACATAGTCAGCACAAATCAAGACTTTGCATTACCTCAGAATAGATATGCATAATGTCGTCAACAGATAGAATAAAGAATAACAGGTTGAAATGACTGCCCTGTAGTAGGCCGGATGAAGCCTTCAGCACTGTACAGATGGAATGGCGGAAAAAAACTTGTGTTCTGCCCATTGAGAACACTCACAAATAAAAAATTTTAATAATGATGTGGACTGTAAATAAGAACGCCGGGAAATATTTTATAGTCAGTGGTTTATTGTACACATGTAAAACTTATGTACAAAATTACAACTAGAACTAAAATTAACAGAATTCAATTTCACTTCAATTATTTGAACAATGACACTTAAGAACTAAACTTCAATTGACTTAATAAAGTCGCTTACTCACTACACAATAATAATTTTAATTTCAACACAATACTGTCAAAGCTGAGACAACAATAATCAATATGAACTATAAAATATGATTAATAAAAAAAAATGTACTTACCAATATAAAACTATATGGAGTCGGTAATTAAATAGTTGGTGATTACCTTATTCTAGTCGTTCCGCGGAACAAGATACTGTACTTCAGTCGAAACCCAAAGTTAAGTTGTATTAGTCGTGTTTATTCTAGGCGCTACCCGGAATAACTATCTTTATCTCAGTCGCTACCCAAGATAAAGGTATTGAGTTAGTAAAATCTATTCCAGTCGAGACCCAGAATAAATGTCTTTGTCTCAGCCGCTACCCAAGACGAAGGTTTTGAGTTAGTAAGATTTATTCCAGTCGAGACCCAGAATAAATATCTTTATCTCAGTCGTTACCCAAGGTAAAGTTGATTTGTTAATAATTCTATTTTATTATCACTAGCCAAGTCGATTTCCAAATGATGCGCAATCTGTGAAAGCTGGATGCGAAAAGGGAAAGATTCAGGTTGGCCTGCAACTTATATTGCCTCTGAATTGCGCACGGCACTAACAAATTATTTTACATTGCGCATAGTAACCAAAGTACGTTGACCTTAGCAGCTGTGCGTAGGTCAGAAGAGTATATTGACCCTAGCAGCTGTGCAAAGCAACTGGAATTTTGAGCATTTTTTGTTGCCGTTCTTAATATTTCCTAGCTAAAGTTATTAGGATTATAATTATACAATAAGTTACCTATTAAAATATTGCTACTTTGCTATTTTAAAGATACATTTAAATGTACAGATGACTTAATCTAATTAAATTTGATTCGCGCACTGTTATCGAAGACAAGTTACTTTCCTCTTATTGGATTATGTCCCGGATTTTTTTATGTGGAATGTAGCCATGAGGTATTGATTGTTATCTCGACTAAAAAAACTGCCTTATCGATGTGCTTGTAGGTAGGTATACATCGTTTCGTTCCCAACCTATTTTCAATGATTAGAAAAACTTGGAATTAGAAACTTTTAAACTATTTTACTTATGGAACGCTTTACTAAAGTCTGTCTGGTAGCCCTTGGCAAATCCGGCAATGCTATCCGAGACAAATTCCAACATATAGCGGTTGTAGATCTTCCCCAAATATATGGTTTGAAGAGAGCTAATTTTCGAAAGAAATTGATAGCTGGGAGTAAACCACAGATTCGAATAATTTGGGCATGCAAAATAATTTGCAATAGGCATATAGTTAGAAATTTTGCTTTTACACACCTTTTCGTGGAGAGGTTTGATAAAAGAGATTTTTCATAGCTACGAGAAAGAATCACCATTGAGCGATTTTTGGAAAATAATTCTAAGTAGGTCTAACAATGAAAGGGAGCCTGACTTACAAAAGGCTGGACGAATCCCATCATGACTCGTTGTGATGTTATTTGGAATTCCATTAATATGATCAACCATATCCTCTGCTGCAATTGTAGTGATAGTGAATGAAACGTTATGGAAGTCGTTCATATAATTAAAGGTTGGAAATTTGGGAAGGCAAATTCTTGGACAAAAAATGAAGCAAACATATTAAAAAGTCCAGAAAAACCTTTATACCTGATGGTATTCTGCTAGTTGTCCATTCATTTCTTCGAATTAATAAACTTAAAATGGATGTGTGGGTCACTAAATTATTTCGTATACTAGCTTTGAATATACTCATTATAACGTGTAGAGAAAAGCTATTTGAACTCATTTAGGATCTGAGGGAGTAGTTGTGACTTGTAATCTTTTTATTTTTATCTTTTCTAAAATTTATTCTTTCCATCTTGAAGACGTTTCAGTTCATTGTTCAATCATGGTGGAGATGTTTTAGAGAAACACTGATGCTTACGGAGAACAAGCAAAGCAAATAAATCGAAAAGAATTATGTAAATTTTATAAACAACTTCATCAACACTATTGCATGACAGCAATGTGTTGATATCACTAGAGCCAAGTCTACTGCAAAGTTCTGATAAGTCAGCCTATCTAAAATTGACAAAATATTTCGTTTCGTCACAATATGCGAGATTTCCGGTTTCATAGAAATATGTAATTCGTAAAGGTGGGGGGGGGGGGGGGGTGGTATTTGTCAAGAGTAGACATTACCATTGGGCTAGGTTCGACTAATAAGTCACCCCCTCAGCAGCAAATAGCAGGTCTAACTGCCTGCCCATGGCGTTCTTTACATTACTGATTTGGCTTAGATCAAGAGATGAAATAGTATCCAGGAAGAGTGATTTCCATGTTCTCAACTTATTAAGAGGAAGATAGTCATCGTCATATTAATTTAGTACCCTTTGCGTATTGGCTAAGCTAAAAGCACCAATAAGTAGTAATTCGCTATGTGGTTCCATCTTACCATAGATAAAATTCGATGTTGAAATGAGTAGGTCGTAAACATTCTGACGTTTGTCATCAACAATGTTTATGGAATCTAGTGGAATGTAGAACAAATAATGTATAAGTCAGATTTAACTGTCTCAAAAATTGTATTAACAGGACTCATTCACATTTTACATTTGAAAATCGCACAGTTGGCAGTGTTCAAAATTCTTTTAAGGTGGCAGCCATTGGACTTAGAATTTGCAATTTAATCAAAAACAACAAATCTTAAGCTCTAATTGTGTTCTTATACACTGATTTACAATGTCAATAAATCTCTAGCTGGCTAAAAAGCTCCAATTCTGTTTCAGACCTCAAGGTCCTTGGAGTAAACACTGAGATACGGCTATTTGTCAGACATGAACTAAACATTTTCCATAATAAAAGATTGGTCGCTGAAAAAAATCGAAGATACCCTTATATATCTGTAATAAGTTGCAGGACGTGGCACTTAATTACAAAGCACTCGCCACACGTTGTCACAGAAGCATGAGAACTCCTTAGAAAACGGTACAGACATGATTAAAGAAGAGATTTTCCTGTTTATCTCTTAAATAAAACAGATACACATGCAATCTGGTATATGTGATTGTCAATAAATCCTAAACAAATTAACGTACCTGAGTGCCTGAGCCATAAAACTGCAGATCACCTGGCTTGGAAAGGACCTTTCTGCTTAGCAATACTTTTTTACTCTATGAAAAGTGATATTTACCTCACTCAAAAATTCACAATAGAGTGATCGCCCGCTGGCGACAGTAAAGGAGATGGCAGCGTTATCAATATTGTCTTACTCTACGATATTTGATTGTTAATTTATAAGCAGTTGTCTTCGACTTCACTTCTTCCCACATACAGTCCTGACATTTACGCAACCTGCTGAATACCCATTTCCATAAATTCTGCTATTATTTTTATTTGCTTGCCGTAACAGTTGGTAAGGATAATTGTTTTCATCCGCTTTCAAATCATCATAGAAATTTTGGGTCTGACTTAATTATAACAAAATTAGCGTAATAAAATGAATGAAAATGGATTTTTAATGATCAAGTAATTAGTTAGATAAATCCACGTATTAAATAGGAATCAGATATCCATAAATCTTGCACTATTCCAAAACATATTCTAAAACAATAATATCAGTTTTAGTTGAATACTGCAATGAAATGGTTCAGTACTTCAGTGTTTCTTTACATAGCTGTATTTATTACATTCTCCGAAAATGCGGTTATTTGATTTTTGTTAATGGTTTGTAGAAAATTTGTAATAAATAGTTGTTTTTTATTTTCAGCCATATAACTCCTTCAAACTCCGCAATATAAAATGCAGCCCCGTAGAAGAGTTCATCACAAATAGTACGTGTACGATTAAGGCTATTGCACGCGACAAATTTCTTCTGAATATGGATGCTGACGTGGTTAAGTGGTTAAAAAATGTGACTGTAAGTGAAGTAAGTGTAAGTGAGTGTACTACATATATATATGTATATCCTTCCAAATAGGTAACAGGAAAAATGTATAAGTTCTACAATGGATATCGATTTGTACAAGGTGTGACCGTAAATGCGTGTGATATTTATTCAAAGAAAAAATTTCACCCTCTAACAAATATTTTAATAAGCGCGACAGTAAGATTTACAAATTTGTTTAAACCTTGCCCAATGTCGGTAAGTACATAAACGTATACATGAGTGTACAGTTGTGCACAGGTATTCATCTCTATTTGCAATACATATTTAAAAATCCATTTTAGGGACACATTTATGTCAGAAATGCCTCTTATATCCCAGGAATAATAGATTTTTTGTTATCACCTGGAAAATTTAAAGTACATGTAAACATCTTTGAAGGATACCCACTTGTATCTGTAGGTACTATTGAATATTATGCTGATATCGAGGAATTTTCTGACAAGTACTAGGCATAAAATTACGATAAGAATTACATGTATGTGTGCATTTTCATATAAGATTTTGTTAAAATTATAAAAATACAATGTATGTACATAATTCGAGGTGTTCGTTTTTTAAATCAGTATCTTATAGTTAGGATGGGCCTTTTACAACAATCGCCACATTTTCTCCCAAGCCTTCATTTTAAACATGAAAAGAATCGTCCAAAATTTTAGGCTTTCCTCGTTAAAATGAATTGGAAACTCACCCATCATATTGAAAGTTATTTTGATTTCTGCATGGAGACGAACCTGTCCGTCCGTTGTCCGTATCTCAAAATTGAAAACGCTTTCACGTAAAGAGCTGAAATTTTACAGGCCTTTAAAAAACGAAAATACATATTTAGATTTTAGTTCAAAATGGGGCAGATCGGGTAACTCCTTCGTGTGGTTGCCATACAAAAATTTCGTTTTCCACTATATATTGGGATACTACCTGAGAAGTTCGACGTAGATAGCTAAAACTTTGTTAACGGCGTTTTCATAGAAATAGTAAATATGTATTCAAAAATGGACTATAACGGGAAACCCCCTACTTGGTGTTGCTATACAAAATTTAGGTTTTTAAGTATATTGTGAAAACGATTACCCTTAGATGTTTTTATTCTACTCAAAAGCACTTCAGAATGTAAAATTCTATGGAATTGTTTAAAATAATTTTCACTGTCAGACGAACCGTTCTGGAAATAGATGCAAAAACACTTCAACAACTAAGCTTGCACATTTAAGTGACCACAGCTTTTTGCCTTGTTAAAATTTGTTATTTTCAATGTTGTGGACAACAAAGATCTAATAAAGTCAGAGCCGTATTGCAAGCCAGCAAAGTGTTGATATCAATAGAGGCAAGTCTACTGGAAAGTTCTGAAAAGTCAGCCTATCTAAAATTGACAAACTATTTCGGGGGTGGGGTGGGGGAGGGGGTAGTATTTGTAAAGAGTAGACATTACAATTGAGCTAGTTGAAACTAATAAGTTACCCGCGTTAATAGAAAAGACAATGTCTGACTGCTTACCCATGGCATTCTTAACATTACTGATTTGGCTGAGATCAAGAGATGAAATAGTATCCAGACAGAGTGTTTCCCTTGTTGTCAAGTTATTAAGCGATTGATTGTCATCCTCAAGTTCATTTAGTGCCCATTGCATATTGGGTAGTAAGTAGTAATTAGTCAAGGGGATCCAACTTACGATGGATAAAATTATATATTAAAATGCGTAGGTCAACTTGTCCTGCAGTTAAAATAAAAGTTGCAACCGGAATTTTTTTAGAGGAAACATCATCTGTTGCCATATTTTTGGACTTCAGATACTCAAATATTTCCCCGCTCAACGTTTCTGAAGTGAATCGAGTGACGTAAATAATCGAAGGCTTTGATACTGTTCTTAAAGAGGCACCAATATCATCTGCTAAAGAGGACATAGATGACGTATACTTTTTTTAATGTGGAATCAGTTGCAGCTGCTAGAGTAGTGTTATCAGAGTGAAAGTATTGACTAACAACGTTACCTAAAGCCACAACAGCCGAGACACTCGGAATAAGGTAGCACCGGTCAAGTGCAATTAAATCCGTTAACAAAAGTTATAGGCGAATGATAGTTAATGGATAGTTTAAAACGTACATAAACGTATTGCGTAATTGAATTGGGGCACTGTTTGCTTCCCATTTTTATCATAGTCGAGTAGTCTAGCTATGCATATATTTTTTAGTTTGAAAATAAAGATATCTGAAGATGGTAGCGTGGCTACCGAAAACAATAAAAAAAAATAAATCAAAATTAGTGGAAGAATAAGAAGACTTTTATTTACAAACTGATAGAATTAAGTGTACTACATTCAATTTACATCATTCTTATTGGAGCAGCAAACATGTATAAGTTCTTCAATGGATTTAATTTTTTACAAAGTTTTATCTTAAGGAGTGGTCCAGAAAAAATTGTCCCATTAAGTTATTTTTATACCTGCAAAATTACAATAATCCAGGTCTGGATTTTTTTGTTAAAATATTTCATAAATACTGAACTCTGAGTTTATATGAATCATTCGTGTATTGGAATTGAAATAGTTAAAATGTCTCGAAGCCAAAAAGAAGTGCGTGAAATGATTTTGTCCAAATATTTGGATAATCCCACAATTTCATTGCTAAAAATTTCAAAGACCTGAATACAAGTTATTCCACGATAAAAAGGACAATAGCCAAGTATTATGGGCGAGGCTTGTCAATAGAAAGGATACGTGGGTCAGGTAGAAAACCAGGGCCATCCCGTCCAGACGACATAAAACAGATGAAGGGTACTTATTCTCGGAAACCGGGAACTTCGGAAAGAAATATGAATACATTGTCAGGAACATCAAAGTCTACAGCGCACAGATATAAAAAAAATCTGCGGTTTAAGGAGCAATAAGGTTCAAAAAGTGCCGCTGAGGAAGGAAGAAGAAGAGAAAACAGAAAGAAGAAGAGCGAGAAAACTTTATGAGAACTACCTGACGAAATACGATTGTGTCGTTATGGATGATGAAACCTATTGCAAAGCTGACTTTTCGCAGATACCAGGTGACGAATATTTTACTGCAAAAAGTCGGAGTGGAGTATCCAGAAAATTTTCAACAAAAGGAATGACAATATTTCCCAAGAAGTACATGATTTGGCAGGCGATCTGTTCTTGCGGTTTACGAAGCAGTGAATTTCATCAAAGGAACAATAACTCAGATGTGTACATCAAAGAGTGCCTTCAAAAAGGACTTCTACCTTTTATTCAACAGCATCAAGGGTCTGTTATTTTCTGGCCAGATTTGGCCACCAGTCATTATGCAAAAGCAACGATGGAATGGTACAGAACCAATGAGGTCAATATCGTGCCAAGGGAATCCAATCCAGCAAACTGCCCCCAACTTCGTCCAGTAGAGAGGTACTGGGCATTAATGAAAAAGGAGTTTAGAACAACAAAGAAACTTGCCAAAAATTATGTTGATTTCAGAGATAAATGGAAAAGAGCATATAGAAATGTTACTAATATAACTGTTTAAATCTAATGCGCGGCTTGAATAACAAAGTTAAAACATTCTTCCAAAATAAATAATGGATTAGAAATAACTTTTGTATTTTAAAGTTTAAGTTGTAAGAAACAAAATATAGAAATTTTATACAAAAATTGCCATTAGTGTTTTTACTGCAAACAAAAATAAATGGGTCAATTTTTTTCTGGACCACTCCTTAAATGCTTGCGACATTTTGTCAAAGAAAAAATTTCACCCTGTATCAAATATTGCGATAAGCGTGAGTCTAAAATTTACAAATACTATTCACCCTTGCCCATTATTGGTAAGTACAGAAAAATATTACTGAATGTGCAATTGTGCAAATATAAACATCTCTGTTCGTAATATTTAGAAATATTAATCTAGGGACACATTTTTATCAAAAATTCCTCGTATTCCCCAGGAGCATTAACAGCTTTGTTATTAACTGGAAAATATAAAGCACATGTAAACGCCTTTGAAGGATACTCACTTTTATCTTTGGGCACAGTTGAATCTTATGCTGATATCGAGGAACTTTCTGCCAACCACGCACTAAGAATAAGTTTACGATAATCAATAGTGCCAACAGGAAAAGAAAATATTATATATGTATGAGAAACCTGTCATTTGAAAGCTTTTAGCATTGCGTATTATGGAAAAACGAACACGTTTCATATTTAAAATTTTACATAAAATAAAAAACGCTTCTGATGGCGATAATTCGAACGCCTATTTATAGGTCAAAATGTCACCTTTTAGAAAAAAAAAGCAATTGTGAGTCTTTCAACAAAATCGTTCTATAAGTTTCTACTTAACTCTACCCAATTTAGCTGTGAAATGAGAGTACAGCTTTTGCTCAATAGGGACGTTCTTTTTTGAGCTTGAAGTCTCTTTCCCCTGCAAATCATGACTATGGTTTTCTATTGAATGATAAATTCAAATGCATACTAATTATATTATGAATTTAATATGATAATTATTCAAATTAAAATTCAAATTTATTCATGAAACATTGCACAATTAAGATTTAAGGATCTTTACAATTTGTACAAGATTGAGTTAGAACATTAAAATAAACATTATAATTCACATGAAGATATTATATAATAAGAGAGATGGAAGAAGTAAAAACAGAAAAGAAGGATGAAGAAGATATGATACTATAAAAAATATAAAGCTAGAACTTATTACTAACTACTTAAAATAACAAATTCAAATATGCTACGACTTATAGAGGATAGTGTGCCGGCCTGTATAGAGCTTCTGATTTGAGACGGTAACTGGTTCCATGATTTAATGACATGGCTGAAAAACAGGCGTTTTGTTATTAAGAATTGAGACCTAGGTAAAATTAGTTGCAATGTTCTATTTGATCTAGAAAAGTAAAGAAGTTCAAAGATATATCTAGGTTTATGATATTTTATAATTCTTACCAAAAGAATTAGCATACGAAAGTTCAATTAGGTTAGCAAATCAGACCCCAAGATTGAGCATCTATAGGGTGATACATGATCATATCTACGAAAACCATGTGCTATACATACTTGGTTATAGAGTTGAAAGCAATGCTAAGTTTCCTTGTATTATTATAGTCTAGTTTGCCAAGTATTTCACAGCCATAGGTTATTACAGGTACAAGTAGTGCACGAACAAGAAGTAATTTTGTGGGCATTGTCGTAAAATAGCTGGATGTAAACAATGTACGAAGCCCACCATAAACTTTTCTGATAACAGAATCAATTTGGTCATCCCAGGTGAATGTGTTATTAAATATAGCCCCAAGACCCTTAACGGAGTCGACAAAAGCAATAGTAGTATTATTAATAGTCACAGGTGAATATCCATCTGTGTTTAATTTTACCCTACAATCATGCTTTTAGACTTAATTGGATTAAGTTTCAATTTGTTCGACAAGGACCATAAATGTTACGTTATGTTATCCTCAAACGGACCAATACGATTGGAGATGTACAATTGTACATCATCTGCATAGAGATGTAAATCACAAAACTTAACTTGACGAAATATGTCATCGATAAATATGGAGAACAATAAGGGACCAAGGATCGATCCTTGAGACACACCACAGGATATCGGTAAAAAGCAGAAACAGGTACCGTTCATGTAAACTGCCTGTGATCTGTAACTCAAGTAATTGAAAATCAAATCGGCTGCCTGAGATGAAATTTGAAAATATCTACTGAGCTTTCGACATAGAAGCAAATGATCCACTGTATCAAAAGCCTTTGAAAAGTCTAAGAAGACTAATACAGTCAATTCATCCTTGTCAATAGCCCGCGAAATATCGTTGCTTAGCTTAAGTAAAGCAGTTGTGCAACTATGTCCAGAACGAAACCCCGACTGATTGTAATGTAAAAGTTCATTACAAATCAAAAAGTTAGAGATTTGCAGGTACATTATTTTCTCCACTATTTTAGAAATATATGGTAGCAAACTAATATTAGTCCTTAGGAAGCTAAACTGGGTTTGATCTAGAGAAGCACTCACTGATTCATCATTATCCAAATTAACAGCAGAACTGCTCACATGATTTGAAACAAATTCATGATTGAGTTCGTCAGGATCAATTGAGCATGAGCTCAGCTTAGACGCGACAAGTCCACTTCTTTTGATATTGTTCCACAGGATTTTATTATGGAGTTTAATATTTAGGATGGAAGAGTAATAGTGCTTTTTAGCTTTGCTGACAGCAGCCACTACTCTGTTCCGTATTACTCGATATTCCTCATGAAAAGCCGATAATCTATAGCGCTTCCATTTATCATATGTATGATCTCGTTCCGCAATTAAATTTCGAATATGAGAGGAAAACCAAGGGTAACGGGAGTCTATGACAGTTTTTGTAATGAAAGGAACATGTTTTTCATGCAAATAATTTAAAGTAGAGTTGAGAAAATCTACTTGGTCTTCCACATTGGGAAGATGAAATATGCTATCTCCAATGCACAGTTCTACATCCCTAAGCAACGCTTCCTGGTTTATACCATTATGATCAAAATAGGAATAAGAACCAATTTCGCCTGTGTTATTAGACTGAATATCATATGTTAACATGATCTTGTCGTGATCAGATATTCCTGGGAGAGAAATTTGTTGGAAAAACGAATCCTTCGACAAATTCGAAGTAAGGAAGACGTCTAGCAGAGAGGGTGTTCTACAGAAGAAGTATGTTGGGTAATTATTGACTCTCTGTAGGTCCAAAACATCCAGCAAAACTTGGAAATTGTTGGTCAACCCAGAGGGTGATAGAAAGTTCAAATTAAAATCACCTCCAATGACTACATTGTGGTATTGGGGTGAAACACTTAAGAGATCATTATTAAGGGACTCCAAAGATGAACAGTTGGGAGGCTTATATATTGCTCCAACTAGACACTTCAATCCATTAACAGACAGTTCACAGAAAATATACTCACAAGTACCTGCAGCGTTATCAGACGAAAACAAAAACTTGTGCTTAAAGTTGCTTTTAATGTATATCATCACATCACCACCGCGCATATTCACACGGTCATTTCTTAGAACTCTATAACCAGGTATCTTAATCGCATTGTCATTGATTATTGGTTTCAACCAACTCTCAGAAATGCAAATTACATCCACTTGGGAATTCCTAAGAATATCACGTAATCATCAATTCTAGGGAGTATACTACGAGAGTTTATATGGCAAAAGTTAATTTCATTTCGGTGCCTACACTAAATGTTAAGCAGAGTACCTAAGTTGCCTGTTACAGCCATCTCATTACCGTCAACCAAATTCACAACAAGGATCACAACAGGCAAACACACATCCATGAAATAGAATAGAAAGATTAATATAAGCAATAAAAGCAATATATGAATATTCAGAGAAGCATCCAGTAAAACTAATAATTTTTAATATATAATATACCTACAAACAATTTAATACTAAATAAGACTAAATCAAAGCAGCAACAGATAAATGACCTACTTAGATAACACATTATTGAATTTTATTTACTCTTACATACCAGCTGTTCCAACTCATCCATGGTAAAAAGAGCCTTGGGGATGTTACTGTTCACTGTTCCCATCCAAACCAAACACTAGACCGTGTGAAGACCGTCGAGATATGCTTACTTTTCTGCAGTGCCAGAGCCTTGCTTTTTATAGAATAATTGTTTAAAGTCAGACTCTCGTTAATGTAAATTGGACTGTGAGAATGAGTATCACGGGCTAACCCAACATCATGCAGTGATAGACGTTTAATTCCACTGGCACGGCGCTCCTTTATTGTTTTTTAAGTTCCATTAAATACATTTCATTTGTTTGTTAGACTTTATAAAAACGTTAAATTTAAGTTTTTGACCATCAATTTGACACGCTCTAATTTTGAAAAGTAAAACAGAGCACTCCCCGAATTGCAGGGAAGGCTTTTTTTATTTCTTTCTCTGTTCCCTTCTAACCAATTTTTCAAAATTACAGAATAACAAATTGGGGAATAGGGGACCAAAAAACTGAAAATGATTGTTTTATGAAGTCCAACAAGTAAATGTCATGCAATAGAAAGGAATTTAGTTATCATATTAAAGCCATAAGTTAAATAATTATGCATTTGAATCTTTCATTTTTTAGAAAATCATATTCATGATTTGTAGGGAAAAGAGGCTTTAAGCTCAAAAAAAGAACATTCGTTTGAGCGAAAGCTGCACTTCTTCCTTCCTTCTTTAATTTCTGCACAACTTAATCTATTTCATAATTTCTAAGTCTTAACCTAAGATGCTTACTCGTCTAAGTCCGCTATTCAAATGCCGACCTTATGCCGGTCTAGGTCATTCCCCATCTCTTTATCGGTTCTAGACTGCGCGACAGGGCCGACAACCTATGCGAATAATTTACTTCAAAATACATAACAATTTACTTGAGTTAAAAGACAAAGCTTCTTTTTGTGTCATTCCACTCATATTTGTTACCTCTTTTAAGGCCTATACACATTTAGTCAATTTAAATATCTATAAGCTACACACACAAAATCATGAAGATATATGTATATTGAAGGCTCTAGGGATCTTGTGCCCCATTTTAAAGCTCGTGGAGCTGTCACTTATCAGACGGTTAAGTAAAGCCTTGACATGTCCTACTATGTAAATTTCCAAACAAAAAATGTAAAAAAATATGCATCGATATGTAAATTTACATAAAACAATATTGAGCGATGTTTATATTCATACCTATGTACATACATATACCCAACTTGCTTCAAAAAAGAGTGAAATATAATTTTGCGAGTAATGCTGTAACTATTCAATTTCCTGTCATCGGAATTGTAAATATATTTATTGCTACGAAAATTTGTCTGAATTGGTTTCATTTTTCAGTTTTTTAGATTTTAACATTGACATATTTTGCCCTAAGTAACTGTCAATAAATTCAAAGTTAAAAAACAATTTAATTTTATTTTCCAATCTATCCAAAAATAGGTGAACGACAAGGTTTACATGTCGTGCTTAAAGCTTATAATTAACGTTATTATTTTGAGAGGAAGAATTTCTTTTAAAATATAAAATTATTCTCTATACGTGCATATAACTTATATATATATATATATATATATATATATATATATATATATATATATATATATATATATATATATATATATCTATGTACATGCATTTAACTATATCAATAACTTTTAAAAGTAATCAACAATAAACGCAAGGCTTTTAGTGCACCTGGATATTAGCTGAATGGATTAAATTTTAATGTAATTAATTAAATTCATTTTCTTCCTGAATCCGTGTAAAGTAATCGTTCGTAGAGAGAAATCAGTTTGCAAACATGGTGCATTACGTGAACTGCATTCTGCAGCGGTTACTTGTCGTCCTGTATTACATCGCCAGATTTTTCGGTCTTATAACATTTCGTATAAATTTTAAAGACAGAGATCTTGAGTGTTCTAAATTTGCAAAGTTTTATTCCAAATTTATTTCTATTGTGACAATTGTGGCCTGTACGAAAGGACTGATTTACTTCTTACCTGTGTTATATCGAAGAATATCAAATGATCTCACAAATGGAATGTGGTACTCAATTCCCTGTTTAATAAATTTAAATAGCATTATAATAATGGTAATTGTATTATGTAAAACCAAGGAAATAGGTTCGATTTTCAAAAAATTATTTGCTATTCAAAATGACATTTATAAACTTACAAGAAAGCCAAATTATTTTAACAAGACTGTTCTAATATTAGTAGCACTAAAAGTTCTGGTTATTTCACAAATAACATACAGAGCCTTTCGTAATTCCATAGATTCTAAGGCACATTACTCCATACAAGCCAGCCTCATTCGGATTGCGATATATTACTCTATTTATTTGAGATACTTCTTTGTACAAATTTGTTTTGTTGCCTTTATGATTGCTATAAAAGCTCAGTTCGAACAATTGAATTTATACGCGAGGAAACTTTATCGGGAATTAGATAAAATTGGTTCATATAGAAGGATTTCAATGCAAATGTGCTGTGATTGTAGCGATGAAATTGATAAGATAGCTGCAATCCATTGGAGAATCACCAATTCAAATTCTGAGCTAAAGAAAATATTCCAAGGACCCCTAATTACGTTCATAATGGATTCAATGCAACTTGTGCTTTTATTCCTGTTCCACCTATATATGGGAATAGGCGAATCGAAACTACTTGATGTTGTCCCTATATTCATCGATCTTATATCACTTGTTTTACTCGTACAGTTCACAAAGGCAGCGTCTAATACTCCAATAGACTTCCTAACTACTTTTGATATTCAACATGACAACAGACTCCAGAGGAGTGTAAGTATTATGCAGAATGTAATAGGAGAAATCAGTGAGACTTACACAAATTTATTTTACAGGTTGAAATGTTCCAATTGCAACGGGCTTTGCAACCATTTGAACTAAATGTGTTTAACATGTTTGAGCTAAATAATGAATTGATCCCTGTAATTGTTGATACTATTATAAATATTTTTACACTTGTTGTTCAGTTTGAGCTAATCAAAAATATGCCGGAATGAATACAATTTTGAATACCTGCAAAATTTTAAACATGTTGTTGTGAGGTTTCCTTTATTTTCTTTTTACTAGTGTGAAATTATTATATTTGTCATTATGAATGTATTTGCATTATTTCTTGTAACAGATTCACATTAAAAGTTCGACCATCACAATTTGGCGGAACTTTCATTAATTAAAGTACCAGAAATCATTTTTATTCCTATACAGTATTGGTACGTTGCCAATTTAACAGTTCCCTGAATGTGTTTCGAGTAAGGGTCATGTGATCTATCACTTATAATTTATTTATTTTTTTGGTACTGGTATGTGTATATTCTCAATTGTAATATGCCTAACCTACCTGGCTCAAGCGGCGCAAGCAGACCACGAGAGGAGTTGGACTTCTTCTGCACAAGTGATGTCAGTGGGGCCACCCAGAAAAAGGGTCAAGTGTTCGTTCAAGGATAATACAATTTTAGAGGTATTTAAGGCAACTATTGGTTACCGTTTATGGTAAGATTTTTGTGTAAATAACCTGTGGGATATTAAATTTATGCACATTGTGAACTGAGAAGCTGGCTTACTCATTTTGGTGTCAGTTCCAGTTCTGTTTAGTTAATCTGTTCAAGTTTACTGGACCAATAGATCTATTGAGCAGCTTCATCATTGAATGCATGCCATTCGGTGGCTCAATCAGTACACTACTGAGTACCTGCCCAGTGGGCTGCACTGCTCAGTTTGTAATTCATCAAATAATGCCAACAAGTTATGTATTTTTTTTTATTTTTTTTATTTTTTTTTATCCGAGATCATTGAACATATGAAAGTGAATGCCACAAATTTCAAAATTACATATCATGCAAAATTATCTAAATAAATTGAGTGCTAATTTCTAATTAAAATTTCTATTGCAGAACTTATTTTGTTTTTGCTACTGTTGTGAAGCTATCCACAATTCCTACTAAGTGCCACTCAAGCGTAATCCTTTCCCACATTATTGCCGACAACCTAAAAATCCTGGCACAGCAAGTTTAACGATTCAATATCAAATATTCATTCACTTTATTCTTTTTATCATAACAATTCTCATACTTTGCACTTTTATATCTTGAGACCAAGGCACAAGCGCCAAGAAAATCGTCTCAAAACTTCAGTCTTCTGTTTTACGTCGAAACATACGTTGGCGAGCTCTGGAAGTAGCTTTAGTAGCTTTATTTAATAAATATATCTATTTTAAATCTTAATACAGTTTCAAATTTACTTCAAAACCTAACACTACCGCATTGGTTTTTGACATTCTCTAATGGTCATTATTTACGGAACACGCTAACACAATATAAAATAAAGTAAAAACCATTAAATTAATAATTATATTTTTTTTTTTCAATAATTCATTAATTCGGAAATTGTATAGTTGTAACTAGATATAGACTGAATTGAAATCGTAAAATAACTTGCTATAAAAATAAATTAAATTAAGTTAAATTTGCAGTACGGTATTTTTTATTGAGCTTAAGGGGAGGCTGCCGTCAAGAGGCATGAAAAATAAATGAACTTTGGATTTTTTTTTTTTTTTTCATAAAATAAATACTTTGGAAATGGGTTTTACCGTATTTTATTCTTCTATCAATCTAAAATTGCGGCTCCAGCACCCATCAAAGAAAACCGTGCACGGCATGTTTTGGTCTGCGCGGGGCGCTCCACAAATATGGTTGAAAATGATTAAACTTGATATAATTTGGGGGCCTTACCGGTTTTCGTTTTCAAAAAACAAACCACTGAATAAAAACATGCTAGCTTTTTGAAAACAAGAACCATTTTTGCCCTGTTTTTTTGTTCTTCAACAGACGAAAAAACTATTGTAAATAAACTTTTGATAAAAATCGCTTCCTGATGGCCCCGCAAATTGAACTTCCTCTCAATTTCGTAAAGATTCATGTGAATCGGTTCATCCGGTGAAGCTGTAGAGCGCTCCGTGCACTGGAAAATTTTGTTCGCAGAAAAACTCATATAAAGCTTAACATTATATAAAGCCTTTGACAGCTAACTCCAGCAATTCCAACTCCATAGAGCGGCCCTTCTTCTTCCTTCCTTCAGAGCGAATTGGGTAGAGTTTAACAAAATGAAGAAGCTCTTCGTAATTTTGTTGAAAGACGCACAATTAATTTGCATTGCCTAAAAGTAGACATTTTGACCTATAAATAGTCGTTAGAATTTTCGTCATCAGAAGTGTTGTTTACTTCATATAAATTTTTAAATATGAAACGTGTTTGTTTTTCCATAATGCTCAATGCTAAAAGCTTCCAAACGACAAGTTTCTTATACATATGCAAACAAAGAAAAGTCTAAGCCTCACTGCCTGTAGTAAAGAAGGCAATGGATAAGAACTACATTTACCTTTAGTTCGCTGAGATTTTTATTTATTTCATCGTTAATTTCTTTAATAAAAAGAAACTTTCAATTTTCCAATATTAATTGCCGATACAAAAGTCATACTTTGTTTTCTATGTAACTTTACAGTGATCCAGTATGATCTTATGATCAGGATACATCCAAATTAAGTACACTAAATTTTTTATAAATAACTATGCATAATATTTATGTCTGCCTGGTAAATCGGTTGGATTTGGTTTTTACACAAAGTATATTATTTTATTGTGAAAGACCAGATGTCCTATACACACTCTATATGTATTTATTTGTAACCAAAATCGGAATGATAAGAAGTGCTTCTATATTGATTTATGAACTTTATTAGGTTTTTGGTTTCCACAACATTCAACATTGTAAGTTTTTAACAAGGCAAAAAGTCAGAATTGACTTAAGACCAACTCTTACGATATCCTATCCTAGATGAATGCCCGTATGTAGTTTCATTTTCATATGGTCACGACTCTATAAAAGTATGGTTTTGCATCTATTTCCAAAACAATATATCGTACAGTAAAAGTTAATATAAGCAGTTTCAAGGATTTAATATTCTGAAGAATACAATTCAAACATTTAGGAGTGATCGTTTTCGCAATATACATAAAAAATCGAAATTTTGAATAGCAACACAAAGAAGGGGTTGCCGAATTCAATCTATTTTTGAAATAATATTCACTATTCCTATGAAAACGTCGTGTAAAAATTTTTAGCATTCTACGTCTACGCGTTCCCAGGTAGTGTCCAAATATATGGTGAAAAACGAAGAATTTACCCGATCTGCCCCCTATTAAAGCTACATTGTTTTAAAAAAGGCCGTGAACAAAAATTCAACTCTCTAAATAAACGAGTTCTCGAGTTAACGAGAAGGGACGGACAGACGAACATGCAAAAATCAAAATATTATTCAAGTGTGGCCAATTTATTTTGCTCTGCATCATTATTTCTATAGTTTACATACGCAATAACAAACTTAATACGCCCTAGGGTATAATAAGCTAGGCTTAAGCACTTTGCCTAGAATTCTCCTTGAATCTTCAATTCATGCAGATAACGAGGAAAGTCTCAAATATTTGACGTTTCTTTCCATGTTAACTTTAGCTGCTTGGGAGAAAATGTGGCAATAGCTCTTAATTCCTATCTTAACTCTAAGATGAGATTTCATATAATTACTGATATAATAACAAGAACAAAAAGCCTTAAGCTTGTAATTTTAACTCAAATTTATATGAAGATGCACACACACACATATATGTAAGTAGGACGGAATTGTATAAAACTTTTCCTTTTGTTATTATAATATTAATGTAACTGATTATCGTATTTTTATACTTAATGCTTGGTAGAAAGTTCCTCGATATCAGCAATACTTTCAATTGAGCCTACAGATACAAGTGGGTATCCTTCAAAGATGTATGCCTTTCCTTTATATTTTCCAGATGGTATCAACGACTCTACTATTCCTGGGGAATATGTGGCATTTCTGAAGAAAATGTGTCCCTAAAAAAATATTTTTAAATATTGCAAATACAGTAGGTGATTTGTGCAAAATTGCACACTGTAAAGTATTATATTCATTATAGGTATCCTGTAAATTCATACATATGTACATATAGGTTCATGTACTTACCGAGAATGGGCATGTGTGATTAATATTTGTAAATTTCTGATTAAACCGTATTGCAATATTTGCTAACGGGTGGAATTTTTTCTTTGACAAAATGTCACAAGCATTTAACGTCAAACCTTGTAAAAATCGATATCCATTGAAGAATTTATACACGTTTGCTGTTATCTAAAAATGAGGATATACATTGTATGAAGTACACTTAAGTGCATGCTAATTCCACATAAAACTACTTCACTTACAGTTATATTTTTTAAAGGCTTAACTATGTAACCATCCATGTTCACAATAAATTTGTCGCGTCCAATAGCCTTAACCTTACACGTAGTATTTGTGATGAACTCTTCGACTGGACTGCATTTTATATTGCGAAGTTTGAAAGAGTTGTATAACTGAGAAAAAAGCCATTTGTAAGAAATTTTCTATAGGTACAAACCATTACTAAAAATCAAGTAACCGCATTCTCGGAGGATATAATAAACACGGCTATGCAAAGAAAGATTGTAATGCTAAACCGTCTCATTGCGGTAGTCAACTTGAAGTGGTATTAGTTTTTAGTTTATGTTTTGCTACTCTGCATGATCTACAGCATAATTTCCAAGCGTTACAGATCTGATGGCGATTTGTGTTGATTTATCGCTCTAATTATTTGAACATTAAGAATCCATTTTCATTCATTTGATCACGCTAATATCCCAAATTTCTATGATGATGATTTGAGTGCGGAGCAAAACAATTATTTTTGCCAGATATTGCTTTAAGCAGGAATTTATTTAAAGACATATTCAGCAGGTTGCGTAAATGTAAGGAAAGTAGTACGTAGGAAGAAGTGAACTCGTAGATAACTGCTTATAAATTCACAATCAAATATTGCAGAGTGTACATTTTAATTGAATATATTGGTAACGCTGCCATCTAATTAATTGTTGATAGCGCTCATTTCTTCTCCTTTCATAGAAAGGTGCGACAAAAATATAAAATAATTTTTTATCAGTAAAACAGAATGAATTTTGCGTTATATATATTTATTAAAAATAAATAGAACACATTTGTGCATATAAAGTTAATTTGACTATTCACTATTAAATTATCTACGATTGCTATTCTATTATTACTAATAAAAATTAAAAAAAAAAAATAAAAAAAAAAACTAAAATATGATAAAACAGCTTAATTGCTTTCTCCAAAAAACAAAAGTATTAAAATGTCTAAATGCTCATCCAGAATTTGTTAATTAATGTAATTTTAAACTTCCATGCAAAATTTCCGTGAAATTCATTAATGTCGTTCAAATAATGTCTTTTTTTTTTTTTTGGTATTTTGGACTTTCAACAAAACTATTTCAACATTTTCTGTCGTAACTTTTTGATTTTACAATATTATTTCTTGCTTATTTTTTAAATTAAAGGTAACTTAGTTATGAACTTATTGCAGTGAAAATTGTTTTAATAAATTAATTTCTTTTATATTGGCAATCGATTTTCTTCCAAACAACTACAACTTAGGGGGTCATGTAGTATATGAACTGTTCTCAAAATGAGATTTTCAAAGGTGAAGCACTTTTACAAATTTTAAAGAATATGTGCCGGTCAATAAAAGTATGGACCTTTTCACAATAACAAAATGATTTATACAAAATAACGAACAATATACAATTGGCCTTAAGATTAATAATATTATACCCTAGATGAACATAAGAGTTAAACATAGTAAAAACAAAAAGTTCTGTATTGCAACACCAAGAAGCGGTTGCCCGATTTAGTTCATTTTTGAAACTTAATTTATTATTTTTATGAAAGCGCTGTCTACAAAATGTCAGCTGTCTAAATAGACGCGTTCTCAGGCAGTATCCAAATATATAGTGAAAACGCAAAGTTTTGTATGGCAACAATAAGAGACGGTTGCCCGATTTACTTGCGATTCCTATGAAAACTCCGTGTACAAAATTTGAGCTCTCCACGTCATCGCATTCTTAGGCAGTATCCGAATATATAGTGAAAAACCAAGAAGAGGTTGCTCGATATAGTACATTTTTGAAATTTAATTTACACTATGTACCAAATTTCAGCTCTCTACGTCAACGCTTTCTCGGACAGTGCCCAAATATACCGTTAAAACCGAAATTTGTGTATTGAACGCACTCTTGTGTTATCGTGAGGAGAGACGGGCAAATAGACAAACGAACGGACATGCAGACATGCAAAAACTAAAATAACTTTTAAAATTATGCGAGGATGTCCAATCCAATAATTGGAAATGAAGAATTTAATCAGTACCAAGTCGTTACTTTTATGAGTCGGCAAATCCTTGTAATTTGAAAAAATGTTTCACATTCGAAAATCGCATTTGGAGAACAGTTCATACATTACATGACCCCCCTAAGTTGTACCTATTTGGATTGGAAGGTTATCGATTATACGAGTAGATAAGAAAAAAATTGACTCGAAGTCAAAAAATTGGAGTTCCGTGTCCGAATTTTTGTTTTGAAAAATTTATAAAAAATAGAAGAATTTAGTTTTTTAAAACGACTTTCACTGTAATACGTTTATAACTAAGTTCCCTTTAATTTGAAAAAAGAAAATTGATAAAATTTTGATAAAATGGACATCTTTTTTCGATGAAATTTCCTGAGCTCGGTGATTAGTGGATTAGAGCTCAAGAGAAGCCTGTTTACCAAGTCCATATTTGTTACAGTTAGAAACGTTTTTGGGGTGTGGTGAAGCCTAAACCTTTTTATATCGTTCCGAAAGTTCACCGATAGGTAGTAATGCATAATTTATAACTCAAGATCCGTGCACTAATATTTTGTGAACAGAAGCTGGTAGATAATACCAAGCATAAGTCTTAATAATTTGTCTGGCAGTTTCTAGAGAAAATTTCTAAAATTTAAGGTATTTATTTTATAGCCGGACGCCAATGTCTGCAAAATTGTGCCAGACCTTTCAATTAAATTTTTGTCAATTCCTGTAACCTCAGCAGCAATATCAGGATGCTCAGAAAAATTTCTAGCGGTATTGTCATAGATGTCCTACTGCACCCTGCTTTAAGTTTATCAATTATTACACTCAAATTTGTTCTAAATTGAGTTTGACAATTTTTTTTTCTCTTTTTGATCAATAACCTGCCATATCTTTATATTTAACCCATTCGAAAAATGTATGAAAAATTCAAAAAATCTATATCCAAAATACGAGAAGGGATTTAATCTGTATTTACAACGGCTTCAGTTGCAAGATTGAGTTTTAAAAAACTATCGCTAAAGACTGCAGCCGTAACATAACTATTTTATCTGTTCTTCTCAGCTTCGTTTGTATTGAGCATTCTCCAAAATCTTTCGATGGTTGTCCTCGCTTTTTTGTTGGCATGATCTTTGGTTGTGATTGCTTGGCGCTGTCCAAAATCATAGTTTCTGGAGTATCAAACCAAGCGGTATGGTTTTCAATGAGTTTTGATTTCAGGAAATAATATTTCAGCAAGAGTTCTGTAATTGTTATTGTATATTTTATATGAGCAGTCATACTTCCAAGAATAATATTTTCTTTATATTCTCTGGATAAATTTATCAATCACATCATCAGAAACGTGCTGGATTCTTTCCGTAAACGACAGTTTGCTCCTAGAATATTTAAGCCAAAAAAATATAGATGTACATGTATGCGTGAAATCATATACTGATGGCTTGTACCTAAAACAATAAAATCTTGTGACTACAAATAATCCAAAAATTTATCTTATATACAACAATTTGCAAATATAGCGCGAGTAATGAGCGCAAGCATTTTTTTTTGTGTGGTAACACAAAATTTCTCGAAAACTTAGAAAAACTTGGAAAAAGTAGGAAAAACAGCTAAATGATTTAATAAAAGTAAGGTCTAAGCTCAATAAACGACAAGTAACGAACACACTAAAAGACATTGTAAAATATCAGAAACAAATACATAAAAAAATTCTTGTCGTTCCCCGCTGGAAAAAAGAGCGCTCTATATGCCCTCCTAAAGCGGTTCCCTGGAAGCCCGTAGCGCTTTTTTTCCCTATCCCAATTCATTGCTTTTTAACATAGGCATGTCCACAGTGGAAAGTTTTTTGAATGTATCTTTTCGAAAGCATTAATGAGCCTTTTGGATAATCATTGCAGTGCTTCTTCCTTAATCTCATAGGAAGCCTTCAAGAGTGCTTCCTGAGAGTTTATAAACCTATTTAAATCTAGAAATTTACAAATTTTGACAGCACAGAAAGTACGATATTTTTTTGTTTTGTTTTTTAATTTCATTTATTATTGAAATCCAATAAAAGTTGAAAATTAATGCGTGAAAACTCATTTCTTATGTTGATTTTTTCAGTTTGTATGTTGGTTTGTAAAATTTATTCTTTGCCACAAAAAATTCATTACCGAATTATAATTAAACATTCAGTTTACTTACAGCTTGTGGATCACCTTTTTAATAAAAAGTCACTTTTATTCCTAACGAAAATAACTTCACTCTGCACTGAACTCCACACTCAAAATGAGAAATTCGTTACCTCGCACAATAGTGGAAAAATCCACACTTTAGATACGTGGAAAATTAGATGAGATCACCCCTTGTTGTACTTCAATCTGCTGAAGCTCATTAAAGAAGCTTCTAAAGTGCTTCCAAGGGATGGCTCTGGAAGCACATGCGTAACTTTGGTTATAGATCCGTGAATATGGTTTTAAAGCGCTGCCAAGTGATGGCTAGAGAAGTGTTTAAATTGTGCTCCTTTCAGAAGCGTTAGTTTTTCGTCCCAATGGGAGAGTCAAACTACACCTGCAATAACGCAACAAATAGGCACATGTATTTATTAAAAATGTCGTACATATCTCTTGGTTTTGAGTCTACATTTGTAAAACGTTTGACACAGACACTCATATTATGCACCGAACAATTATGTTGCATTAGCGTAAGTCACTAGTATCAGATAAGTCATTAGTTTCTTGAGGATTTGTTGACAATCTTTTCTACCAGATATTCATCTGTTTAATTTAAGAGACAGAATACTGGATCTACTTTTAGATAGGATATAGGTCATGTAATTCACAATATAGCATGCGTTAGGCATGAAATTTCAGTATACTATTCTGCGTCTCCTGTTTTAAGTTCGAATTTCTTTCATTCTCAATTCACAATATATGGCATTAGTAAATTTCACGATATGTCAAAATTATACCTTGGCATTATGATATCAACGTTAAGTATGCTCAGGATGGTGTCACAAAGGTAATTTTGTACAAAACAAAATTACAAGATAATATTTGCCAGGAAATTTGCTAAAAGTTTGAGTATAATTTTAAAATTATTCAGACAATTAACTTTTTTCTTTTTTTTTTTTTTAAGGATCTGAAATGCTCTGAATTGTATTGCGCTGTGCATATTTGGTCAAGATTTTCTTAATCTAGTTGCTATGTGACGGCATAAAACTCGCAGAATGACTAATAATGAAACTTCTCGATTACGCTTGCTTTATAAATTCTAATACATGTGTAAATCCAAAACGTATAACGACTAGAATGAAACTGAGCGCACTAACAATTTGCTTCATTTTATCTCTGCGTATAATTATAAGCAACTTTATAGAATTTGAATTTGAAACTTACAATTTTGAACAAATTTGTTGTAGGCATTTAGTTACAAATATTATTTGACAAGAATTAAGAATTTATAAGTTAATAAAATAATGTCGCTGAACATGCCGCCGACTATGAAATTATTTGGTTGCTTTAAAGGTAAAAAATCTTACGATTTCCATTTTCAACAGATCAGTGGAACATATAACGCAAAAAAGTATGCAATTTGTAAATTGAATCAAGCCAACACAGGGTGGTTCGTGCATGGGCGGGAGCTGATCGTAAGTTAGGCTTAAGCACTTTCCCTAAAATTTTCCTTGAAGCTTCAATTCAAGCAGATAACGAGGAAAAACTCAAATATTGGACATTTCTTTCCATGTTAACTTTAGCTACTTGGGATAAAATGTGGCCATAATTGTTAATACATATCACAAATATAAGATAAGATTTCATATAATTACTAATATAAAAACAAGAAAAAAAATCCTAAATGCTTGTAATTTAACTCATGTAGATACACACATGTATATGAGTAGTATGGGATTGCATAAAACTTTTTTTGTTGACACTATATTATTAATGTAACTAATTATCGTAATTTTACTATTAGTGCTTGGTATAAAGCTCCTCTATATCAGCATATCCTTCAACTGTGCCTATGGATACAAGTGGGTATCCTTCAAATAGGTATGCCTTTCCTTTATATCTTCCAGACGGTACCAAAGATTCTATAATTCCTGGGATATAAGAGAGATTTCTGGCAAAAATATGTCCCTAAAAAATATTTTTAAATATTACGAATATAGATGTCTATGTATTTGTATACAATTGCACATTCATATAAGACATATTCAATTCATGTACTTACCGAGAATGGGCAAGGGTGAATAAGATTTGAAAATTTTGGTCCAAAGGTCAAAACAAGATTTGTTAGAGGGTGAAATTTTTTCCTTGACAAAATGTCACAAGCATTTAACGTCAAACCTTGTAAAAATCGATATCCATTGAAGAATTTATACACATTTGCTGTTATCTAATAAGAAGGATATACATTATATTTAGTATATGTACTTAAGTACAGGCTGATTCCATATAAAAGTGTTTTACTTACAGTTAAATTTTTTAAAGGCTTAACTACGTCACCATCCATGTTCAGGAGAAATTTGTCGCGTCCAATAGCCTTAATCGTACACGTAGTATTTGTGATGAACTCTTCTACGGGATTGCATATTACATTGCGGAGTTTGAAGGAGTTGCGTAGCTGAGAAAAAAAAATCAATTTGAGAGAAATTTTCTACAAACCGTTAATAAAAATCAAATAACCACATTTTCGCACGATATAATAAATACAGCTAGGTAAAGAAAGACAAATGCTAAACCGTGTCATTGCGGTATTCAACTAGAAATGGAATTATTTTTGTAATTTATGTTTTAGTATTGCGCATGATCTACAGAATAATTTACAAATGCTATCTGATGGCAATTTATGCTGATTTAACGCACTAATTATTTGTATATTTAAAATCCATTTTCATTCATTTAAGTACGCTAATTTTGTTATAATGAGTGCGTTCACCGACAGAAAGACGTGCAAAAAGTGACTATTTGTTATTACCAAATGCTATCGTGCGTTCATTGTGTTTTGCGTTCACTGAGT
This sequence comes from Dioctria rufipes, assembly GCA_963924295.1. NCBI lineage: Eukaryota > Metazoa > Arthropoda > Insecta > Diptera > Asilidae > Dioctria > Dioctria rufipes. Next base: position 17,188,888 of record OZ002740.1, read on the forward strand.
CGGCTCAGAGTAACATGTGGCGCGCTACCTTTCACTATTTAAAAAAATCATATTACCATCATAAAGATCACTTAAAATTGAATGTCGAACTATACGACAATTATACTATTTAGTCAAATATGTGTTGTTGATGTTTTGTATTTATCCTTTTTCAAAATTGTATATGCTACCGCATATAGAGCATTTGTAACACCTTCGCGATGAATGGCAGTCAGTTAAAATTACTGGGTCAAAGGAAACACTACATCATATACGACTGAATCCTTATAAATGGGTAGTATAGTAATAAAAATTTCTGCGAAATTTTAAATAAGAGCTTTCGTGGATAGTGAAATCAAATATAGAATCCATGATGTTGTAGTTATCAAAGTATGTTGTCATTTCTATCATATACAAATCGGGGGGTCATGCGATAACCTATTTTAATTAAATAAAAAGTGGATTTTGCAATAAAAGAGAAAGCTAACAAAAATTTTTTAATAAAGAAAAGAAAATTATATAGCAAAATTAGTTTTTATGAAATAATTGAAACGTTATAATTTTTCGAAGTGTTATACCCTAGACAGATTGTATCTATAATGACTTAATTTTAAATTCACTCAATTCAAGGAAATGAAGTGGTGACAGACTATGGACCAAAATTATTTCATTTGGAATTTCATTAAAAGTTCTTCAATGTAAAAAAAGATCATGGCAGAATTCAATAATTTAATTAAATGCTATCAAGAAAATTTGCAAGTGTTTACTGTAATTGCCAAATATTAAGTAGAAGATAATTTTTCTTGTTGAAAGAGACCAAAAAGAGAAAAAAGTGAGAAAGAAATTTCTTTCATGATCAGCTGATGGTTGTCACTGCTAACTTTATTGAAAAAAACTTTCCACTTTCTAATAAATTCAGCTCATTTTAATGACGGTAGGTGGCACTTTTACTGCAATTTCACTAAATAGAGTAAAATTTGGTGAAGTGAAACGTTGCAAATGGATGTACTTGATGTACTTCATTTGTGTGACAGGCTGGACATTTGACTTCACTTAATGAAAATCGAAATCATTACCAAGACGGTCTCTCTAGGGTATAACACCAATATTTACGATAAATTCTCTTTTCCATGAGCTTTCAAGTGTTAATATATTGGAAATATAATTTGTAAACATTTTAATTCTTATATTGTACACATATATGCCATTCTTCGAAGTAGTAGAACATAATTCAACACACTCTCATTTTTTCGTTTTACTTGCAAATATTGGTATATATTTATTTTAGGAGTAAACTCACACAATCATTAAATATTTGCATGTTTATGTACCTCCAGTAATTATTAAATCGTAAGTTATATTTGTGTTCTAACAATGCTACTATGATGTCATGTCAGCGTGTACGACATATGTATGTTCTTGTAGCATCGAATATTGCGTCGCATAAGAATTGTAATAAATTTATGATGGCGTTGTGACAACGGTGAATAGATTCCCCACTTTGAGCAAGTATGCGTTAGAAAGACATCTTAAAAGGATCATATTGCATTCAAGATGTCAGTTCTGTCAAAAATGTCATAAACACATTTATACGATTTGTACATGATCTTCCGTGTTACTTAGGGTGTCTCCAGACGTCTTATAAACCTGTTTCCAATTGGGGCCTCGCATTGGAAGGCGAAATGAATTTTTAATCAAATATCTGGTTTATCATTATTCTGGTGGCCTCACACCTCCGATCTGTAGAACATAATTGACCTCGAGGTCGCAGTAAAAATAATGTACTTGCATGAATTAGGGGTACCATTTTCTGGATAAAAAGGTGTTCTATGAAACGTTCATGGTGAATATTGCTAGTTTAGAAATTCATTAAGATGCGTTCGAAGAGATAATTTTGGAATTGAGACAATTCTAAATACCCGTATCTGGGCAACTGCGATGTTTTAACAGTCAACTTGCCATTTATTTTGTAGCAATCTTCTAGCCTCATCACGGTTTTAATTATCATTATTTTGTATTTCGAAATATTGACGCCAGATTCTACACTTTGCAGTAATTTAGATTTCAAAACATTCGAATTCTCTGCAAGTATTAGTACATCTTCCACGTATATTAACAACCCTACGTCGAGGTCATTAAAGAAAATGCCATCTGCCAAATTGCGGTGCAGTCGTTCATATAGAGGGCAGAAGAAGAGGGTTGTCTAGGCATTCTATTTTACGCCGTTTGATAGTTTCGGAACCTAAGATAAGGCAAGTCGCAAAAACTATCACGGTAAAGATTTAAGCTGTGGCTAATAGTCCGTTATCTTCGATTTTACGTAGCTTGTGGCGAACGCTCTTCATCAAGGCTTGGACGACCGAAATGTTAATTTCTTTCAATTTTCATTTAATTTTACCGACTAATTGTTATTCCGATTTAGCTTCCCAGTCTCTATCGTAGACTTCCCGTTTGAGAATAGCCCAAAATCTGTCGAGTGGACGGGCATGTGGAATGTTGGCGAGTTGTCATTTTTTGGCACAAATGGCACTTTTTGCTTATTTAGTCCGGCCAGATACTTTGCAATAAATTCTTTCAATTTTGGCAAGCCGTGGCTGGTATAAACATCAGAATCAACTGCGGGGCCACCGATTTGTCGAATATACGGTGTTGAAATCGCAATCCATACCAACACCTTTATCTCGTACTTCTATTTGGGAGCATATCTGATATTATCAGGTGCTGTTTCAATATTATCGGTATAAAAAAATCGTTACCGCTCAAATTGTGTGACACGAAAATGTGAAAAAACTTTCATAATTCAAAATGCTGAATGTGCTGACAGCATTTCGATATTCTTTCTAATTGTTTGTTTGTGTATTTGGGTGCTCGCTTACGTATTCGTTTGCGGAAATTATTTTCCTGTAAAATACTATGAATTATTTTTGTATTTCCTAGTACGTGTTTGGTTGCTCTGGCATTCAATTTCTATGGTCGACCACCTTCCTTAGAATCTTTTATAACTCGATATATCGTTGCATGTGAAATATCTTTGTATTTCAACACTTCCAAAGTTTGACTTGTACTTAACCTTCCAAAAGCTTTGGTGATAGACTTGCGCAAAAATATTTTGTATGACATTGCTAATGCAAGTTTCCGGCCACACTGGCTTTGAAAGTGCTTTATAGATACCATTACATCTTCTAAGGTGCAACTCATTTCATGCAACATTGAGCAGGGCTGATCAATTCAAATTTGTCTCAAAACTTTTGCGACATGCCTTATCTTCAATTTAAATCATCAGTTTCGTTCCCATATAATTATTCATACTTACGCAAAATACTAACATTTTATGTAATTCCATGGATTAGTTTAATTCATTCTTCAATTATAATCGTGTAAATCGATATTTTGACAGTAAACTAACTCATGAATCGTTGAATTAAAAATGTTTCATATGACTATTTTTTTCTAAATACCCTCCATGGAAAATTCCTGATTTCTGCACTGATAAAAGGTGATTGAATTATGAACATAATTAGATCATTGGTGCCCACAATATTGAGCATTGTAAATCCTTAATAACCTCAGAATAGGCACTTGCCCTGGAATGTTCCTTGAATCTTTAATTCAAGCAGATAACAAGGAAAGTCCCACATGTTGGACGATTGTTTCCATGTTAAATTTAGCTGCTTGGGAGAAAATGTCGCGATGGCTGGCATCCTAACTATAAGATAAGCTTTCATATCATTACTGACAGAAAAACAAAAATAAAAAGTATTTAATTTGATACATACATTGTATGCTTGTAATTTTAACCAAAATTTATATGTAGATACACATGCATATTGATCGCATTGCATAAAACTTTTCCCGATAACACAGTATACCCTTAATCCTTAAGTAGGTGCACTAGCAAAATCACACAAGTGGGCGCATGGGGTTAGCAGGGAACCCAATTGCTTTCTAGAAATTTAAGTAAACCACAAAATATTAAAATAAAAAACAATGCAGTAGTTCGATAACTAAACTTTATTGCTTTAACAAAAACTGAGAAAAAAATAACTTTTCTTTAAGTTAACACAAAAATAAAATTAATTATTTTATATTCTATACTGAGAAACTACTTGCCAGTCTTTATAAAAAAGTAAAAAATAAGAGCCACTATTAGGAGTAGAGTAGGAAAGCTACAATATTCACTCAAAACTACAATCTCAACATGCTTTTTCTTTATTTTAGCTAGAGCTCATGCGAAAATATTATAAAATATAAATAATTTCGAAGGATATACCTAACAAAACTTACATGGGGCTCACTTTACTATAGTACAAAAGCATGCGTAGGTTGCAGTGGCTGGAGCACGACAATTTTCAAAATAGTGTTCTAAGATAAAAATCTACTGAAAAACGCATGGTAGAGAGAAAATGCAATCTATTCTTCGCGGTTAAAATTGCTCTGACACCATGCGCCTACTGAATGGTTAATGTTATTGATTATAATAATTTTATTCTTAGTGCCTGGTAGGAAGTTCCTCGACATCAACATTAGTTTCAACTGTGCCTAAAGATACAGGTGGGTATCCTTCAAAGGCGTTTATATATGCTTTATATTTTCCAGATGGTACCAAAAACCCTATTATTCCTGGGGTATAAGACGCATTTCTTATAAAAATGTGTCCCTAAAAACATATTTTTAAATATTGCGAATAATGATATTTACTTATGCACAATTGCACAGTCATTATACATATATGTTCATTACTTACCGAAAATGGACATGAGTGAATCATATTTGTAAATTTTAGTCCCAGGCTTATTCCAATATTTGATAGAGGGTGAAATTTTTTCTTCGACAAAATGTCACATGCATTTAAGGTCAAACCTTGTAAAAATCGATATCCATTGTAGAACTTATATAGTTTTCCTGTTACCTAATCGGGAGGATATACATGTATGTAGTACACTTAAATACAGACTGGTGCCGCATACTTACAGTTATATTTTTTAAAGGCTTTACTAGGTAACCATCCATGTTCAAAATAAATTTATCGCGTGCAATAGCCTTAACCGTACATGTAGTATTTGTTATGAATTCTTCGACGGGGCTACATATTATATTGCGGAGCTTGATGGAGTTATATTGCTAAAAAAAATCAGTTACTAAGAAATTTTTTACGTATAACATTAATAAAAATCATATAACCGAATTTTCGGAGGATGCAATAAATGCAGCTAAGAGAAAGACTGACGTACTGAACCATTTCATTGCGGTATTCAACTAGAACTGATATTATTGGTTTCGGATATGTTTTGGAATAGTGCACGGTTTATCGCTATCTGATACCTATTTAATGCGGCGATTTATGTAACTAATTACTTGATAATTAAAAATCCATTTCAATTCATTTTATTACGCTAATTTCGTTATAATTAAGTCATATCCAAAACTTCTATGATGACTTTAAAGCGGATGAAAACAATTATTTTTGCCAGCTATTAAAACAAATAAATAAAAATAATTGTAAAATTTATTAGTAGAAGTATTCAGCAGGTTGTGTAAATGTAAAGACCGTAGTATGCCTATTCAACCCTGCTATCAGAGAGGTCTCATTGGTATCACTGGGTATAAAAGTTTGATTTTTTCCTGCATTTTCAATACATCATTGAAACTCATTGAAATTATTTTCAGTGAATTTCTGTCTATACAGACGAGAAATTGTCCACGGTAAAGAAGTATTGCATAGCAGAAAGGTTCCTTTCCTAGCCAGTTGATCTGCTGTTTTATTGCCTGCGCCCTGAGATAAGCCGTTAGTTTCTTGAGGATTTGTTTGTGATGGCATATACTAACTTGAATGTTCGTCTGCCTGATTTACAGAATACTTGATCTGCTCTCTGAAGGGTTGTATGCCTTGTAATTCATATACCTGCCTATGATGTTTTGTAATCCATAACTCAATAGAATTTTATCTTGGAAGATCGTACTAATCTAAACAAAGCTGTATTACATATATGCGAACACCCTTGTTTGTGTAGGGATCAACTATCAGTATGTATACCATTCTGTGTCTCCTGTTTCGAATTCAGATTTCTTTGACTCTAAATTCATATGCTCCGGAGTGAGTAAGTTAGATGATGATATGTCAAAGTTGTACCAAAGTTAACTTAACTTAACTTATTAGGTTATGTTTGGTTGTACCTTTGGATTATGATATCAGTGATAAAAGTACAGAGCTACATTTAATATAGTGGATGCTGGCCTTTAGTAGCTATTTGTGGCTCAGATATATACCAACAACCTGGTAGGAGATAATGGAAATCTGTAATTTGAAATCGAGAAGGCAAAGAAGTCAGGACCTATTAATTTCTCTCCGTTCATGCTCCAAATAGTAGAGAAACTATTGAACGTCTATACAACAGGTAAACGTAGGCTCACTGATGTTATATACCCAGCCTACATACTCCAGACGTAAATCCATCCATACTTGCTGAGGGTTCCTTTTTGGATATCGAGGAAGTCTTCAACAACGTAGAAACGGAAGTATCCTATAACTAAATATGGAGGATTGAGATTATAGTTAGGATTCATAAAACTGGATTAGTTCATTGGATTTTACGGAAGTAGTGGCTTAGATAGATGTACGTATAGAAACTTTACAGGAGCAATGTCATCACCCCTCCAATGATAATTAGTGATGAGGAGAAGGGGTTCAAGGTAGTCACCTATGTAAATAATTCTGGCACTGGCGAATTTCTTGTCACTGTCAGTGAGAGGCTCACAGACGCGCTGGGAAAGTTGGATATATGGACCTCAAATAATTGAACAACTGTTAATTATTTAAAGGTAGAATTGGATGTACTAATTACGGTAGGCTTAGGAGAAGGACCGTCGTTAAAATTTAATTTATATATATAAACGCATTTGTTCCATATTCCAGATTGTTTGATATATGCTTCATAAATTTTTGGACTCAGTATGACTGCAAGGATTAATACCATAATTCGTGAAACATATGTAGACATTTATATGATTTTTCGCAATCACAGAAAAGTTTGTTTAAAATTTATTCTTAAATTTTTCATTAGTTTTTAAGGTGTTGCAGATATCTCGCAGTACTGAATGGTCTTAAGTTTTCTAAAATCAACTTGAGTCCCTATAGTAATTAATTTATTTAATTAATGGCACTTAAACAACCATGGTAGACACAAAAAAATATTTGGTTATGACTAACTGGTGCTGTGGAGCACTTGTATATTTCATACACTATACAAACGCAAAGGTTTCTAAATATTTAAATAATTTATGTAAATTAATTGTACATGTAAAAACTAAAAATAAAATTGTTATAAAAACGTCAAAGATTCGCATAGTATGGATAGAAAATTCTTTTCCCCTCAACAATAACAGCAGTCATCAAGACATTTCAATTTACAAATTCATTAGTAATTCCTCACACGCTTTTTATTACCAACATTCACACATATAACCAACTAGATCCCATCATAAGGACTCACTTGTATACTTATCGTTTGGCACATTAAGATGGATACTGGACACATCGACCTCATAAGTTATAAATCTATTTCTCTTTATGATGAGTTCTTATATCACAACCCATAAACTGCTTGGTATCCTGAGGGCAAGCTTGTCGTTAAGTTTGATGCTTTTAGAAAACAAACAGAGGTTAACACAGATTGGATTAAGTGTGTTTAGGTTCCTGTGTACATTTTAAAGGGAGCTAAGGGAATGTGTTTTTTTAGATTCAAATTAAAGTTTAATTTTGCTTATTAATTTTTGTATTTTCATCTCTTTATTTTTTCTTCTTTTTAGATTTAAAAAAATGATCAATTAAATTCATTTCTATAGGAAAATATAAAAAAAAATAACATAATGCAAGCAATTTAAAATTGAGTATGCATCGAACAACGAAAGATCGTTCTTTTCGTTATATTAAGCTGAACTACTTCATGTCAAAGATTTTAGAACGCATCTGATACAGAAAACTTTGGTGGAAGAATTTTATTATCGCTAGTCTGACTAAATTGCTTCTTACGTAATAATAAGAAGAGTATTGCAATTTTTGATCAATAAAAAAAGCATTTAAGTGATTTTATACCTATATTCTGATAAAACAATTATGCCGCATTCACAATGCAGAGTGGAGTAGAGTGGCATAGAGTGGCAACTTTCATCCATTTTTCTTGCACGCAGTAGTGTATATGGCTATCTCTGTATGACTCAGATTAACTCAGACTGGAGCTGCCTGAGAATAGGTTCTATTCAATTTTCACGATTCCATTTCTGAAAGCTAACGAACTGGAATATCTAGCTACTAACATGTAGATGGCGTGGAAAAAGCTACATAATTCATTTCATCATAACTAACATATTTTAATTTTGTTTTCTGATTTAATATTTTTTATGAACGCTAGTAAAATACAAGAGGTATTTTTTTGCAAACGAAAGTACGTTAATTTCTAGCTAGTTTCGAAGCAATTTTACGGTGCAATAGGTGACAACGATAGTTGCTTGCTTGTTGATTTGGCGTTGTTATGGCGTTTTGTTTTCAAAATTCACACTTTACTATGTGCTACATTGTAAACACTCTCGTTCTGGACTCAAAGATGCTGCTCTACTCTACCCTGCATTGTGAGTGCGGCATAAGGCTTTCTATATGAATTAAATAAAAGCTTTCGTTATAGAAATTCTGATCCTAGTTCTACTAACCGCCAATAGATGCCGCAGAAACATGTTACAGAAATTTAGAACGAGAAAAGTGTACTCGTTTTAATTAATTTGTTTCTTTGTCCTGAAAAATGTGATATTGAACAATTAAGCTCCATTTTAAACTTTTCTGTTGAATTTTATATTTTGCAGTTTAAATTTATGTTTTACGGTTCAACTTTAAAGCAATAACGGTATTTTAGCAATTTTCCAAAACTGTCTGGCATAAATTAATCAGGACACTCCGTTGGTTCCCAGATAGAAACGTAAAGGTGACTAATTATACACTCCGAAAGGATGCAATGAAAGGTATGGAAGCAGTAACGCTCAGATACCCACTTCATTTATTTTAATGCGTCACAGTTCTACGACGGGAAGGTATACATATAAGGTGACTATATTCACTTGCGCAAATTTCGTTTGAATGACCTGTAAAGTGAAAAATAGTCTTCCTTATTAATTCTTTGGAATATTGAAAGAAACATTTACGTATTATAAATTCAGTGGAACCATATATTCTGCCTTTTCAGAAAAGTGTATGAAACGATTTGGAATGAAATTCCCGGAGGGTTGGAAGGAACCATTCAATTTATACTTTTTCTGTTTTCACTGAGAGAAAAGGCATGCAAAATAATCTTTTCCTCACTTATTCAGGTCTCATACTTAAATGAAAGGAATACACTTTTTCTTCTAAAACAATAGACAAATCAAAATATTTTCCATCTGAACGCACTTTTCCGTCCTTCATTGAGGAAATTATATACATATATTACACACAAATTCTCTTTTCGATAGCAACACGAACGAATATATATATTCATTACCCGTGCCTTCTCTAAGTATTCTGTGTTAGGTATATAATTATGCCCAAAAGTAAGACGCATTGGTACATTATGTGTTCCTTCCTAAAGATCGATGCACACTTACAGACACAAATCGGCATCGACCGGCACCGACATTTTTCGTGAACATACAACGACATAAAACTGAAAGGAAACTTTTAGTTAAGACAGGTATCGCGAGAAAACTATAAAAAAGTGTTCCCATATTAACTTCGCAACAAGACCAGCAACCGACAAATGCCGATCTGGTTTCTAGTCACCGATAGCGACCGACAATGACGTATCCTTATCTAAGTCAAGCATTCCCATTTTTCTCACTAAGCAATTGGCCACATACTTTCTGTAGTAGTTTCTTAATCGTGTTTTTACATATCAATAACTGACCAATAAGGTCCTTGTTTCGTTGGTACTAATCGCTAATAAGGGCATTACAAAAAAATCTGTAAAGACTGGAAATTTTCGTGGATTATGTACTTAATTAATGTTTTGACAAATACTTGGATAAAGGCTGCATCATGCGTATCCATTTTTGCAATCCAGAACTTCTTTTTGAAGTTTTTCAAAAGACAAAACCATTCCAGTGGATCAGATATATTTTGGCTAATTCTGCGAGCATATTCCCTTCAGTAACTCGCTGTTTAAAATGCAGTATAATTCCAGGAAAGGGTAGGTAGTCTAAATATGTGAGTAATTGATAATCGGATATGAATACGATACAATGAATCCGAAGAAAAAAATATATGACTACGGATGGGAAATCCTAATGATTTACTTGATGCAAAATATTCGCAATTTTGCATAAATTTTCTATGAATCATCCTATAACTTCCAAACTATGATAATTTCAAGGTTTCAGGTTTTTGGCTTGTTTTTTTTTTTGTCTTATCTATATATCTACCAAATATATATACATACATAAAAATAATTTGTTTTTATAACTTTTTGACTTTAATCTGAGATTTATCCAAGAAAAATTCAATTTTCTCTCTTCAGCTAAGTTCTCCATCCCTTTATGCAACATTTAATTTATAATGAAGAGATTAAACGTTAAAAATGACAATCTTATTTAAAAGTTTGAAATATAATTAAAAAACTTTTGCGGTGCATTGCAGCCCACAAATCACATTTAATTCAGCTGCAGATTATCCATCTCAGCAGCATCTGGATTCATCATAACTGTAAAGCTTTCGGTACGTTCATTCACCACTATGGAAACCAGCAACAAAATACATCCTATAAGAGAAGATGAAGATGAAATTATCCTGACGTTAAATATTTATCTTGTCGTATCCGAATCCATCTCTGGATGACTTTGTAACATTTTGGAATTTATTTTATCACCCGCCCCTATAAAATCTAAATCCAGTAGCTTTATGAAAATGATTACAAGAAGTTTAGAGTTATTTCTTTTCTAATTTCACTTTGAATTAGTTCTGATCTAAATGCAAGATAATCCAGTGATGTTGGAAAGTTTTATAAGGAAAAGATACCATACCTGACAGATAGGCGTACAAACGTGACACACAATTGGTTATTTCAATATTAAATATTCAAAATTGACACATTTCTATAGAGTGAGAAGTTTGGCAACATCGCAATATATATTCATTGCGAAACAGTTTATAATTTTGGTAAAATCAAAGAAAATATTTTTTTGTGATTTTCATTTGGTTTTGAATATGCAGTTCCAAAATTTTTACAGAAAAACTTTATTGTGGCAGACACTTTAGAAATCAAATATTTTTTGACTAGGCCCATATCACGCAAATTTCTGTTTATTTCCATATGTTGCGACTACGTAACCGGGACATAAGATACTGCTTAGGAGTTATCTAAATTTCGACAATACTGGATAATTATGGAAAAAACTTTCTTGGAGTAGGCCGATAGCATACATATGTAGTTATAAATATGTATTGTATGTCGTTCCGTTTTATGCAGTTACATTGAAGATCATCCACATTCCATATATTTTTTCTTATTCCGCTTTAAATCCAACAACTAAAAATCCTTCGGTCAATCCTCAACCTAAGGACAGACGCTCTGCTGAGAATTGGACGTTGCCATAAACTAAATCAGTTCTAATCCTAATGACAATTAACGTTAATTAACGTTCATTTGTGCAACTGGATAAATGTACAAAATTCAATTATTTGCGATTAATGTTCATATGTTCACGACAAACAAAAGTTTCTCTTCTAAGTTCCTAAACTGAACTTTGTAACTATCGTAATTTTATCACGTGCCACAAACTGTGAACGTATTACATATGGAGCAGCCTGCACATATACATATGTATATAGATATTCTACTAGTGTAATGTATAATTTTTGCTAAATTTTTCAACAATACTGAGGCATTTCCTCTCTCCATACCTGTATGTATTCTGGAGAAGCCTTTGAATGGGGAGGACAATTGTATGAAAATTGCAAGAATTTGTATTGGTTGGGGAAGAGTATAAGGATTAATTATGAGCATTTAAGGATTGATTGGATATGTATATTTGTGGGAATTAGGAAAAATGTTTGTGGTTATCAGAGAGATTCGAGTCTCCATAATTTTACGTTTGTAGTTCTGTGCTTTGAGTCAACTTGGTCACCGACGCATTGACAAAATCTCTGGTTACGTTAATTTGTAATGGAGAAAAAATAAATCAGTGGTATTTTAAATTTTCCTTTATTTTGCACTCCCCGTTAGTTGGGGGCATTTAGATAACGTATTTTCTATCCTAAAGATCACTTTGACTACACACGCCATTTAATTGCAACTCAACAGTTATTCCCTTCTAGAGATCTATAATATATAACACGGAATGCTTCTCCAAACATTATATAGGCGCAGAATGTGAAGGTCAATTCTGAAACAGACTAGAACCCCACCTAGGACAGCTCATGAAATATAGAAAGTCTAGAATTAAATTAGAGTTAAAAAGTAAAACTAAAAATTAAAGCTCTACTTAAATAAGCAAAATTCGGAAACAACAGTAATAATAACAGAAAAAAATTATGCTGCTAAAAATAGTGGCTGAAAATTAAAAATTATATAATAAGGAGACTCGAATTAACAATTATAGCTAATGTATACGAAATACGACAGAATACAAAACATAATTGAAAATTAAAAATTATAAAACAGAGCTACGCCGTGGGACAAGAGAAAAATGTGAAAAATTTGAGAAGATTAATCAAAAGCATGCCACCCTTAAATGCACCGACAGATCGCGCGTTCCGATAGCTTGGGAGAAAACTTTTCAATAAGCGGGATATTTGAATAGGATAAGAGCCTCCCGTAACAAATTTGTGAAAATGAGGTATTTCCAAATTCTGTACGTTCCGAAGCTGTTTTCTGGAAAAATTTACGCATATAATACGGTTTTTATGTACGTAATATATCTACGTATATAAAAATCAATTGCCGCATGTATGTTACATCATCAATTGGAATCGGCAGCCACTTCTTAATGTTGCCATACGAAACTTTGGTTTTTCACTATATATTTGGAAACGCGTAAACGTGGAGAGCTCAAATTTGGTGCATGGTGTTTTCATAGAAATAGTAAATAGACTAAATTTGGCAACCTGTTCTTGGTGTTGGCATATCAAAAATTGCTTTTCACTGTATATTTGGGCACTACTTGAGAACGACTCGACCTGGACAGCTCAAATTTTGTACACTGAACTTTCATATAGATTACCAATACAAGTTCAAAAATGGACCAAATAAATCAGGCGACCCCCTTTTTTTTAATGGAGCACTGGTCTCCTCAACCTATGGAACAGGACTGGTACCAAAAATAAGGCCTAAGCACAATTACAAAGGCGATAGCAAACGGTAAAATATTGCAGTAATAGGAAAAATGTTCTGTAGGAACGTTTTATGGAGCGTGTATTGCATAGGAATCTGCAGCTGAATACGCCCGTCGGCCTTTCTCGCAGTCTTAATTGAATGAATTGAATTACATTTTATATGTAAAGCAGTCACCTGTATCCTATATTGTTATTAGGTTATCTCTGCTGGTACTATGAATTTACTGCTACTGGACTAGACTGGATTCTACTTCTACTGGTCTTCAACTAGTCTGGCACTTGGTCTTGGCTAAGCTGGTGCTCTGGTCCGCTCTAATTCCAGTATGCTCGAGTTCCTGAACTTCTTGCTCCTGTTTAAGACTGATGCTGAAAATCTGATGCTGATTGAGCGGAAAAATTCATAGAGCTTACTGAAAAAAAATTAATACTTTCATTCCAAGATCGCAGGAAATGGCTAAAAATACGATTTCAAGGTGAATTCACAAAATTTCTTGAATTTGACTCTTGAATTCATGAAAAATAGTCTTTAGGGGGCACAGAACGCGATTTTTTTTGTTTATAGCGCCATCGGGTAGAGCGGAAAATTTCATAAAGAATAAAAATTCATAATTAATATTTTTATTCTATGACCGCAGGAAATAGCTGAAAAAGAGATATAAATGAGAAATTGACAAGATTCCTTGAATTTGACTCTTGAATGCAGGAAAGGAAATGCATAAATTTTTGTGACTGTAATAAAAAAATACTCTACCACACTTCAGTCTCCAGGCCTTTTATAGGGAGTGTGCAAGATTCAACTGTGTGTTGAATTAAGATATTGTTAATGAGGTGCAAAATTCAACGGTGTGTTGAATTGAGCTGGTGAGATTTTTAAAAAGTTTACTTCAAGATCTATGAGATTCAACAGTGTATTGAATGAAGATAGGCTTGAAGGGTGTGACCAGTTAAATTGCTTGGAATGACTAAGACTGAACAGTGTGTTGAATCTTGACAAATTGGAAGAACGACTCTAAACACTCTTCAATTTAGACTATACTTTATTGTATTATGCTAGCTTAATTTATACAAAATAATTAGTACAATTAAAATACCATATAAAATAATGATAAACATAAAAAAACAATTATACAAGCAACAAATCAATTACTAAACAAATTGGTGGGTGCGTTGACTCATGGCAAAACATTAAAATTATTTCGTCACTGTCGTCAGCGATTTTATTTACTCGACCGATAGAAGTGCAAAGCAAGTGGGTCAATTGAAATAGGAAAAATGCGCTGACTAGCACAAAGTAATTAAATTATGCTGCCATGAGTCAGCGAACTCCGAATGGAAATATTTTATAATGAATTTAATTTAATTCTGATGATTAGTAATCATTGTTCAGGGCTGAACAGGAAGCTTGGAGCGGAAAGAATTCATAAAAGTAAAGAAGACAAAATTCATATTTGCGCTCCAGGACAGCAGGAAATGACTCAAACAGAATGCAAGAAAAACGGACCTTAGGGCCCAAGAACGCGGGATTTTTTTTCTCATAGCGCCATCGGGTAGAACGGAAAAGTTCATAAAGCTTCCTGATGCCAAATTAATATTTTCGCTCTGAAGGTCTGCCCTGCTCGATGTCTGTATCAAGACTGAATTCTAACAGTAGTGATCCGCTTTTTATATGCGTTGAATTCTAACAGCGGCCCCATTTTATATGCGCAGTTAGCACTGGTGTCGTGTGGAACTTGTTTGGCTGAACAAAACTTCTCCTACTATCCCATTACTGGTTCACTGACTTCATTGATCAGCATCTGTATGGTGTACATTCGCAGTGGCAGTAAGTATACAACACTCTGTCATGCCTAGGTCACGCAGCCATTAAAAAAGCAATAAGAATTAAATAATAAAGAAACTAATTAATAAAAAAAAGGTAAAAGTTAATCACATTACAACTATTAAAATTGATAGTACTAGTTTTGAGGAACACGACTGCAATTATTTGTGTTACGGGAACCTTTGTTAAAAAAAAGACTAGATAGTCTGTAGTACCTACAATGAGTGGGCCCCTAATTTCTGTGCAGGCGTAGACGAGGAAGATGTCTACATATGTAAGAATTGTCAGCTGAAATAACACAAACACTACTTTTGCTGTACTTTTTACTGCTTCATTTTTACCCAAGGCATTTACCATTTTACCCCAAATGAATTCTTTAAATTATTTTTCTTTAGATATTAATTGCTATGTTTTTTTTAACTACACTAACTAAAAGTACAAGCAATAGTTTGTTACAAAAAAAAAAATGGAATGAAATTTATTATTGCTTTTTTATAATTGTTTTTTCTTAACTATGCTTAACCGTTTTACCCCATCATCAATAACAAACGATGTGTTATGAATCTTGCAGAAAACGACACGGAGTTTGATCTTCAGATCTCGTTTAAGGCGATATTTTCCGAATCTTGGCCCATGTGAGTGTTTTTTTTTTATTTAGTTATTTTTTTTTTTTTTTTTTTTTTTTGCAACCCAGAACATCTTGGTTCACAAAGCGACCACTTTTTTTGACTTATTTTTTATACCTCAGTCCTATTCTGTTGATTGTCTATAAATTAACAATTCTTTTTTCAGATTCTGATATGCCTAGGTGCGGTGAGTAATGATTTTCTGTGACTCCTTTTGAAAAAAATTTAACACAACCGCAAATTGGTTTGGCAAATTAAAACTCACTGAAACGTCTGCAAATAATAACGCTGTTAAGAAAAAGAAAAAAACATTATTCATAAAAAATCTTAATTTTCCGATTTAGGTATGTTAAGCATACACATGCGTTTATTCTTTTTGAAGTTCATAAATTCAAAACCTCTTACGGCATATTATAATTAGATTTTCCAGCTAAAATGCTTTCAGGCCTTCATTTCGCAATTATGATTATACAGCCGTATGTAATTATGTAAAATGAAATTCTTCAAAGTCGAAGTCATCAACACTCCTTCAAGGAGTTTCGCATGTCAAAACCAGGCAAAACACTGTATGAATTTTTAAACATAAAAGTACAGAATTAGCCTTCTTAGGTCTTGAGTTGAGTGTGTCGGTTTTGCTGAAACATTTTTGGTGAAAACTTGATTGCCAAAAGTACTTGTTAGAAGACGAAAAAGTTTCACCAAAGTTATCTTAAGTAAATATATACGTATATAGTATAATAGCAATAGCTGAGCTGCCTTGAATTTTCTAGCCCAGAGTAATAATTCTTTAGGCGACGCATGTTTATCGTAAATTCATAGAATTAAAATTTAAGTGAGAAAGTTTTGTCATTTGACATAAACGTCATCACCAGAGATCAAAACATTTCAGAAGGGAATTCTTAATTATACTGCAGAACAATTAATTCCACCTAAAGAGATTCTTTCATATATTTGCACATAGCATTTGTATATGTTTGCAAACTTATTAAAAATTCGCTCCGTCTCCACATGTGTGAATAAAATTTAAATGAAAATTACTGGAAATTGTCTGGTATAGAAGCCGAAGAAGCTAGTGTTCCTCCGAATATATAAATGGATTCCCAAGAAACAAATGTGAAAATTCTTTGCAACGAAAATTACAGAATAAAGAATTTTTCAGTTCTTTTGTTTACAAAGTTATCAAATCTCTTGGCCGTATAATGAATTCTGTTTTAATTAATTTGAAATTTATTAAAGAAAATTTGAGTATTATATGTCTGTTTTCTACTATAACCTGTATCGGATATAATATATCTAGGGTACACTACAGATCTTATGACAAGTTAGTAATTCGGCGCCAGGTTCAGCTATATATAGGGTTGCTAGGGTACCGGCGCGGATTCAAGAGGGGGTCATGCGGGTTATGGCCCTCCCCTCAAAACTTAAAGAATTATTGAAAAAATTGAAATAATTGAGTTATTTAAAAAAAATATATATATATATAGTTCAACTTCAAAATATTATAAAAAATATTTTCATACCAAAACTTAAAAAACACAAAAATTTATTTGAATGAATATTATCGTATGAATGTCGTGTATAAGTCTGTCTCATAATTTTAGTTGGGGTGATCATCAGTATATTTAAATACGTTAATTTTTTTTAAACTACTACAAGTAACAGCAAACCGAACCGAGAATTATTCTTAATTTTGTTTGCAAATTTTATTTGTTGTAGACAAGATGCGCTACTGGTTTTAGTGCCTTAGTGGTGTCTCAAAAATATGCACAGTCTTAGAAGTTTTTGAAGAATGAACTTTTGGTGCTGTCAACTAAAAACCACGTGATAATTGTTCTAAGACTAATATTGGTGGTATGCTAGATAAAACCTGGTAAATATACATAGCTACTCCTATGTTTTGAAATTAGACTAATTAGGTCGGTACAGTGCTTTTCCGCATTTATTTCTGGAACTTTTGGTCGTGTCGGAAGTTTTACATTCCGAAGAACTTCTCAGTACTTGAAAGCGTCTAGAACTGACCGTTTTCCCAATATACGTGAAGAATCTGTAATTCTAACAATTTTAATAATGAAACTCTACGAAGAAGCTACCTGATTTCGTCGATTTTTGAACCAACATCTAAAATTATTACGAAAACGTCGTGTATAAAATGAAGAACTGATAGGATTTCGCCTATATACGAGCTTGATCTTATTTTTTGCATATACAATATCTACAGAATTTTAGCTTACTGGGCCAACACTCCCACTCTTACATTTAGAAATATATGCTTACAAAAATGTCTCTTCTCTTTCATTCATTTGACGACACCAGCAGAGCTTATGTGTAGTAGTTAACCAGCAAAAACTATATAGTAATACCTCAAGTGTATTTATCATAATTTAGAACTATGTTCTAGTAAATTCTTGTGATTATCGCACGCCACCCAGACCTCCACCCTTGGATTCTACCGCTTTCTATTTCCCGACCGTCCTATCTATTCATCCTTTCCACCATTCATACCCATCAGCCATCCACTCCCCAACCATTACTAACCAATATTCATCTAGTCATTCCTTTCAGTCATTCACACCAGTGAACCATATGAGCATCACAAGTATCCATCCCATCTATCCACATTATCCATTGTTCCTTCCCTTCGAATAATTTTATCGATCGATCCATATCCGTCTATTCGTTTAATCTATACCAGCCGATCTACCTAGAAATCTTATCTATTCATTCATCCCAGATCCCATCCATGCTTCGCAGGTATCTATTCAGTATCAAACCATTAATCCATACAGCCGGTAATCCTATAAGGCCAGCTGATACTTATACTGATCAATTAGCGCTATTGGCATCAGCATGAAAAAAGTATAATGTAAGCACTTAGCTGATCAACCAGCTCACAAGTGCGTGCGTGGAATGACTTCCATCTAGCGCTAGTAGATCATGCTGATGCGAATTTAAAAATGGCTGCGACTGGTAAGTCAAAAGAGAAAGAAAGAGAGAATGCGACATAATTTACTAGCTCAAAATAACAGAATGTCAACTAAGTCAACTAGTTATACCATAGACACACGAAACATATCAATGATCATTGGCGGAGCATTACTCGTGTGTTATTGCATCATTAGCGCAATTATCATTCGTTTCCTCATTGCACCAATTACGCTTCCACAATCGATCATCTTAGCGCATCGTGTGCCTAGGGTATTATTGATTAGCGATAATTGATATGCATAAGTGTCAACTGGCCTATAGCAAAGAACATTCTAAATGTTATGTAAATGTTATAAAAACGTTGAAATACATATTCGGTTTTGGTAAACTAAAACATCTTACTTAGAATTGTATTTCAATTTTGCAGTAAGATGACCTCTCAAATTTTAATGCTAGTCCCCGCCTCGTAATATCCTCGTGTTTAGAACAATTTAGTGATTGTAAATTATTTTTTGCTATAATGTCAAATGGCTCCATTTGTACCATTTTGAACAGTTTTACTCACGCTCAGTCGCTAGAAGCTCTGCAACTGAAATTTTGCCAAGGGATTAGCCGTAAGGGCATAGATAAACTAATAACATACAAAGGAAAGTGGAACAACAAGTAACGCCCCGCTAGAATATAAAATCAACGCTGCCTCGACCTGATGTAGACCGCAATGTGTTGAAAGATCGCAATGCTTTGTTAGAAATTTTGGAAATTTTTTCCATAGAATTGTTAGGCATTACTGGAGGCCGACAATGGATCCTTTACTAACAATTCGTGTAGGCATCCATTTCTTCTCAGAAATTTACAGAAAATCTTTCGTCAGAATTTTTATTCATTTTGATCGACTGGAGTTATTTTCAGATACAATGTGTGCCGTTGTCGTTTCTAAGAAAATTTTTGAAACCTTCCCTACATCAGGTCGAGGCATCTTTGATTCTATATTGGAGCGAGGCATTGCTGGCTTACCATTTGGATACGTCTGCAGTAGTAATGTCTCTACAATACACAAGTAGCTAACTGTAAGTCAAATTTCATTTCGAAATCACTAGATAGTTCTTTTCACAAGGATAGTATGCAGAAAGACGTATTAGACGGTGACCTGGCGACCAACATATTTAAGTTATTTCATACATACAATGTTTCCTTACGCTCCTATTGTCGTTGATAACTTATGCCTATGGTCTGCTGGCATTCCAGTAATGGAGGCTTAGAAATAATTATTTGAAAAACGTGGATATTACAAAGTCTGCTTTTTGATGCGGCAGCAGAGAAGGATATTTCGTATCCAATGGAAAAAATGACAGACAATTTGGCTGTGGCGAAAATGGTGGCAAACGGCAATAAAGACGTACGAAAATGTGCCTAAACTACGTCATATCATACAGGTTTTAACAAAAATATATATATTTATAGAAAAGTATCAAAGTGCTATATAGGAAAGGCAGAATATTTTGAGCCAAACTGTGATAGCACGGGTTAGTGACTAGTACTCAAAAACTGAAAGGGTAACGAAACATGAGAATTCGAATACGACCTAGTAACGAATGATTTTATTTAAAGAGTAAACTTTAATATGAACTATTACAGCAAAATGAAAATGATTTGAATGTTAAATTATACAAAATACTTATAATATTTCTATTAAATACTGGGGTGCGGTGACCGATGAAAATGGTAATCGAACTAAAGGTGAGCGAGCGACTATCCCTGCTAGTGAGCTTCGCTAAGCCACTCGCATAGAGCATTCCCTTTTCTTCCATAGTGAACAGTGAAAAAAATGCAACTCGAGCAATAGCTGAAATCGATGATGGGTTGATTTCCTGCACTGACGATGTAATGCTGCAATCATGGTGTAATGGGGTAATTGCTGATTAAAGCGGTGTTGATCGACCCCATCTTCGAATTGTTGAGACACCAGATTGCAACACAAATACTCTGTCAAACAACGACAAAGAAGCATAAATCTATGCATCAAACGCCAATTGCCAACTACTTTTTACGCTTAACCAACCCAACTAGGTATAATGATAATTTGATTGCGGTTGAGGATACCCATCCAGAAATAAAACATTTTTCGCGAATGCTTCCTTTTTAGTAGAACGAACCGATAAGCTGTTCTCGAGATAACCTATAGATTTGATTTTGGAACAGTCTATAAACGCCAATATGTCTATAGCTTACGTAAAAAAAAAGGATGTAAGACACTAGGTAGGTTGTAAAAGTTTCGAAATGTTAGCTCCTAAAGAATTTAAATTCAAATGCGGAAAGAATTGTGGCTGGTGATGTTGAACAGTAATTGCAAATTTTCTATTCACCTTAGTTTATCTCAACATAGTTTAAGACAACGTTAAAGAAGATAAGGAATAGAAATTGATAAATATATTTTTGTATGTTGCGAACTGTAGCAAAATCAAGAAAAACTTTTCGAAAAAAAGAGACTTGCGTAAAATCTGAGAATTCTTTCTTTCTATTTCACAAATATTTACCTTTCTCGCTACAAATAAGAACTGAAATCTTTGTACCTTTCATAAGTCATTTCCGAAAGTTTTAATTAAATGTCAAGAAAGCCATTAAGGAAAAGAGTCTTCGCTGGAGAGAATCGAATGATTGAAACCGACGGCGAAGTCTGCTTATTCCATCACAGAAAAAAAAACACACAAAAAGGATTATAATGTCGGGTGAAACTCTTTTTAAAAGGCACTTGAACTGCCAATGTCCTTTGTGAGAGAAGGATACTAATCTGAAATCAGCCTGGAGATTATGACTACATATTTGTGGTCTCTACCACAGAATGAGTGTCATCATCTACTCACGTGTGCTGATGGAAAGAAAAAGATACGGGAATGTTCTTTTTCATAGTAGGTGGAATAATTGTGGGAATATAGAAGGAAACTGTCGTAGAAAAGTTTCTGGCACTTTAATTTCTGATGTTGGAAGAAAAATGTAGAACAGAGTACAGCGGTATTTCTTCATTTTAATCGAAAATTTTATGTTTTTTATTTTGTACTTTTTATTTGGCATGCTTAATGTGCATTAACAGGAGTTGTTGGATTTAAATTGTAATTAAATTGAACCAGGGAACTGGGACCTGATTGTCCTACCCAATGAAAACTATAATGGTTTATTCGGATGTCGATTACTTATTACGCACAATTGAGTAACAAAGAGAATCGTGGGAATATACTTATATTTAGAATTATTGATACAGGGTGTTTCAGTCAAGTATGACCAAAGAGAGGGGGAGATAGAGTGTGGTAGGTGATAGAATTAGCAAGATAAGCAAGAAATTTAATGTAATTTTCAAGATAACAGTACTTGCAACCTGAAAAGTATGTGCCTTACCAATATTAAAACTTTAATTCATAGAAGGCATCCCAAGAATTCCATTAAATGCTTAACTACTCTCTTGCTCTTTACAGTGGTTTTTTTGAATAAGAAGAAGAAGTTTTATAGAAGTACCGTCTTAATAGTCATTTTAGAGTCCTTCAGGGATTATCTTTAATTTGAGCCTGAGCTAAGGTATATATGGAGAATCATAGCTCTCAAGTTAGAGGGTTACTTACCATTAGGAATGGACTCTCCCCTGCCATACAACTTTTTCATGTCATGACAATTGCTGGCCCCCGATTCTTAGTGATCCTTAATTGAAACGCTCTGTACATCGAGATTTTAGAGCAAAGTGATAAGCAAATATAATAGAAAACTAAATAGGAAAATTAAAATAGATCTGTCAGCAAAACTAATCGGATGATGGCAGTTTTTATCAGAAGTAATCAAAAATTATTAATTTTTTTATTACTGAAGATATTTAAACAATTTTATTTAAAAAAAACGAGAAACAGGTGGTATGATGAAGCATCGCTTCAGTAGTAGGAACATGTATTTTGTTTTTGAAACCTGCTTTTACCTTAACACTTTGTAACTATATCTTTTTGTATATCGCATAAAGTTACTATATAAGTTTCAAAATGTTAGTGAATTGCCTAGGCTTTCTAAAATATTGAAAATGTCGCTTTCCTTTCGTATGCCATACTTACTATAGCTCTCGATGCCAGTGTCCAAATGTCCAAAAGTGATCGGAAAATAGGGCTCTTAAGTCGCGTCCTGAGCCCACTTAAAAGCTACTTTTATGATTCAATTTCAAGTTTTGTTTGCTAAAATCTCGACATGGACCATAAAGCCACTGATTTCTTTATATTCAATAGATTAATAATAACTTCATAAACAATGAAACTCATTTATTTACTTATTAAAAGCTGCAAAAAATACATTACTTTTCTATATACAAATTTATTGTAAGTAAGTTAGTGAAATTATTTGGCATTTTTTGCTATTCGTTACAAAAGCCATATAATTTTACAGCAAGTCTTGCGTCAGTAGTACTTAGAGACTTTAGAATTACTGCGCCGATACGGTGCCGTAGGAATCTACGCCAGGCAGTGGACGCAATATAGACCTCAGTATATGCAATATGGACGTAAGATGCCGCAACCTCGCCGCAGGTATATGGGTCATTCCATATCAAATAGGCAAGCTGTGTGACATGACCATCAACAATTTTGTTGACATTTTACATACTTGGAGGATTTAAAAAAATAAATAAAATTTGCCTTATACATTGCGTATTTCTTAAGTTATAGCATTTTAAAATTTCAAAAAATGCTGTCGTAGTCTTCTTTAAATATTTCTACAAACTTTGCTATTCATGAAAGAATAAAGAAAATAGCTAATTTGAAAGATAGGATTTCAATATATCTAATAAAAATGCCATCCCAAAAATATAAGCGAAAAGTGATATCAAATATAAGGATCATATCCGTTATTCTTGAATATCCTGGAAGATGTAGTTTTAATTGTATTAATTTTTTTATTTCCTACACCGTAGTATCCACTAAAACATATCGAAATTTCAACTTGAGATTTTAACGGGATCAGGGAGTCAAAAATCATGAATGCCACACAAATTATGCATTTTGTCATAATAAATTCTTAATTTCTTGAACACTTTCATGTAAGTTAGTAAGTAATTATTTGTGAAAGTAGGTAGAGTTAAAAAAAATTACCCTCCAGGAATGGGGTCCCGTTCGTCCTCCCCACCCTCAGAGTGCCCCTGCTAATACCAATTCATTTTAACCGATTATAAAGGATACTATTTAGATGGATTGTAAAACAAGTTATAGATGAGTTGGTACTTCTAATTCTGAGATTGTTATAATTTCGTAACTTCGGATGTAAAATATTTTTCGCAATTTAACGTCATCGAATGTACCGGGTGTTCCAGATTCACTATGCAATACTGAAAAGTCTTAAAGATTACGTAATTTGCAAACGAAAACGTTATATTCATTTTTTTGATTTCGTGTTATTTTCGAAATTACACGGATCTTAGATTTTTTCGAAAACGTGGTCCTTGCAAAACTTTTTTGACTGTATGCAGGTCGTTTTGCTTACTAAGTCACCATTTTGATCTCGTTTTACTCGTATTAGTACTGGCTTTCATTCAAAATAACCTGCTTTCAAAAGAGATCATAGATATGTAAAACATTAAAATTAATTAAAATTTTTACCTGTGCAAGATTATGTCTTTAGGTGGCGATAAGTGTAAGGTTTAAGGACGACACACATGTTTTGAGTCATGATTATTCTTTTATTTTTGGTGCAATACCTGAACATAAAATGCGCTTTGTTTTGTCTTCATTATTATTTTCCTCCTCAACACTTCACCATTCTAGGGAAGTTATTGGACATTCACAGGTGAGGTTCGACATTGTTTTATTTAATAACGACAGATTAAAATTAATTGTGCAAAATATTTTATTCACAGTCCTTACGTAAATCTTAAATCTATTTTCTTGCTCAAGTGCTTAGTTTTTCCACCATTATAAAAAATTGTAAGTTTCGAAATAAGCTTAAGTCCAAGTAATGTCGAGGTATGTTGTAAGACATCTATTCCTGTATTTCGGGGAGTAATTGAGTTACGCTAATAAGCCTAGCTTTATATAAGATTAGGAATATTTTCTGTGGTTACCGAGCACTTTGCGTAATATGGCTACTTTAGGAGATTTTTGACTTCCAAAAAAGATAATTTTTCGAAGAGAAAAACGTTTTTTGAAGTTATATTTTTGATTTCATCCTTATCTACGAATTATTTTGAGGGCTAGTTATTATAAATGAAAGCCAGTAGTACTACGAAAAAAGGATAGTAAAATGACGGTCCCGTAAGTAAAACGAGTTGAATTTCGAAAAAATCTAAAATCCCATGTAATTTGAAAATAACAGAAATTCGAAAAAATGAATATGAGATTTTCGATTGCAAATCACCTCGCCTTTACCGTGTTTCAGTATTGCATAGTGAAACTGGAACGCCCTGTAAAACCCACTACCAAACCATGGTGTTTCAAGATACTAATTACCAAGAGTGAGGTTATTTTAATTAAATTTGCTTATGCATCTGGAGTCGATCGTAGTTTGGTTACTTGCGGAATGATTGAGTCGCGATTGATATACAGTTTTGTGCTGTATGGGAGAGGCTCAATACTTCAGTGTGTTGTTGTAATTTTTGTATATGTAATTCATTTACAGAAATTATTTATTTTTTAACAATACGACAAATACGATAATTTAAGACAATTTCCGGTTAAATTGCATTAAACTCTCTTTGTGATATTAAATTAAGAACTGTTGGACGTCTCTGTGAATTATCCGTAAAGGAGCATCCGAACGTTCATATGCATGTGGGAAGCAGCCGTAGGAATTCAAGCAAAATCACCATATCGCAATACTAAAATGAGCCTATTTTGACGCTTGACGGGACACCACTTTTCTTTACACATCCGTTCTATCAATAAAGGCAACAAGTATCATTAAAAATATATTTAATCATTTGTATGCTTCAATATTATCAGTAATAAATAGGAACTCTATAGTACACCAATAAAAACAATAAAGGAGTAATTGTTTTACCATAAAACATGGGAATCCTTCCTACATGTATGTGTAGCTCTAAATTGCCTTAAATTGAAAAATAATTCTTTCAAGTCAAGATTATTTCCTTTGAAATTAAGTGTGGTGCGGTAAATTAATGATACCATATGTCTTAAAATATTTCACTGTCTATGTTGTTTATTTCCCCCTATCGATAAAAAATCATGTTCCGATTCCTACTTGAATTACAAAGAAAACTTCTGAGCTTTATAAGAAAAGTTTCATATAAAATGATTTTTCTCTCCATTGAATTCAAATGGACTCATGACTAATGAAACTGAGGCGATTTCCTGTACTTGTAAAAGTGGAACAATGCAATAAGATTTTAGTTCTATATAATTTCCAGAAAATCCCAATAAAATTCTCCATTTTTCGACAATTATTCCATTTTATTGAATGAAAGCAATGAAAAAAAAACGAATTCTCTTATTTGACTACTACCATGATACTTCAGAGGATTCATCCAATTCAGCTAATTGGATCGTTTTATATCTGCCACTTTGAATGTTTAAAAATGAACATAATTAAGAAAGTTAATGATTTGAAATGAACACGTTTAGATCCATGAACTGGAAAATGCATAAAACGCTAAAGCCAAAAATTAGGTTAATGAGTGTTTTTTTCTTTTACCTTTGGATGGGGATTATGTTTTTTTTTTTATATATTCCATTGTGAATATAAAAACAAATTAAATTAAACCGTATACAAGGATTCAAATGAATTGTTCACTAACGCCATATTCATTTATAAATTTTGTCTGCAGAAAATCAACAATAAATTCTCTCCCAAAACATTCATAAATGCTTAAATTTTGTTCTGCACAAAAGAATAATTTTCATTCCTCCTGTGCGCGATTTTAAATTAGGCTAAAATTTCCATACGAACTCTTTTGAATGCAAAATGAGACAAATCTGAGTTCTATTACCGTATGCACATATTTATGTAACTCAAAATATAATTTAAGCAGGTGCTTGAAACTTTTCTAAAATTTATACTTTTCCTGGGTGAATTTAATTGTTTTGTACAGGGAAACAATTTTCCCTGCGTATGAAATTGTGGCTTTCAGTTAGGTCAGGTTAAAGAATATGCTAAAGCTAATTCCACTTTTTTTTTCAATCATCTACCCTCTTCCTATGGAAAAATTTACTCGTTTCCCGAAACAATTGGGATTTTGCTAAAAGACAACGTTGGCGCTCCTACAATTATAAAACATCTTCTATTATTGACGTATTGCTCTCGAACCAATTTTTCCTGTTGCAATCGAATATTCTGATGACTTCGTTAATCAGCGATTTAAGCTTATCTAACTAATTTTTATATCTGCAATTTATGCGATGAAGTCTAACGAGCAATATTGTGAGATCATCTTCATCTAACTCCAAGTGGCTTTAGTGCAGGAAATGGGAACAATTTGATTTGATTAATGGTTTACTAGATGGCACACGATCTGATTCTCGGAATGTTAATATCCCTCTGGCATTTATTCTCTCCTACTATGTCCCAGAAAATGTGTCAATGGAAAACGTAATTACCATACCAGAGCTGGTATGCAAGTATTCCGCGATGGTTTTCCACTACATACTTTGCCGCTTAGATGCGCGATTTAGTACGGTTCTCTTAGCCGTATATACAGGTAACCCACAATCCTACTTTGAGGCGCCATATGTATGCAGTTAATTACCGAGTCTTACATAACAAACTGATCTACATTCCAACTGCCAGCCTGAACTTCGAGATTTAGATCGAGATCTACCCAATTCGTCTAAGTCTGAATCATGTGTCAAGTATATGCTGCAGAAAATAAAGATGTTTTCTTTTATGAACTTTTTTCAAATCCTCTTAGGCACTGATAATATCGACCTATTATAGATTGCAGCATATTTTCTCACACCCAGTGAGGACTGAATGTAGGGCTATCTCTCAAAAACCCAGCCCAGTGGCCATTTTCAGATCCACTAATCTAACAGACTAGTATAAGTGTTCTGTGCTGGGTATTGATAAGAGATTCCAAACATCCACCAGTTTATTGCTTAGCTGGAACGGTAAGAGTCTTCCCAGCATATGATTTGATGCTATTAGTAGTTTAGGACTTGTGGCCACACGGACAAACTTTAGACACAGCATTTACCAGATTCAAATGAACCTACTGCGTTTTATTAAATTGTAAAATAAAATGTTCTGAGTCACTCTAGCTTAGATTACCAACTCAAACAGACCAGCTCCTAGATGAATCATCAAAATACGAATTATATTGATTGTTAATTTCCACAAGCTTTACCAGAAGCTATAAATCGCAATAAATTACAGTTATATTTAAGCCCATCGCTACCTTTTATTCATAAAAGGCTGCTTTAATATTGTTTCCTTGCTTAGGTTTGGGAATCGCCCCATAAGCCTAATCTAGTCATCAAGAACAGTCTGTGAAGACATTCCACCTCATTAAGCCATTTCTGGATCCCCAAGGACTGACTGTGCAGACGCTTATCCCCAAGTATTGTCCTTTCTCAAGCCATTCCTGTATTCTCAAGGACTGAATGTTCGATGCCAGCCGGGCAGTATTTCTCTTTCTAACAAAAGTTCCAGGTACCCCAGGGCAACCCGTTTAGAATTCTGATGTCTCGGATGTCCGGAAGAAGCCAGTTCTCTGAAACTGTCCTCTCACGCCGAGTTCTCAGCTTGCTGATGTGGACTGGAAATACCACTATCTTCACCCAATTCCACAGATTATCCTTTAGAACTTTTCCTATCATTGTGTGTGACCTTTGTCAAGCAACTTCTCTAGAACACCTACCCAACTTTCGCAGGGTTTCCAATACTGCTATAGGTGGTAAACGGATGACATAACAGTCATGTTGCGTTTAGTTTTTATGACATTGTGTTTAAATTTATACCAGCATGTAATCTTGGATCATATTAGGATCATATGGTGAGCGCGAGAATTCAGAAAAACTTTCGGCCTTTTTTCACTTATCCAGATTGCAGAATAATTTATAGTCTAGCAAACAAATACTGATTTATATTTTATTTATTATTGGCTAGGGTTATCTATAAGAAAATAGGTTCCATACATACTAGTTCATTATTCCAACTAAAAGAATTAGGATACTCCTAAAATGGAGATCAACTACATGCCCAGGGACTGTTGAAGATGTACAGAAACCTCCCCTCAGAGCGCCAGCTATGCCTAGGATCACATCAGTGTATCCTTAAGCAAAGAAATACTCCATTTTAAGGCATATACATGGATTTTTCCATCACATGGTGCTATATATAGGGGTCGGTATCTATTTTCAGGTTGTATTTGGTGAGAGGTCTTCAGGAATTTTAATACTTTAAGGTTTCAATGCATTTTCTGATATACCGAGATCCATTTTCAGCAACTCAGATGAAATGAAGAGTATTTCTGCGATTGTGCCATGAACCAATGGGTGGTGTTTACATAAAGATTTTGCGATCTCGTTATTATTTTATCCAACTATTTCTTTGTTGGTTAGAATGCCCATTTGAAGTTGCAAATGTTCTTAAAGTAAATATTAGTTTTATTCTGCACCCCTCTACCTCAGGTAGGATTTTGTATTGTAGAGAGTCGTGCAGTTTTAGAAATGTGAGACATTTTACCACTTCACCTAGATTTTCTGCTGGAGCAGTGAGAAGAACTATCAAATATTCGCCCAAGTTTTTTTTTAAATGTACTAACTAAGTAATCTGAGAGTTGCGGATTTTGATTTGGAAAAAAAAAACGATTCCTCTTATCTCTACTAAATCGTCCACTCTAGTTACTCTTTCTCTCTTTTCCAATCGTGGAATCTATATGTGAGATATGAAACTAAAATATGATTCTGATTTATGTGTAAATAAAACTGAACCAGTTCAGATTACTCGAATAAAAAATGCAGCCACTTTCAAAATATTCCAATTTATGACAAAATTGGGCAAGGGTGTGGGGCTGATTAAAATATTATAAGGTGGATACGACATTTGTTTAGTTTTATTATAAAATATTCAGCAAAACCTACGGGATCTAGAGCTATCACCAGCACGATGTTCTATATTGTACCCCTCAACATTTAAAAATCCTCCATATTCTTTACTCTCTGAATTTATGACGTAGTAAGTAAAATAATCTTAATTTAGACCATTCTTCTTTTCTTCTGAAAAGCATGTCATCAAAACAGTTCTTTCATGAAATTATCACTACACTCCGGATATTCCATTTAAATTTAGAGAGATGAGTACTGTAACTAGTAAAAATTTTAATCGATTTTCGACAGTTTAGTATGAATTATAGTCCTTACTTTGAAGTTAATCATATCGTTCATGTAGATATATAGGATACCCTATCCCCCACAGGTGTTACACCCGAAGGCTAGTGATAAAATTGGGATTTAGGATACACAAAAGCTACGCTTCAAAAAAGTAGATATTACAATCTGTTACCAAAATATAATCCTTCTTGCGTTTTTGCAGGTTTTCTTAAATAAATTAAAAAATTTTACATCATCATAATAAAGTGTAACGTTCAGAAAATTACAGGATGATTTATAAAAACATACCAATATAGCTTTAAGTACCGTCATCTCGGAAACCCATATGAATCGGTCCCCTCCCTCTCCCACCAATATAATAATTTTCTTGCCTAAGACTTCGGGTGTAACACTACAGACATGACACCCTGTATAATTTCATATTCCACCATGACCCAATTACCTCTATCTTTAGATTTTTTTTTAACTTTTTGCATTAGATTTCAAAAGTTACAAA
Source organism: Dioctria rufipes (assembly GCA_963924295.1). Lineage (NCBI taxonomy): Eukaryota > Metazoa > Arthropoda > Insecta > Diptera > Asilidae > Dioctria > Dioctria rufipes. Next base: position 17,219,378 of record OZ002740.1, read on the forward strand.
GTAGTATAGAACGTTAAAGTCCTAAACACGTACAAGTCCTCTAAGGACATGAAAAAAATCTATTTATCCCAGGTAAAAAAAAAAAACTTTCTAAAATAAAAGCAGAAAATAAAGGAATGTCACATTTCTCACAAACAGGAAAATGTGAAAAGTTTGAAAAGAAATGAAAGCACAGAGTTTTTGCATGATTTATGAACTTGTACCACTTTCTTTTCGTAATTTTCCTGGTCCTCAAGGAGCACAAGGGAAACCTGATAAAAAGTTGTGTTTAAGAAATAAGTCTGCTTTCGAATATCTTTGTGTCAATATTTTTGTAAAATAGATTTGAATTGGAAAATTGATCCCGGGAAGTTTTGTGTTATAGGAAAATTTCATATCTCCATACATGTGACGTATAAAAATGCCAAGCTTTCAAAATTTTTATTGTCTATATTCTCTTTGAGACTTATTAGTCTCATTAGCCTTTTGTTCCAATTAGAGAAGAAGAAAAATAACTGATATAAATTATTTCATCATGAAAAATTTTCCTGATTTTGATTCGTTCAATATTCAGTATAATTAAGTTATGAAAATTTGCTTTTAAGTTTTTTTTTCAGTATTTGCAAGAAGTTGAAATAGTCGAATACGTCCACGTAATATTATAGACTACATTTTATGTTGTCTTGGTATATATGTACGTATATCACTACTCGAAATTAAGTTCAACAAAGTATCAAAAATAAAATAACCTATCAAAAGTAATCATGTACATAAAGCAATTTATAAAATAAAGTTAACATTTTGCATAACTTCAATACACTCCTGCTGGATATACAAATGTCGACTGTACTATTTAGTTTGATACCATTAGGTCAGGTACCTAGCCTGCCTCACTTAGACCACCAGTGGGTCCATTTAGCCTCTAGTCCTCATTGGATAACCTGTGAATTTATCCTAGATCCATCCTGCTTCCCTTAGGAAATTCTGAACCTTCTGCATTCCACCTCGCCCAGACTTGAGAAGAAGTAACTACCCAATAGCGGGGCACTCGCAGAGTACGTGCTGGAAGGTCTCGATTTCCTTCGAGTTATTACAGCTCCTGCAGAAATCGTTCGCCGCTATACCCAGCCTTCTACCATTATATCTTAAAGCCCAGTGACCCGTAATGACCCCTACAAGATTTCTGGTATATGTTCTGCTGCCATTAAGCAGTTCCTCTGTCCTCTTCCTGTTATATGCAGTCCACAATTGCTTCGCGATGCGGCAGGTTTCCCTGTATATCCACAGGAGGCTTGAATTTTGATTGGCGCTTCTGATTATTTCCTCTTTTAAAGGTCCAATCGGAATCCTCACATTAGCTATCGCTGCTGAGCTATCCATTTCAGAACCCCATTTGGTCAACTTATCAGCCATTTTGTTGCCTCGTATTTTCCTGTGGTCAGGTATCCAGCATTCGGTCACCTTGTGCCGTGTAGTCAATTCCTGATAGTCTTGCATAACTGCACTAATTTTTATTTAACAGGGCATCATCCGGCGCCTTAATGACTATCTGGATGTCAATGCATATGCAGATACGCCGTTCGGACTCTCTGTATATACATACATTCCAATGTTACAGCCTGGTAAATCACCACGAGCCCTGCCTGAAAAACTCTACATTCTTTCGGCAGTCCGTAAGACTGGTGCCAATAGTAGTCTGACAGCGCTAATTGCCACTAAAGATCTAAATTAATAATAAATAATTAATTTCTTAATTATAGTTTGAAATGTTAAGATTCTTTTCCGTTCATACAAAGCTGAGGTTAACTTATCTCATTTTAAAAGATGACGTTAACTCTCTGAATTTAGTTCCATTAAAAGCTCAGCCGTATTTAACTTACTGAACTTTTAAAATCTTGGAAATGTAGCTTTTCTATTCTTTCTGGACTTTTCGAAATAATATGATACTATGACAATAATATAGTTCTTTGTGGTAAATTTTATTTCACCCCATTTGCAGCTGGGTTTATTCATATGTACATAGGCTAGTCTAAAAGTAAGTTGGACTCAGTTAGTCCAAATATTTTTCTATATATACTCAACACGTTTTGGAATATATTCTCATATATCTAAAAAAACAAAAACTTTGTTATTGCAGCTTCGAAAAATTGTCATCCAAATTATGAAAATCAGTTTTGAGTAGAAACTTTCACTTCTTCGTCCGACTGATATCGCACTTTTGTCCGTTCATTTCTCATTGCCCGAAAGCTATGAAAATTGAATGGCAACAAATCAGTACTGAAGGGAGGGAGGATTTTTTCACACTTTCCATTCGAATTTTTTTGAGGAGCCTTTTCGTGCCATATGTCGATATTTGGGAAAGGAGGGTTGTCGATTTTATGAAAAAGTACAATCCCTTTGCCGTTCCGACGAAATTTAAATGCTTTTGGCAACTTCCTAAAAATTAAGCAGCTGCATTGGTTGTTGTGCCTTTTGGCATAAAATCCGAATACATTTTCCTTTGTTGTCAAACAACAGCGTCAACATCATATTTCCAACAGATGTAAGAACTTAGTATATTTTCAGACGGGAAGAGGAATATTATATCTCATTCACTTGAACTTTTCTCTAATTCAAGTTGGAAGTAGTGAATTCACATTTCATCTGCAACTATTACCTAAGCATTTTGTCTAAAAATGAAATTTCTTCATTCTGAAAATTATACAATAATTCATTCGATGGCTATCCGGCCGTAACATTTAATATATGCTTACTTGAATTGAGATGAAAATAGCAATATCAGTACGGGTAGTTCTTGCCAGCATATTAACTTTGTTTCTTTACAAATCTTAAAATCTTATTTTAAATCAGATGTTTTTAGCTTGTTTCTCCAAACATGGCTTACGATTTTTCACTAATTTATTCTTAACTTTTAGTAACAATAACGCAAAGAATACGTGGAATTAAACAGATGAAGGAGGGTCAAAATGGGTAAGAATCATTTCAGGCTTAATTTCGAAATTTTAATTCTTAATTTTACTAATGTCCTACTAATAAAAAAATTATGGGAATAGAGGTTGAATCATTGCTATTTATTGAGTTACTATTTTGTAACTCATCTAACAGCTGTAATATATATTTAGCTCAGTGTTATATTACAAAAGTGTGCCCGTTTTAAGCTACATACATATGAATACTAACCAATTAGAAAATGCCAACAAATCGATGAGCTTCTGGAATGTAAATTTGTGTCACTCTAATCTCTTTAGGTAAATTTATAACATAATCAACAAGAATTCAATTTCCTTTAAAGCTACTCCTAATTTTCTTACCTTCTTGTACTAACGTGAAGTGTAATGCTAACCAGTGTTCATCGATTTGTATCCTAATTAAGAAATTTCTTCGAGACAGTATCTAAGTATGTAGCATTGTATATATGAATATATATGCAAATATGATCTCGACATAGATTAGCAGACCAACATAACTTAAAGTGTCATATTAGGGTGAATAATTCTTGGTTAACATTATTGTCGAATGATTGGTGGTTTTTCGACAACTAATTAAAATTCTGAGAAGAGGTTGGATGTAAACTTTATATATACACATTGCGCGAATTATCCGATCTATTTCCATTACAAAAACATAATATTTCTTCAATTTAAAAACAAAAAGAAAATATAATGCACAAGAAAGCAGTTCGCTTGCCTAAACAGTATCAAATACAATTAACCCCCGATTCTACATAAGAAACTTCTAAGAGATCTCTTAACCTCTTAAAATTTAGCAAGTAAGAGATTCTAGCAGAATTAGTATTCTATATAAATTTTTTGGACAAACTTTAATTTTAAGAGGTTAACAAGCTTTGGAGAAGAATATGAACACTCCCTATCCAGTCAGCTCAGCTGATAAAGACAATTCACTTTGCCAAGAAGAATGAAGAAGAAGCAATTTTTGGCGAGGCGATCATGCCAATAGGGCTAACCCACACGTATCTAGCAAGAAGCACGTGCATTTTGCTACACCTGTGCCGAGTCATGTCATCACAATAATTTTGCTACGCTGTAACTTCTTATATGATTATCGAGGTTAATTGTGTTAATAAATCAGATGACAATTACTGATTATTGTATATTAATTTACAGCATGTAATGATAATTGAATTATTATTTTATCACCAAAATCGCAGGTAAAGAATTCCATAGTCGTCAATACGTCCAACAGGATTTTCATATAAACCTGCAGGAAAGAAATTGCCAAAACTTTAAAATGACGATACAATTATCGAGTAATAATGGAGATTATTGTAAGGCTGTGTTATTTCAATAACTTTTAAGGCAAACAATTTTGGCATTCTGACCTTTATGAATGTAGGCTCATAAATAGCAAACGGATCCGCCTCGTCTTTCACATTCCTCAGAGCTATTTTCTGTGTACGACTCATATTGTCTAATTATTTTATATTTCACAAACCTGTGCATCATTTATGTAATATATTATTATTTAAATATGTACTTACTTTACAGCATTTTTAACCAAAATTTAGGTATTTGAAACAAAACAATTTCTGCGACTGTAGTTAGAGGTTATAACTATTAATTTTATACAAAAATACGTCATCAATATGAATTTTCCATACTGGATTTAAAAGGCCCCAAAACTTACCTTTAAAATGACACTCTGTACCCAAAATGTAATCCTTTCAGCATTTTTTGCACGGGATATAGACTAAATGGAAAACCTAAGCATGTTCATAATAGGTTGATATAAAATACCTTAGAAATAAATCGCAGTAAGCCTATCTGCCTGGCAATTTATAGAAACGGCATCGATCACAATAGTTGGCCACCAAATTTCATTAAAGGTATTAGACTTCCTTATGTTGATACCGCTTAGAGTTCGGATCTCGAATTAAAATCCAAGTTCTCCTGCTTTAGTCATGTTACCGCTAATTAAAGACAGTTTTGGCTCCCTCCGCAAAAGGAGACCTAATTTCAAAAACCTTTCTCTTCTAATGCGAAAACGTTCATTAAATCCCAGGTTTTATTTAGCGTAGTGTAATTTTCTCTGTTCTCGACTCCATATGTCTGAAAAGGCTTCCGGTAGCTATTATATTCAGGATTGGTTTCTAATAAAATGACAGACTGTACTTAAAATCTTGGTTTATTATAAATTCACAAACTAGGTATAATTAGTATTATTACTTTAGGTGATTACTAGCTAATACCCTAGACAGATAGCATGATCGAATGAATCATTAGTAGTAAATATTCATTAAAATGCCGTGTGTCACATAGTCTATGTCATTATGGCTCGAAAATCAGATCATAATGAAGTAAATTAATGAAGTGTTTTCTTCCTTCATTATAGCTTTAATAAGGGAAACTGTGCTAGATTTGGCATATAATATATGTGGAACTCCGCTGTGCACCTCCCGATTTGAAAAATAAGAACAAGAAATGCAAACAAATGCAAACTGACAAACTATATTGTTAATATTCGTTTTAATATAATGTTTTTCTCATGTGTAAATTGCTAAATTGAAAAATAAAATAAACAAAAACAAAGTTTATCGCGTTAATTCGAACCATATCATTTCTTTAATGTCATAAGTATATCAAAACCAGTCTTACAATTCAACTTAATTAAAGAAATGGCTATGTGTCTGCAGTTTATAATGAATCATTATAGACTAATGAGTCGTTCGTTATTTCTTCATTAAGAGCGCTGTGTGTCTAGGACATACGCTAATAACTCAGATCGGATCACTAGATGCTAGACCAAGACTAAATGACTGACTACTGAGCCAGACTCCTTGCTTAATATGGAGATCGATAAACAAATGGATTTACTGTTTGGACATATTACCCAATTCTGCGTCTCTTTTACGTTGATTTCTTCAGAAATATTTAACCCGGCATAGACTTTCTTTATAAACAGATATTCAACAGCCCACAGCCTCAGTATATCTATTTGTAAAACCCAAATTCCTGTAATCGACAGGACATAAAAATCTTCTGGGTTTTTTTTCTTTTTTTTATTTCATTACTTTTTTAAGCTGCTTAAATTCTTTTAAAGATTACATAATCTTTGTAACAAATTTTTGTATGCAAATATCAAGAAGATTTTGCTCGATTTAGCCCAGTTTTGATAATGTATTTCCTATTTTATGAATATACAGAATTTCAGTTCTCTACGTCGAGGCAGTGTCCAAATATATTATGAAATCGAAATTTTTATATATGGCATCCATTCGAATGAATTACCGGATTTCTTCCATTTGCGCACTTAAATCTGAAATTTTTTTTAGAAGGTACGTATGCAATATTTCAGCGCTATAAGTGAACGCGTTCTCGAGTTATTGTTCGGATAGCCAGAAAGATAAGCAGACAGAGAGACAGACGGGCAGACGCACGAAGTCATAAGGTGTAGGTACTAAGTTTGTTATTCCACGTGTAAAGCACAAAAATATTGCTAGTTGAACAAAATGGAGTGCCATTCTCACGATAATTCGAGAAAGTGTTCACTTTGAGGGCTGGAAGTTTGCACACACGAGCTTTTAAAAAAAAAAAAAAAACATAATTTTAGTTTCCAAAATGGGCCGTAGGGTTGTCGCACAAAAATTTCGTGTTTCACTATATTATTTGGGCACTGGAATTTGGTACACAACATCATTAAAATAGTAAACAAAATTTGAAAAATGGACTAATTCGAGCAACTCTTTCTAGGTGTTGCCATACAAAACTATGGGCTTTCACTTCACTCAACTTTTCTTTTCATCTAACGTATATTATTATTTGTGTTACACCAATTATAAATTTTTCTTTTCTTCTTAATATTAATTTCAAGTGCTCTAAATATTAGACATCTTCGTGGTTTTCACAATTTTTCCCTATGTAAGGCTATGCATTCTGATAGCCCCTTTCCAATCCAACTACACTAATTAGTATTTCTGTAGAAATTTCAAGATTAAAAGCAATTCTGGCTATTATGTATCAAATTACTTGCACCTTTTTACAGATAAACCCCAACAAACTTGAAATCTAATTGGATTTTCCCTGAGAAATGACGTGTTATATCTTTCCATCTGTGTTTGTATCTTTGCTTGATAATGGAAAAACAATCCAATTACATCGTCTATTTCGGTAATAAAGTGCAAGATAGATTTCAACTTGCATTATTTATACTTGGTGCGTATAAAAGACGGATAAAAGCTTACCTAGAGTAAGCCGTCACAAAGTAAGAACAAAAGAAAAACTGGTTGTCTCCAATTGCAACATAGAAGCCAATTTGAATAATTTATAAATGATGCTGGGGATGGATGCTTTCTACTTAATTAAATCGCAACGGGAAATTTGTAAGAAAATGTAATCGAAGGGATTGGCATTTTTTTATAAGTCAGCTGCATTGCGGGATAGGGTTGTTGTCTGTTTGTCACCTTGTTAGAAAAGAATGAATTTTTGAAATAGTTAATAGTTCAAGTATGGGTAGTTGTTGAATAGCGAACCAAAGCTTTGATAAAGCAATTGTAAACATAATCAAATATTCATTACATGATAGCATGACTGAAATGGTTCCTTTCTGGAGTTGCATCGCAATAAGTGGTTAGATGAAGGTCAAAAATGGAAAGTACAAAATGCAAAATTGTTAGTGGTGGAAGAGTTCAAATTTAAATTTATTTATCTGTTGAATTCGTAATTATTTTCTAAATGAGATTATAAACATGAGTGAAAATGAATAATATTTCGTGTTGCTAATTCCCATGGAAACTGAGTTTACTAATCTGAAGTATTTTCATTGCTGTTGGAATTCAACTTGATAGTGTTTCGTGATAACTGCGTTAATATTTCGAACGTCATTATGGTTCCGCACTACCAGAATGTCTGTCTTCATAGAACATACTATAATCAGTGATGGGACTTTGCTACTATAGCAGCAAAATTGATACCTTTTAAGCATGCTTGCTACCTTGATACTTTAAATCCAAATCTGCGACTTTTTTCCATTAATCGTAACAAAAAAAATATAGATTTTTAAAAAAAAATGTACTGTGAATGTTGATGTTTCAGATTTTCTGAGATTTTTTATTCATTTAAAGAAAACTACTAATACGAGGAAAGGAAAGGAATTGTGGAAAAAGAACGCGGGGATTCTAATTACATACGTTACGTACGTTTACATCTTGTTTGCGTGATCCGCGCCGAGGCCGTCAGTTGCCTTGATGTTGCTGTGCTGGACAAGACAAAAGTGTCATTCAGTATGTTTACATAAATACTTGACTACTTGACACTTGATTTGAAATCCACTTCAAACTCAAGTATGGTTTTTGGTTGAATTAATTCCAATTACTTGACTTGAAATTTACTTGAAATGACATTTTACCTTTGACAACTCTGCATTAGGTTTAATACATAGGTGCGGATTTTTAGATTAATATTTTGTGGAAAGTGCTAAAAATCACTAACTGAATTATCAACAATAATCTTCTTCTTGTTCCTCTTTGCCGTTTTCATATCTCGCACAAATGAAAACATTTCAAGTACTGAAGTTGCGTTTACATGAATTTTTTCAAGAGAATCGAACATAATTTTGTGATTTCCTTTACTCAAGTTTACTTGAAGTAAATGCGCGTTTACATGATATTTTGATTACTTGATCTTTACTTGAAGTATACTTCAAGTATTCATGTAAACGTTCTGAGTGACAGCCAGTTGACGTGGTGCTAGCGTATTTCTTTCAGCTGTTAAAGAATTGTGTTTTGTGTTGTGGTGAATATTATGAATATTTCACTTCAAATGAATTTGCACTTTGCAGCACGTTTTGCTTTGTTTGATCATTGTAATTGTCAATGTCATCATTGCTTGCTGAGCTGATGCTGATTGCTATGTGTTTGATAATTGCTATATAAATTAATTACGCATTTATGTTGTGAATTTGTTATTATTTTTGAATTCTGGTGATTGCTGCTATTTGTTGTAGAGAATATATTTATACCTACAAAAAAAAAAGGATAAGCAAGAAAAAAATTCTGCGTAACATTTTATTAGCCTTGGTACAGACAACACATCAAGAATGAGAGGTGAAGTTACGAAAGTTAGAGCACGATTAGAGAAATTGAATAAGCATTTATTTTATTTTGGATGCTCTGCCACTCCCTCCACTTGTGTCCTGCGGCTGCTATGAAAAAATTTCCTCGGAAAGTTTCCTTTCTTGCGTATATAATCAGTTTGCCCACAGTGTTTAGACGCAAAGTGATTTGGCAGAATTTCACGATAGTTTTAATTTAAATAAGATTCTAAAATCAAGCGGTATATGCTGGTTGGAGCTAGCTAGAGCAAATCATTATAAAAATGTTGGCGCAGTGGTCAGCTTTACTTCATTACTTTTTTCTCTTTACTCTTGAAAGTCCTAATAATTTTGATGCAAATTCAATTCTTGATTGTCTGAATAAGTCAGATATAAAATTGTACTTCTTATTTTTGTGCTATATTTTAGGTGAGATTAATAATTTCAATAAAACCTTCCAGTCTAATAAAATTTTAATACACAAACTAAGCCCTTAAAAATTGAAAATGACTTCAAAAATATTTTAACAAATTGTATAAAGCTAGAACACATTGAGTTGACTGCAAATTTAATGACGGTTGATTTTATCTGGAAAAATCAAGAATATTTTTGGAATTAAATTAGCACAGTTTCAATCTTCAAATGCTTGTGAAAATATTAGTAATTTCCAAGATAATCTATTGTCATTTTACATAGAAATGTGTCAACAAATTAAAAATTGTTTCCATCTTAAAGATCACAAATTGAGACTATTAGAATATTTGGATCCATGGAAGATTAGAACAGGCGAAATGACTTCAATACTTCCTTTAGTTAAAACCATTCCTTTTCATAATGAAATAGATATTGAAAAACTTAATTCAAAGTGAAGGCAACTCATAATCTATGAAAAGTTAGACCAACTTGTTGATTGTAACAATATTGCTAAAACTTGGTTAAATTTATCAAAACAGAAAAATCTTTTTGAACACCCAATTTTCAGATTTTAGTAACTTAAAAAATAAATAACCTAATAGGTTGAATATTGAAACAGCTTTGGCTGCTCTTCTTTGTACGGAGCTGATAGCAGATGAAAAGATTTTTTCACCATCAAATGAACTGCAGTGTATATAAATTTTTCGATGGAGTTTTTACAAAGAAATAAGAGAAAGTTTTCACAACGTACTCTGTATTCTGTTTGCTACGTTTTTGGCGAATTTGCTACCCTTTATTCTCAAATTTGCTAACATAATTTGGCAGGGAAGTCCAATCACTGCATATAATCGGCTATAGCTGTTCTGACATCGCGCATGTGGTTAGTTCTCCTTATTTGCGATTAGCTTACAGACTTGTAAATCTAGTGAAGGTTAGAACATAATTATTGAAGAGCTTTCTGTGTGTTATATTTTTCGAAAAATGCGTTTATAAAAAATGCATGATCCGTTTTACTATACGCCCATCCATACAGATTTAATGGTCTCTGAATGAAGTCCTTGTTAACTCTCAGAAGACTAGTTTTAGGGTTTTAAGCGTATCCCTGAATCCAAAGCAGATGTAGGTACTACATATATATCGATTTTATGTGAGAAGTCGTAAAAAGTTCCACTCTGCATCAACACCAAAGTCATATTTTTATACCAATACATTGTAGAAATTTGTTCGGATTTATGTATGTATTAGTATACAAATCCATTATACAATTAAAACATATTCGAAAAATTTAGCCAAACTTTGGATTTACAAAATGCATGTACTCTGCACTTCTCCATTCTGATTAGGTAATTGCGTAATAATGTATTTTCATGTAAATACTTTAGGTATTGTCCTGTGATGCCGGTAATAATCGCCAGGTTGAATTTTCGTCTGAAGTTTGGAATGGTAGATGTATACTGTTTAAAATTGGTATCGAAAACATTTTCATAAAGCAGTCGTAGTTTTGAATATTTAGGATATGACAGGAATTTTTTAAAGAAATATTCAATGCTTGTCTCCTCTTAGGAAGGCTTTAGCTACCGTTGTGTTGATGTGATAGAGCTTAAGAAGCTATAATGGCAAAAACTGCTGGTCCTGATATTATTTCTCCCCTACTTTTTACAATTATGCTAAATGGAATCCTGCTATCCTGCGGAAGACAGCGAAAATCATCCTGATACCTAATTGAAAGGTCACTAAATAATCACAAATATACCTCGAATTCTTTCTGGCGTAGGCTTTGGAAAACTTGTTTATACCCACACATCTAACTATTTTCGGACCTCGCTAATGAAAGTGTAAGAGTCTGGTTTCCGGAAGGGTAATAGTTGTGAGACTGCTCCTGTTAAGGTAACGTCGGATGCTCATACATCAGTGGACAGTGGTATGAAGGCAATATTTGATTTACTTTCTCTAAATCGTTCGATCGAGATGACCATGGCACTTTTTTGTCTAAATTCATAGTTCAATTAGAGTTTTCTTCATCCGCGACAAGGGTATTGAAAAATTACCTCTAGGATAGATCACAATATGTTCAAATGTCAACGATTACTTCTAATCAAGCTCTATTGATAAGAGGTGTTCCACAGGGAATCTATCATAGTTCTATTACTATTCGGTCTATATGTAAATGACGTACCAAATATAGTAGCATATACTAGTATTCAGTAATATGCCGATAACGTACAACTTTAACTCATATGACCTCCTCATGGACTTGAGGAGGCAATGCAATACATGAATATTGATTTAATGGAGAAATTTAAATGGGCCTCTGAACATCATCTCACTCTAAGTCCTAGTATGTCATCCTATCTAATTTTTAGCAGATTCATAGCTGATATTCCCAATATGGTTTTTGCAGTGATAAATGACATTCATATCGTTTGCTCAGAAAGAAAAAAGTCTTGGTGTAATCCTGACCTAAGCTATGAGCAAAATTAGATAAATTTGTGGAACTTTACGGCGTCTTTGGTAGGAATATTTTTCCAAAGTTTTATTATCCCTGTCCTAGAAAAATTGAAATTATGCTCAAAGATTGTATTCGTTTTGGTTATGGTTTTAGATACTGTGAACATGTTTCAAATTACAGATGTGGTCTTCTTGGTAGCTCTTTATATATTTTACCTTACTATTAAGCTCTTAATACTGATACATAAACTTCTTACCACCAAACATCCTCCAGAATTATATGAGCTTTTACAATTTTTGCGATCTCAACAACTTACTCTTATTGAACAGCGTTCATTCTTTGTATGTATGCTATTCGCTCTCCACATATATTTAATTATTTAATTCAATTGAAAGAGTGCGGTGCCTAGTTTGACGTAAAAATGAAATTTGAAACATAAATCGAAATTAAATCAGATCCAATCTATACATGGACGGATAAAAATAAAATCAATTTTTTTCTTTCAATTCTGGATACACACAAATTTACCATTTTCTTCAGTATCACAGCTTTTTCGAAGACTCCAGATTAAGGATTGTAAACAAAAAAGAAGAGCTGAAGTCTTTGCAAATAATTTTCGCAATAAACCAGGACTATAGATGCAGAGTACACAGACTGCTGGGTATTTATTCCCTTTGCTCACGTTTTCTTTGAATAAGTACATCTCCCCCATGGAATATTTGTACAAGTTAAGGAGATTATATCTGTTATCTACGGGATAGAAATTTCTATTGGATACACCTAAATACAAATTTCTAGTGAATGGCAGGTAAAATACCTTGAGGTATCTCGGGAAATTATTATTTTTTTATTTATTTTTTGATAATAATCTAAAAACGAAATCAATTGCAGGTTTCCGGATACTTGTTGATGGTAAGATTTGTACGGAAACTTGGAAGGTGTTATACTAAAAATTCTAATCCGATAACACATTATTTATAAAAATTATAAACTATCGACTCCAATGTGCTAACTGCAGCTGTTAAACCGTTACTAACTCATGACCTCAGGTTATTCAAAAATTATGCGATATTTTTTTAAAATGACATGTTTTCAGTGATTAAGGGAACAAATTATCTACGAAAATAGGTTTGAGAATAGGATAAGGTCTAATAACTACTTAAATGCTGCAAATAGCGCATAGGATGTACTAGCTTAACTTACAGAGAATAGTTACAAGTTTGTAGTTTTTATAAAAAAAAGTTATTTTAACGACTTTTTTGCAAAAAAAATAGAGGTCTAAATAAAGAAAAAGGTAAGAAAATTTGAAGATTTTAGTGTAGACCACAATAACTCCTGAGGGGAGACGAGTACGGGGCAGTCGTTGAAAAGGCCATGAAGCACTGCATACAATGAGCTCTTGCTACCGATCGAACATCCTGCACTTTTTTTAAGTACAGGGTGTTTTGCGAAAGACCACCATAATTTCTTAATCACTCTCTATCTCCCAACCAAATGGTTAATGTGGACCCCCCTGCGACACAATTTTTTGTTCGTCTAGGTGAGTACGTTCGCCTCCCGCTGGTGTTAAAATAGACAGTTGAAATTTCGTACACGGCGTTTTCATAGAAATAATAAATATAATTCCAAAATGGCATAAATCGGACAACCCCTTCTTAGTGTTGTCAGATAAAATTGGTTTTTGGTTTTGTACGTATACTGGGAAAACGAGCAGTCCTAGATATTTTTATTGTACTGAAAAGTTCTTCCGAATATGAAATCCTACAAAATTGGTGATAGCAATTTTTACTGTCGAACTGTTCTAAACATACATGCGAAAAACCACTTCAACATTCAAGATTCCGCTGAGAGGTGACCATACGAAATTACATATAGGCACTCATCTAGGGTACCAAAGGAATTGGTCTTAGACAAATTCAAGATTTTTACTTGTTTTTAGATCCGCCAGTGTACTAGACGAGTAATCCGAGTGTTGTCTCTCGCGACCAATACATGGAGCCCTTGATATTGTGTCCGTAAGCTGAGAGATTATTGAGTCTTCAAGAATTTTATAAAGAGGAACTAAGTCTCACATGTATCCTGGAGCTGGCAATTAGCATCTTAGCGCTAAGAGCAGTATCATTTTTAATGAAAAAATTTATAAGATGTAAGCCCTAAATCATTTCTAAGGCTGATATCGGACAGGTCTTCGTAGCATATGTTACTGGACCAATAAACTCTTTCGGATTCTAGTGCCTTTTATTGTCACTCCTTGGAGTTAACAAAATGCTGCAATTGGCTTTTATATAACCTTCAACAATAATGCTGGTTCAATGGGAGTATATCTCTGATACTATTCGTTCAGTTAATATATTTGAACTAAGTTTGACTTTTGACGTTTTCTATTTGATAATTGATATTTGAGTTTTGACATTATAGCATGTAAATTTTACATTCGATTAGTTAATGGGCTGAAAAGATACAATCATATACATCTCCTTTTCAAACTCTTTATTGTAATTTTTTTTTTCTATGTATAGTTACTTAGTTCCTGCACAAACTTTTTTACACAAACGCTCTCAATACTTTTATCAATTATCTAGAGTTTTTAATTCTTATTTCTTCAGACTATGCAATATTATTGCCTTACTCCTTACACTTATTTAAATTGCTCGGCTCTGGAACAACTTTTCAGTGGCATTAAAGCGCACGAGCTCAACTGTTTGTTTTTTTTAAGGAGATTTTCAACTATTATTTTTGTTTTACAAGTCTTCTTTGATATAATATCAGCGCCATTTATGCTACGTTTCCTCTCTTCTTTCTGTATTATTAGATTGTCCGATTATTCGTGATTTACAAATACATAGCTATCCAGTGTCCAGGAATTATGGAAATAACCAGAGCTTCTGTTATCTAGCTTGTTGTATTATTACCGAAAATTGTTGGTATAGTTAGTTACAGATGAAAAATCAATACCCGTATAAATAGATTACTTTCATTCTCAAATTTCTCACTGTAGAGATATCAAAGCTAAGGTAACCCCCCCCCCCTCCTTTTTAAATAATAGACCACGACAGTTTAGACGACGAAAGTAAAAGGAAAAAGTCGAATTTAATTGAGAATTTGACTGTAATCTTGTGATATCGTGCTAAAGTCTATTACTATGGCTGCAATTCTTTATTAGTTGATAGCTTGGAAGAAGATCTGATTTACCTACTACTGAGCTCGCAACATTGTTAAACAGTTTTGTTGGATAAAAAAGCTAATTCCTATTATGGTCTTCAATTTCAATTAAACCTCTTAGCGGGGAGCGTATAAAATTTTCTATTTTTGTACAACCACCAACTGAAGTGTTTGTACTTTTATACTACATCAAATGTCACTTAAGAATTTTATCTCAAATACACAAGGAAACGAAATGAAAAATGTTATACCCTCGGGCATACATTCATGTTTTTCCCGGATTTTACAAGGCATGTGCATTAAAATAGCTCCGTGGATTGACTGACTCTTTTTATGTTTTCATTAAGACAAATGCATACCTACATACACGTTTATGCCTGGAAGTACATACATGAAATATGGTTTAAAGAATTGTAACCGTGTGAAAGACGATGGACGTATACATAAATGTTACACCATTAAATTAAATTAAAAATTGTTTCATCTTAGGCTTACTATTAGTTTGGAGGCCAAAAACTAAACAAAAGACAGTTCAAACTAGTTTAAAAACTTACAATGGCTTGCATGTCTAAGAATAACTGGTGATATGTGTACCTGCCTAAGTGCAACTTGAGATGATAAGATGGACCTACTGCTTTCACATTAAGGAAAAAAGCCATCCGAGGTGCAATTAGACTGCATAGGAAAAATCTCCCAAATAGAAACAATTTGGTTGGCCACTTGAGAGCCCCCCAAGAAATTTCAGGCGTTATGTCGACACTGGGATACGGGAAACCTACTTTTGAAAAGGATGTCTTAAATGTTATACGCATGGGTCCAAATTGGAAGGTGAAGCCGCTGTTGACATATATAAGTGCTACCTCAGAAGGGCAATATTGACATCACCAAGCATTTTCCAGGCAAAGATACGCCATAGAACCTTGCGCTTGCAAAGTAATTCACAAAAATATGTTGGAGTGAAAATATCAGACAGCCAAGCATTATGGGTAACGAGAGTGCAGATATCCTTGCAAAGGAAAGAGCCAGATCTCCGTTTATTATCCTTTCCTTTAGCCTGTGTTTGGACACCCAAGAAGCCATGTCTCAGCATAGTCCAGGCTTTGGGAGGACAGGATTAAAATGGCGTATTGGAAATATATCCCGGAACTGAGACAAGCAAAGAATTTCGTAAAGTACTTGCAACAGAGCAGAAAACTATTCCTCATGCTCAGCAGAAAGGAATTAAGGCTAATAATAGGGGCATTGCTCACTTAAATATCATGATAAAAAGATGCGTAATGTCGATAATGAGGCTTGTCGGCCTGTATGGAAAACGATGAAACTGTCAATAGGTCCTATGTGACTGTGATTCCGTATAAGGTAAAGACATACAGAAAAAGAATTCCCACTGCCAGAAGGTAATGCTTATGTATATATATTGGCGTTCGGTATAATATCTGAAAATTTCAACAATAATGGTCCAAGGATTGAGCCATGTGGTACTCCGCAAGACATGCATTTGAGACCTGAGAGAAGGTTTCTATCTTTCACTTGCTGGAGCGTTAAATACATGGTTCACAGCAGATAGTATTACAGACAATAGTATTTTTAGGAAGTGTCTGGGTCAGGTTCGCTGACATTCGATGTAATTCAGAGAATAGCACGGTATACCTCTGTCAAATTCACGCATTCAAGCAGGAAACCATTCACCATGAATATCCCCTTGTTTTAGGTTGGACAAAAATTGTTTAAGTGGGAGCTTAGAATCAAGCTTAGCGCTATAGTAAAAACGCTACAGTGTACCTACGTATTTTACTACTTTCTCAATTTCTAATTCGTTTGTATTGAAGTTTAATTACAGTGATGTTTAAATACCTGGATTTGTAATCAACTATCCAATTTTCAATTTCCTCCAAGAACCTAGGAGTTTTGATTATTGAATATTGAATAAATCCAGAACGTTTCACTTATACACTATCGACATGTTTCTCTTTGTGACGTTATTTGCTCGGTTAACATAATGTTCGATCGGTAGCAAAACATCTGAGTCAGTAGCTGGATAGAGTAAGAGAGGACCATAATGACACCAGTATTGTTATCTATGGTCCTAGGTAGGTCCAGGGAAGATAAAAGCCCTATCATTATTTAAAATGAAGATTAGGATAATCGTCTTTCGTAAAAACCTAGAACTACCTGAATTAATTCATAGTCCATTTTACTAATGTTGAAACAAAATTTTGCCAATACTTCGTAGTTGTTATTTTTGTTTCAGTGGCCACTAGCTCCCATAACTTTCTGAGTATACCTCTGTTGTGATAGATAGTTCGTATCAATCATTTTGATCCTAAAAGTTTTACCAATAAGGACAATTTTCTAATAACTTATCGTCGTCCAATTTATTAAAGGTATAATTTGTGACCAGCGTTGTCAGATCACTGTTAAAGAGTCTCCTGAGAGAGGAGTGTCCAGAGATAATGGATAGCAGGGGTTTTAAAAAAGACTTGTTCAGCCACAAAAGTTTCATCAATGAGTTTGGATTACCTCTTTAGTACCTTGATTATTCTGCCCGTGGGATCATCGAGCCAACTTTGGTGGTGATGTAACAAACTGCATTGCTGGAGGTTAAGTATCTATTGGTCCAGTTTATCCCCCTTATTGTTCGCCTAGATGTTACTGTCCTCCAGCATTTAGAGATCAGTATGTCATTAGAGTGTGATGTTAATATGTATAGATTCATAGGTGCCCATATCATTTAATTATACAAACTACACCCAGCACTGCTCTTATTTTTCTTTGAAATGAACCACATATGCATGTTATATCTATATTCTGTGAGAAAGGCTTAAAAAGGGTGTGCTCGATTTTCACATGCTCAGGTAGGAACCAACTCATACTTCAACTGACATTTACTCGGTGAGACATTCATACTTACATATGTATATAATTATATCCTCCAATATAAAATTATTTGATATTTGTCAGTTTTCCTCGGTTGTTTAATTATTTCAAATTTTTCATACTTTCTGCTATTATACCTAAAAACATTTAATTCTACTACAAAACAACATCAGAATAAAGATTTATGAAATTTACAGACTATCTCTATCTCTCCCTCTCTTTCTCTCGTCGTTGAGGAAACCAGCGTAAAACCAAAACACTCGGGAGATTCTTAGAAAAAGCTAAAAGGACTTTATCTGCCGGAAATTGCTTGGAAAACGAAGTTCAAAGACTGCAAAAGTGATTCTGTCAGATCCGATTAGTTAAGAAATTTGTTGATTTCCTCTCAAGGGGCACGAAATGGCAGCCTCAATTTATCTTCCTTTTTTTTGTAAAGGAAATGCAAGAGAAAGTTTCATAATAGTTTCCAAGATCTCGCGATTCTATTTGCTTCTAAAAATATTGACTGGATGATGGATGGCCTTTTTGAAGATTTTTACTTCCATCCTTAATTGAAGGAACATTTAGATTAAAGAGAATGCAATCGATGCCACTACAATAGTCGAAGTACCTACTGGAGAAAATTCTACAAATCTGTTGGGACGTGGTTTTATATTTTATGTATGTAATACAAGAGGAATCAATATAATTAAAAGGTTTTGTTAAAAAATAGATGACTTAGCTACTTGTTCCATAAATATTTGACACATTAACCTCTATAACAATACCTAAAAAAAATGAGACGGTAATGATGTTTTAAACCACAATTATAGGCCTTCGAATATGAAAATCCCAAGGTCTACCTCGACGGTTATTCATCGTATCTTAGAAACCTCACAAGTAATTGTAAGATAGTAGATTAGTGGAATTCCATTACAAGATGTTGCAGACATATGAGGAGAAAGAGTTTATACATATAAAGTAGTAGGAGCATCTCCAGTTTTACAAATTAAGGTTAGATTTACACTTACACAACTGTTCCAAGCGCTCCGGAATAGATCCAACTAGAGCGGAATTGATTCCGGAGCGGAATAATACCCGGAGTAATTACCTGGGGCAGAAAGTGGAGTAGAGCTATACGTCGAATCAGATTTATCAGCTCCGGAGCACTCCAGGCCAGGGTGTTGGTGTGGAACGATTAAAACTGCTCCAAAGCACTCCGGATCTACAGCCGCTGGAGCTGAACTGATTTCAGAGCGCTACAGAGCTAATCCAAATGCAGCGGAACAGATGCCAGAATGGCTGGAAAGAATGATTACTTGGCAGAGTAATCCGCGTGAAAAAGAGTGGTGGTTGTTGATTCCCTAATCGCAGCTGATCAGTGATAAATATATTAGAAAAAAAAAAAAAAAAAAAAAAAACTGGATCGTAGATGAAGCCTTGCTGTAGTCTTGCTCAAATATATTTTCAAGATTAAAGAAGTTACATTTAATTCAACAAAGAATTTTCGGTCAATTAGGAAGTTTGAGATGAATATGTTGCACCAGAAAGAATATGAAAGAACGTTGATCCATATATTATTAAAGGCTTTCGATATACATATATGAACTACATATATGCTGCTATGATAATACCTAGGGTTTTAGAACATTTTTAACGTTATTGTGTTCTTTAAGAAGTGTATGGGGGTATGCCTTCTCATTCTCGATCACTATTTTATTTCGGCTTTGATAATTTTTTTGTTTATTGAAAGTTTTGTTACAAGCCTTCTTACTTTAGCAACGTTAATAATCCAATGAATACGTTTCGAATAAGATGATTTCTAACTTACTATAGGAATCGATGACTATGTTTCTTCGAAACCCCGAGCATATCTGACTTTCTGAAGTAAAACAAAAGGGACTACCAAAATAATCTAACTGTTTTCTTTCAGTGGTGCATTATTTAAAAAAAATGTATATTTAAACACATTCTGCCATACTGATAACTGGTATGGAAAAAGTACAGAGTTTTCCCTTCTTTGAGAATACAAGGTGCAAATTTTGACTCAATGTGGGAAACTTTAAATGAAAGGATTTCATTACCTTACAAAGTCTGAAGGTGATCTACATACTAACAGGAAGATATCTAAACTGAAATATTGAAGACAGTTATTAGATTTACATCATTTCTCTCATGTAGGGTGTCAGATTTTTTTTTTAAGCTACGATTTAAATGCGAGAGAGGTTGCAGTAAATTTTTTCAGTACCCTGAATATATTGTGGACAAACCAGATCAGAACATCTTTGAATTTCATTCTATGGTCATACTAGAACCTGGTGATAAAATTTAGATTTGTGGAATTAAGATGAATGCAAAAGGAGAGTCTGTTTTGACTAGAAGTTCTACTACGATTTCGGCTCACAAAAAACTATACCAGCTAGCATTAGTCCCGTTGTACAGAAAACTTCTTCCAATATGCAATTTGTGGTATTTCTGTCCTGGAACTTATTCCTGAAGATGAAAAATTAACCCAAGGGCGAACATTTATAATGCTAAATACCCTCACATAAAAGGACCCTTAAGACTAACCATTCAAGATGGTTATATGTATTAACACCCAAAGGGACTATGGCAGTAAGCATGGCTGTAATTATATATGGCATGTAATTTCACATCTTAAGTTTATATTCCATCTGACGTACTATACCAGAGCTTCGTAGCATAGAAATTGAAACATTTTTGAAGAATATTTGATAGAATTTATGTGTATCTCGTAGGTCTATGTATTAATGTATATACTTTTTTTGTTTTATATAGAGCAGGCTGACGAGAGATCTGAAGGACGGAGGCCAAGACGGCTCGTTGAGCTAACATGCTCACCAGAAATTTTCCTCTCTTGATATATATCTTAGAGAAATCGTAATTTTACTTGATTTTTTTTATCAATTTATAAATTTTTATCAAATTTATGATGAAAGCTAAATTAATGAACTCTAATTTCACAATCAAAATATTTGTATGCATACTGGTTATATGTAAGGTTATGTTTACATAGATGAAAAATTTATCCTGTTCGAGATCAAAAGAATTATCACAGAATAAATTCGTTAAAAGTTTTCATGTTAGCGAAACGACGCCTTTGAAGGCCTTTCTCATCTAAAATTAATTGAAAACCTTAGTTGTTACATTTTAAAAAAAATTTAGAAGCTCTAAAAAGCTTTCCCTGGAATTTACTTAATAAAACAAAAACGAAAAAAAACCAAGTATATTTTGCTTCTCGCTAAATTTGTCAAAGCAATTTGAAGCACCTCACCCTCAAATTATTTGGTTAATTGGCACGTTTGAACCTTGAATTACTTTGATACTAGATTTCTTTGGAGATGTTTTTAAGTTACTTTGAATGGAATATCTTTAGATGGGTTATAGGAAAAATAAAATAAAATCTAGAAGAAAAAAGCAGAAAAGATAGCAAACCAGCTTTATTGCAATTGGAATTAAATTAGTTCTATTGGCGTTCATATTTCCGTCAGTAAAATTACATACCTTCTTAACACAGGGCCCATCTATATGCAGGATGTGTGGTTTAAATCGAAAAACAAATAAAAAATCTTTAATTTTACTACTCACAAAATAGTTCAATAGTCCTCCATTTTGCACTTGCTGTTTCATCGTATCCGAGAGGTAAAAATCAATCGGTATTAGATCAGGTGAGCTTTAGGGTCAGATAGTGAGACCACTTCGTCGAATCGAAGTGTTGCACGTAGTCGCCAATCAATACCTACTTACTATGTACAAGTATGAGTAAGTATATGCATGATTCTCAGGAAAATATCGAGTGGTTTTTTTGTGGAAAATGGCAGTCTGACGCTATGATATATTTCCGAAAATATGGCATAATCAAAGTCTTTTTTACTACTCCAAAACCATCCCAAAATTTGACCTGTGCTAAGTTTGCTCTTAGGAATATTTTTTGTATTAATTACTTTCAGCTCATATGTAGAAATCGTGAAACTTTTTTATTTCGTTACTGGAATAAAGAACAAAATTTCAAGATGATGACGCGTATCGTTTCGTTTCTGGGTTGCGCAAAAACATAATCCACTAAGATCCATATACGTCATTACAATCAGAGTAATACCGATACTCTTCATTCCTCGTCCTTTAATCAGGATGGCCTCTTGTGTATTACATTAAACTCGAGTCCCTCTTTCGTTTCTCACTCTGGTGATATCTGTCGGTTAGTACTAACATGTTCCCTATCGCTATTGGTGTCATTGCAATTACTGCAGTTGGGTCGTTCAAACCTTAAGTTTCGTCCAACAAACTGCAATAATTTATTATGATCTTTTTAAGTATTTCTGTCAGGCCGAGCTGAGTTTGATTGAATGGAGTGATATTGTTTTTAATTATGCGCAGTTGCCGAAACTCATCCTGCGCGCCAGTCAACCTAGGGAATATGTTTGGCATATTTTCTATTTATATGCCCATGGATTCGTCTCGTCCTAATGTTCTTTTCTTTAATGGAAGGAACTCTTTCTTTCATAAGAATTGAACTCACCATTTTTCCCTCGGTACCAGATTATATTGCTTTTGCCATGAGAAAATCATATGCTGATTGGTGCAGATGTGGCTTATTTACTCGTTCAGCATCATCCCACTCTTGCACCCTATCTAGGAAACAGCCAAAACAATGTCCACATTCTCTAGACAGTCTAACACCATTTTTATAAGGATAGGCATGACCGTAAACCAGGTAAGACAGTAACAGCCATTGAATATACTAAGAAACTTCTCAAGAGTTACCATCTTTGCCGTCACCACCAACCTTAAGCTTTAAACTCCCAAGGGAAAGAGCTAGATCTCCACGCATTCGCGCATTTTACTTTCTTTTTTCTTCGTTTTCAATAGCTGGTCTTCCGAGCCGAGTCAACGAGCATTAATCTTTGTTAAACTTTTCCTATAGGCGCCTCAATATCTTGTTTGAAAGTGTAAGGGTGTATTCAACATCAACGAGTGGGTCTCCACCTGTTTCTGTCCCCAAAGCTGCACGCAAGCTGACCGTCATATCCTGAGTCTGATCTTAAAACAAAAATACAAAATTTTTATTGTGGTAAATTTGAAAAACAAACTGGAAACTGTCATTCTTAAAGAAATTTTATTTACTGTCGGACTCTGTTTACAATTGAGCTTTTAAAAATTCGTGATCATGTTATACAGTTCTCTTCTCGGTAATTATGATCCCTCTTTACAAGGTTTTGCTCAATGCAAAAGTTACCCAGAAATAATGTGGTAAATAAAAATGATGAAGAAAATACTTCTGCGGAAACTTACTGACGAAAGGAAATTAGGTAATATCATTAGAATTTGTGAAATAATCGAGCATATAGTAGTTTTTTATTTAACTAAAAAAAAAATTGTAAAACATTCAAAAATTTTGAATTTCGTATATTTTATGAAATCCAACTTAACACACACACGCGCCAACACCGCACGTAAATATTCATTATATAACGCTAAGATGATAAAACGAATATTCAAATATTTTTGTTTATGTATGTATGTATTGACAATCAAAGCATCACGTAAGGCTAATGGAAGTTTACATTTACAATTAAGGGCAATAATTTATTTGAACTTAGAGTCAATTTAGTTTTATTATTAAATAAATGCAAAACAAAAAAAAAAACGACAACAGCAAAATATCAGGATAAATTAAAATAAAACTTATCAATTAGCTGATTAAGCAAAAGTTGCTGAACCTTAGCTTTATTTCAATTAAAAACTACGTAATTAAAGTTGTCATTAAAGGACTGCAAGTGGCAAAACGACCATAATTGGTACGATGATAATTCAACCGAAAAATGATCCAGCTCTTAAAATATGTCTTGGAGGGGAAGATATAAGTCATTTGGCAAAAGTATATACGGTGAGTCAATTGAAACACGAACAGAATCAGAGCAATTATAAGTCTAGGTTTAATTTTCGTCTACTTTGATCTAGACAAATAAAACTGAATGACGTACGCGAAAATCGAAAGGAAATTATGAATATTGAAAATAAAAATGGATCTAGTCTGGATCCCTATGGAACCTCATGCTAAAGAAATAAAAGAACTGATTTCTGTAAATACAAAAGCGCATGCAAGCTATTAGTGCAATTATTAAGAAAAACATATTCCACAGTGTTATACGAGGAACAAGATGAACATAATTAATTTAAGCAGTCAGGATTCAGCATACACCACTTATTGAATTCATCATGTACGCTCAACCTTACTAAAGTTAAGCTGCACGAAATTAGAATAAATTTCATACATATGAAAATACAATTCATGACATTGTTGAATAAAATTGAATCTTCATAAAGTTTCTGTTTTTGGTGTGCATTAATAAAAATGCAAACTTTTCTCACTCCAAAGATTACATTTTTATTTAGGAACATTTACATATTAAATAATAATATTAAATTTTATTACGAATTTACTGTTTCACGTGTTCTGATTGAATATTACTCTCCAAAGAAAATTGAGTCACTTTACTGCAATAATATAATACTATTAAATCAGTTTGCTATTGTAATTACCTACCTATTGTAAGTTTACATACCCTGGCATAGTTTGAAATAATCACGCTACTCTGAATTGTGAGTTAAGTCACAAATAAAGGAAAGTGAAGATATAAACTGAGTAATTTTACATGCGAAACGAGAGAAATTTTGAATATGTGTTGGAAAGATACTTCAGAAACTTCACTTGCAAATTGTGGACTATTGCGAAGGCCATAATTATTTCAATAAGTTTCAGTCTAGTATCCGGTGCAAATACATCTTTACAACACTATACTGAAGGTCACTGATACTTTTCGTGGCACTAGATTGTGACATTATAATTGTTCTCGTTCTATTGGACTTTTTAATCGAATTTTATTCTGTAGAGCATTCTCTGCTTATCAGTAAATAAATAACTAATATTAGTTTTTCAAGTTCGAATCCAATCTCATTCAGTCCTACCCTTTTGATCGGAATTAGGAAATCACATATATTGGAAATTCCTCCAATCTTTTACTTAACATTACTGGGTTACGTCAAGGCGCGGTACTGAGTCCACTACCGTTTTCCCTAATTTTAATGATCTGGCAAATATTATTATCAATATCACCTAGGTATATGCTGATGAATTACAAAATTACATATCAATACCAGTTGCTTTAGCTGATGATGCTGTCAGTGGTCTTACAAAAGATCCTTGCTCAATACATGAGTGGTGTACTACCCCTAACATAAAATAAAAGTTGATTCTTGCAATATATTTTTAGCCTAATGAAGTCCAAATCGATATGTAGATAGATAAGTAAATACGAATACATTGAATTCGAAAATTATACTGTTAAGATGTAATTTTGTGTAGTTATTTAATATATATTCGAAATGTAAAATCACGCCGTATTTTTGGAAAATTTAATATATTACATTTTGAGCGCTTAAAAAGTAAAAACGTAAATTACATTTCATAACTTTAAAATTACACATGACATGTATCTGTAAATTAAACTCAAGAAGAAATTTACAACCCTTCAAACTGCAATTTTACACTAGATTTTAATAGTGTATATTTTTAATTCCATGTTTTGGTATGGAATTTAGGCAGAAATTTCATCCAAAGTCAAATAGAGATTTATATTAATTCAATATTCATTTGTCCTTCTTATCACATTAACTTATTTTTCTTAATCTTCTGCATCTAATTGTATTCTAGATTAAGAATATTTTACCCCAAGTACAAAGATATTGGAATCTGCACAAATGTTTACAATGTGGACATGATAATATTTCACAAGACAAGTGGATGAATCCTTCCTAAAGTTCCATCATGAATAAAGTCATATAAGGAAATTTGTATATATAGGTTCCATTGATATTGTTGTTGTTGTTGTTAAGACCATCGTTGAGCGTGTTGAAAATTCTATTTTACCTCTGTCAGAGGAAACGATTAAATGTTTTCACGACCATAGTCGTCGTTGCTTCATTTTATGTACGCGTATTTCATAAAAGAACAGGAATAGCAAGGCAAAATGTTTGTAAGCTTGTGTGAATAACTCCTTCTGCAATACTCTACATTACAGCATGCACATAAGGAATATGCAGATTGCAAATGCAATATAAGCAGCAAAAGAGTACAATCTCTTCCAGGCAGTCTGCATAGTGTCATATAACAAGATATCATCAAATGTCAGGGACACGTTATGACACTGATATCTGTGGGAGAACAAAAAATATTTCACTCAACTTATTCCAATTGAAAGTGACATGAAAAATTTGCAAAATGAAATTCATTTCAAACAGAATAGTAAAAGATAAATATGCATTCCACAGCTGTGTGCATGCAATAGCCAGATCTAAAGTATGAAAGTGCTTTTGAAGCATTTAATATTTTGTAAAAAAATTGTCTTTGCTTAAATTTTTCTATCAAATTTTGAAAGACAAATACTTTTTTATGCATTTATTATTCAGGTACAAGATAGGAAAGGAAGCGATATAAGTCTCGACTCAACTTGGTCTTTTCATAAAAATATCAATAAAACCTTGTAATGTAAAATAGAATTTTCTGCGATTATCAAGTAATATTAGATACCTTCAAGCTTGTGCTTTGATATGTTTTTTTTGTTTTGTAAAATAATATTACATAAGAATAATAATTTCCTTTTTTTAAATTACAAGATTTTTCATTTTTATTGTAAAAATATAGTGCAGTTTTACACAGATTTTTAAATGAGTTTCACCACTGCAAAAATGACTGGAATTTTATCTCTCTCTCTCGCTCTATCTCTTTCTCTCGCTCTTCCGCTCTCCATTAAATTTATACTAAAGAGATAGACTAGTTATTAATGTGCAACAATATTTATTAAATCAACCTAGTGGGAAATGGAATCATACCATAATTCGTACCGATTGCGTTCTTTGGAAGATATAATACACTTCATAGGACATTCATACAGCAATGCCCTAGGGAGGAAGCAAATCAAACTTTTTCGTGTGCTTCCTCTTAACTTCTTTGGAACGAAAATGGAAGCAAAGTGGATTAGACACCAACGCATTCTTTCATCTTACGTTCATCTTCTTCTTTCATATTATTTCATGTGTAATATTACACTTTAATAAAAACACTTTTACAAATAAATTTAAGCTGTGCAAGCAAAAACACAACTGCGTGCACTTGGGTTTGACCAACGAAACTAGAATGAGCTTAAACAAACTTCTTTTGGGATCAATTTGGAATGGAACAAAAATTGAACAGTTTTGCATTTTATTGCACTGCCTAAGTATTACTGGTTCGGTCATAGGCGTGATCAGATTTCCCGCTGGGCTCACTCAGATTTTTTAAGGAATTTATACTATCTTAACAGCGTCACTGCAAACACCACTGGAATCTCTCACTTTCTCTCTGCCTTCCTCCCTGTATCTCTTTCTCTCCCTCTGTCTGTCTCTGTCTCCCTGGTTGTCACCGTCCTCCATGAAATTTATACTAGTAAGATGGACTCAAATGCACAGATTTTCATTAATTCGACTACTCGTTTTATATCTAGTGGATTTTGAAGAGTCAACCGTATCTACGCACACATTTACTGTATTGTGGAATGGAATAGTAATTTTGATGGGCCGGTGTTTTGGAGTCGTTTCGAGCATTAAAATCATCATAATACTACTTACGTACGGTTGGAATAACGAACGACATCTCTCTCAATTGAATATATATATATATATAACTCATCCTTAATATCTTCTTCTTTTATTCTTTATGATCAATTGCACTATTTTTGATTTTTTTCAATTAGAAAGACAACCGTTTCCTCCTCAAAATTGTTGAATTGGCTTTCTAACAGAGTATAAGAAGCTTTCTCCGATTAAACAAGTTTATTCTCCTGCATTGAGACATTTTATTACCATACATTCCACTACCGAGATGTGGTACCAGTCCTTCGTCTGCTATCTTTTTATAATCCTTCTTCACTCCTCTTGCGAGCATAGGGTGTCCACAAGGCCTCTCCATGTCACTATATTCTGGGCGATTCTCTTGATATCTACCCAAGTTTTTCCATTGTCTTCTGTTTCTTTCTTTATTGCTGTTACCAATTTGATTCTTGATCATTCCACCGTTGGTTTCAACTTACGATTTCATTCTAATTCCTGTCTATTGATTGCTCTTGTAGGTCTTCTGAGTGTGTAACTTGTCCAGTCCCATTTTCATAGCCTTATTTTGATGCGATATTACCCACACTTTTGTGTTCTTGATCCGTCTTTTCCAAAATCTCTTTCATATAATTCTCAGGAATTTTTTCAATAACATTTGGATTTTTTTTTTCATATTGCTGTTCTTCACAAGCAATGTTTCCCTTCCATATTATGAGTTTTGTGTCCCTTGCGAACTACCCATAGACATCCGAACGTCATTTTATCCTTAGCCTTTCGACTATGCCTTCTTCTGCTCCTCCGTTTGTAGCAATGGTGCTACGTCCGCCGAGGAAGTTGAATTCTCACATTTCTTTTATTGGGATACTTCTGATGGCGATCCGGCTGGAACTAGTTCTGTTGGTTTACATATACTTCGTTTTTCATGTGTTTATTCTCAGATCAACAAGTCGTGCACATAGTTCTAGAGTGTTGATATTGCTATGCTTATCTCTAAATGAGATAGTAGAGCGATGACGTCTGCCTAGTTCAGGCCTTCTAGTCACCTTGCTAGCGTCCATCAAATTCCTTTAGATACTAAGTTTATTTTTCTCATCACTTGATCTAGTCTGGCGATAAAAATCAGTAGCGATAATTGTTATCTTTATTTTACATTTATTTTAACTCTTAGGAGACCCCTCACTTTATAATTGTGGAATATTGTTGATTCGTCATCGTCATGTAGTGCTTTGATCAGGCGTATTATCCTCTCTGGTTTTCCTTTGCGAGATAGTGTCTCTCATATGGCACCACGATTTAACGTGTTAAATGTTCTTTCGAAGTCAACAAATGTAATATATAATGCAGCATCTATTTTATATTCTAATGATTGTTCTACAATTAACCATAGGGTTTTTTGATTGGTTTATACATTTACGCCCTCGTTAAACCCATATTGTTCTTCTAGCAGATTTTCCTCTGTTTCACTATCTATTCTGGAGAAAATTATCAGAGCTAGAGGAACAAAAGGGAACAAATAAACGGAGCCATTATAATCTGGCTCGTGTGCCCGTCCGTCTGTCTGTCACAGACGTAGCGAAGGAATTTGAAATTTGGACAGTCAAAGATTATCAATTTTGTTTTATTTTTAATGAGGGTGGGTTGGGCCCCTAAAATTTTATTTATTGTTTTGTACCGTTTGAAAGGGCTACTCTCCAGGATTAAAAAAAAATCTTTTTGAGAATTGGTTGTTAAGATATACGTCAAAATGTGCGAAAAATACCTTTCCACGCCACCGTCATCATCTAATTTTCTAAAGTTAAAAACTTGTTATAAGCAGGGTTATTAATCATTGACTTCATGTTAACTTAAAGAAAACTCTTATTAATAGAACGAACTTTAATAAAATTTCTCTTGCGCCAGTTTGTTTGAATATTAAGCAAATTTGGATTAGATTTATATATACTTAATTTCGGTCAACCAACTGTTTTTTGATAAAGGTCTGCTACGGAACCCTAACTGATACAGCCCAACTCGCTTCAAACCGAATTATATACAATTTTTTTGTTTTCAAATTAATGTCTGCAAACAGGATTAATTTCGATTTCATATTTTACACTTTTAAGTAACTTAACATCTCTGCGAAACAAGATAAGTGAAATAATGCCACTAACATTTTATTTTTTTTACAAACTTACGTATATTAACTTATTAAAAATGTCACGTAAAGCAGCTTTTACATTTTTATTAATATTACCATGCTTATACGTTCTTTTAATTATCGAACCAAAGTGATCCATTTGCGGCATTTTACTTACAAGTAAGCTTCTGTAAACAAACACACAACTCGGTTCTGTAAAACTTACACTCGCGTAATTCATTGTTTGTTCGTGCAAATCTCCTTTGAGGATGAGGAGTATAAGTACTCTACCATATCCCTGGAAACTTGTAGTAAGTAGGTAATGTACATCTCCGGCAATGTTTACGGTGGGAAAGAGGGGTGCGGATACAAAAAAAAACAACCCACGCCATTCATTTCCGCCAGAATGGTAGGTACTCTCAAAACTACTCCACCAGTTAACTAAAGTATGCACAAGTTATTTTATATTCTGCATCTGTAGGTAAGTTTTTCTTTAATATCTTTCAAGTCCTTGCAGATTTTATAAAATTGTATTTGACTAGTGCTCTCCAGAATTATTCTCATGTGGAAAATTTCTAGCGCATTTAGAAAAACAATTTAAAATGCAAAAGTGCTCGATGATTTGATTTTGGGAAGAACTGTGCATGTTTTTTTTTACATTTAAATTTAAAGTCAACTACTTTACTTGGGAAATTACTCTCAGATCTCTTATATAGCTTGTCGTATGCTTGTAGCAAGTTATGCTGAAATGTCTTTTTAACATTATACAAAAATTTTTACATTACATTTGTCATCGTCCTGAATAGTTTGGTTTTATGTATATTCTTGACGGAGAGCTGGCGAGCAAATTACCAACGCCATTTCATAAGCAAAATTTCCCATGTTATCATATTCTCCTAACATTTGTGATAACTTCGGAAGTCTGCCTGGCTTCCAGTGGTGCGAGATGGGCGCGAAGGCTTAACAAATCGATCAAGTTACGTGATTTCATAAAGGCTGATTTATGGTGTGGCAGCAGGAATGAATTTTTATGATCAGTGGTAAAAATGGCAGACAATTTGGTTGTTGGGTAAGTGGCAGCAAAAACGCGGAAATTTATTATTGCTATAATATCTAATTGTTGAGTCTGTCAAGGATCTCTATTAGGTCCACTGCTCTTTTAGTACCATCAGTGCTTCTTCGTGATTGGCCAGTCCACTTGTAAGATGACGAACTTCAGGTCTATATTAGTTATACTAGATCACAGGGTCTACTCTTTACCAGATGAATGAAGAAGGACCAAAATTTGGTGGTCATTAGACATATACCTAGACAAACCAAAACTTTTCTATACGACCGGAGTTCAGATTAACTTGCAGTGAATGCTAAAATGGTTAATGTTTCTTAAAGTTGTTTAAAAGTTCTGGAAAATTCGAGTTATCGTAGTACTTGTAGTTTT
Organism: Dioctria rufipes; assembly: GCA_963924295.1. Classification (NCBI taxonomy): domain Eukaryota; kingdom Metazoa; phylum Arthropoda; class Insecta; order Diptera; family Asilidae; genus Dioctria; species Dioctria rufipes. Next base: position 17,250,506 of record OZ002740.1, read on the forward strand.
GTGCACTGAATAAAAATGGAAAATTTGAATGAATGAAATTTGCATGAATTCCAAGTTTCCGGTTAAATTGAATTGGAGCAGACAGCAAGTTACGAAAACAATACAAACAGTTTATAAAACAAGTAAAAAAGTAAGAATCGGTCTATGACCAAATTTTTAATAAATTTAAGATTTAACTAGCGTTGGTTGAATATATACACCAGTTCTATTGGCTGCCTAAGATACATCTGCACATCCTGACCATGCAAGTGAATCTTGCTAACTTCAACTATATTGGGAAGGTCATTTATATGCAGGTTAGAGAGCAGAGGTCCAAAAATAGAGCCTTGAGAGACACCATAATTTAGAGGCAAAGCTCCAGACACACAATTCTTCACATTTACCTGTCGCAATCTATAAGAGAGAAAGCTGCGGGTTATTGAGGGATTAAATTTCCTACCCTTAATAACTGAAGGAAAATTTCTGATATTAGTTTTGTTTTTCAGCTCTTGAATGATGATATCGGCACATCTTTACTTCTAGAGCCTGCAAGTATAAAATGTTAACCAAAGATATCTAAGATCTACTGATTTTATTCATATTAATTTGCATTGCACCGGACAGCTCTCGGGCCAATTACTAGAATGAGTAACTAATTTGAATTATACTTTGATCGACGTTAATTGTTGTTTTTTGTAGATGTAGACAGCTGTGAAACTATTGAGTTTTTATCAGTCTTATTATTCGTTTTTATATCCAAGACATAAAACGTACATTTTCACCATTATACAGGGTGTTTCCCCGTAGGAGGTCAATAGAGCAGGGGATGATAGTACTCACCTAGATGAACGAAAAATTATATGACAGGGGGGGGGGGGGCAATATCAACCGTATAGAAGTTGCAATGTGATTAAGAAATAAAAATATTTTTTCACAAAACATCCTGTATCTTAAAAAGTGCAGGGTGTACGGTCACAGTTAAGGGCTCATTATATGTAAAACTTCATGGCCTTTCCAACGACTGCTCAACTAGCACTGTACCATATCCCCTCAAGAATTATGCTTGTCTAAACTAAAAATTTTGGATTTTCGTACCTTTTTATATTTTAATTTAACTTCTACTATTTATGTAAAATGGGCGTTAACATAACTTTTTTTTATAAAAACTGTAAACTGCAGACACTCATCTTTAATTTAGCCTATTACTGGGGATACAGGGCTGGTTGGTTGAGCAGTCATTGGAAAGACCATGAAGTTCCGCACACAATGAGCTCTTAACTGTAACCGTACGACTTGTAGTTTTTAAGATACAGTGTGTTTTGTGATAAACTAGCTTTTTTTCTTAATCACCCTCTAACTCATAAACGGTTGATATTGCTACATCCCAGGTCTTCCATACAATTTTTGGTTCATGTAGGTGAATACTATCAGCTCCAGATCTCTTGACCTCCTACGGGAAAATACCCTGTATATCGATACATCCGTATGATATCCAAAAGTAGTCCTACTGTATTTGTTATAAAAACGAAGAAAGATAACATTCAATACTAGCTAACAGTAATATCTAATCGTCCATATGAAAAATTCAACCTTCTACCGCTGTAATAAATCAAAATATTCTGAAGCTGAAATGGTGGTGGATAGTGTATCAATTGAAAAATTTCGTTTGATTACTCCACCATTTTTAATTACGACATTAAACTAATGTGAAAAGTTTGACATTAATTCTATAAATCAAACCAAATTTAACAAAATTCAATTTTATTTATTTTTTAAGAGACCATCTCAGTGTAACCGGCTAAAAAATTGTTAATTTTCGTGATTTTTTTCTTTCTGATGTATAGGAGGGGGGATCGGGTTGATTTTTTTTTTCCCGAATAAGACCACTCATTAGAAATACAAAAATATTTCTTTTATTAGTTTTCTTTATTTTTACTTGTTGTTAATAATTATTTTAGAAAGTTAGTAAAAAAATGGGGGCAATCAGTGTGCACGGTTGTGGCCGTAGTGTGGATCAGAAAGAAAAAAATCAAATGGATTATTAATCTGTAGGGAAGCCACTATGTCGCTGCGGAGATTTTTTTTTTAATTTGACAAAATGGCGACGGCTTGAGGGAAAAGTATGAAATTTAGTCCCGTTTTTTAACAGTTTTTCCTGTGAAAAAATAGGAAGATTTCAACAACAAAAAAATACGTCCAGGGGGACATAAAGAATGAAGAAAAGAAGATTCCGCAAAAATTTTAAGTCGATAGCTTTAACTCCCTTGGAGAGTTGACACCGTTTGTAAAAAGAGTATTTCGATAAAAACGCATTTAAAGTTTGAAGGAGGGTTTTTGTTTACATAAATTTTCCCAGCTACTTACGAAATTCATTCTAAATAACAACTCCAAACTGACGAATTTCACCACTCTATTTCAGTTATAGAAAAGCAGTTAAGAACTCTAGGTAGGGATGTGCAGTTAGAGACGGAGCAAAAGAAACGACGCGCGTTGCCGTATGCTCCAATCTCTTTTTCTAAGAAGCGACCATATTAATGCGAATTTTAATTGGGAAATTTGACAGAACACGCACAAATGTACTTCAAGATGAGACAGAAATCGATTTTTCAAAAATTTTACACTGAGTTGGTCCCTTAAAGGGAGGTTACCTGTCATGCCGATGAAAAATCCGATTTTTTTTACATAATTATCATTCTTGAAGTGTTTAGAACACGTGGGTAAAAGGATATTTTCATATCTAAAGTCGTTTAGAATTCACAGCCGGTTGAGTGCGGAATCGTCCGCCGGCTAGAAAACAGGTAGCTGAGGCGCTCGCAGGGGACGTGCTGGTGAGACCTTTTCTCGCTACCTGCGGTACTCTCATAAATTTCGGGAAGCCGTTAATCTTCAGTTTCCGCATAATCAGTTCTTGAAGGAAGAAGAAGGGTCACTCTTTGGAGCTGGAATTGCTGGAGTTAGCTGTCAAAGACTTTATATAATGAAAAGCTTTATATGAGTTTTTGTGGGAACAAAATTTTTCAGTGCACGGAGTGCTCTACAGCTTCAACGGATGAACCGATTCACATGGAAATTGAGAGGAAGTTCAATTTGCGGGGCCATCAGGAAGCGATTTTTATCAAAAGTTTATTTACAAATAGTTTTTTCGTCCGTTGAAGAACAAAAAAACAGGGCAAAAATGGTTTTTGTTTGCAAAAAGCTAGCATGTTTTTATTCAGAGGTTTGTTTATTGAAAACCGGTAAGGCCCCCAAATTTTATCAAGTCTAATCATTCAACCCGCAATTTTGGATTGATAGAAGAATAAAATACGTTAAAGCCCATTTCCAAAGTATTTATTTTATACAAAAAAAAAACTCCAAAGTTCATGCATTTTTCATGCCTCTTGACGGTAACTTCCCCTTAACCTTAATAAAAAATACCGTACTAAAAATTTAACTTAATTTAACTTATTTTTATAGCAAGTTATTTCATGTTTTCAATTCAGTCTATCTTTAGTTACAACTATTTTCCGAATTAATGAATTATTGAAAGAAAAAATATAATTATTAATTTAATGGTTTTTACTTTACTTTATATTGTGTTAGCTTGTTCCGTAAATAATGACCATTAGAGAATGTCAAAAACCAATGCGGTAGTGTTAGGTTTTGAAGTAAATTATAAACTGTATTAAGATTTAATATATATATATATGTATTAAATCAAGCTACTAAAACTACTTCCGGAGCTCGCGGACGTATGTTTCGAGGTAAAACAGAAAACTGAAGTTTTGAGATGATTTTCTTGGCGCTTGTGCTTCAGTGTCAAGATATAAAAGTGCAAAGTATGCAAATTGTTATGATAAAAAGAATAAAGAGAATGAATAGTTGATATTGAATCGTTAAAGTTGCTGTACCAGGATTTTTAGGTTGTCGGCAATAATGTGGGAAAGGATTACACTTGGGTGGCACTTAGTAGGAATTGTGGGTAGCTTCACAACAGTAGCAAAAACAAAATAAGTTCTGCAATAGAAACTTTAATTAGAAATTAACACACAATTTGTTTATGTAATTTTGCATGATTTGTAATTTTGACATTTGTGGCTTTCACTTTCATATGTTCAATAACCTCAAATAAAAACAAAAAAAAAATACATACCTTGTTGGCATTATTTGATGAATTACAAACTGAGCAGTGCAGCCTACTGGACAGGTACTCAGTAGTGTACTGATTGAGCTACCGAATGGCATGCAATCAATGATGGAGCTGCTCAATAGATCTATTACTTCAGTAAACTTGAACAGATTAACTAAACAGAACTGACACCAAAATGAGTAAGCCAGCTTCCGAGTTCACAATGTGTATAAATTTAATATCCCACAGGTTATTTACGCAAAAATCTTAGCATAAACGATAACCACTAGTTACCTTAAATACTTCTAAAAGTGTATTATCCTTGAACGAAGACTTGACCCTTTTTCTGGGTGGCCCGACTGACAAAAGTTGTGCAGAAGAAGTCCAACTCCATTCGTGGTCTGCTTGCGCCGCTTGAGCCAGGTAGGTTAGGCATATTACAATTGAGAATATACACATACAAGTAACAACACAATAAATAAATTACAAGTGATGAGATCACATGACTGTTACTCGAAACCCACGCAGGGAACTGTCAAACTGGCAACGTACCAATACTGTCTAGGAATCAAAGTCATTTTCTGTTATTTTAATTAATGAAAGCCCGCCAAATTGTGATGGTCAAATTTTTTAATGTGAATCTGTTACAAGAAATAATGCAAATACATTCATAATGACAAATATAATAATTTCACACTAGCAAAAAGAAAATAAGGGAAACCTCACAACAAAACGATTAAAATTTTGCAGGTATTCAAAAATGTGTTCATTCCGGCATATTTTTGATTAGCTCAAACTGAACAACAAGTGTAAAAATATTTATAATAGTATCAACAATTACAGGGATCAATTCATTATTTAGCTCAAACATGTTTAAAACATTTAGTTCAAATGGTTGCAAAGCCTGTTGCAATTGGAACATTTCAACCTGTAAAATAAATTTGTGTAAGTCTCACTAATTTCTCCTATTACACTCTGCATAATACTTACACTCCTCTGGAGTCTGTTGTCATGTTGAATATCAAAAGTAGTTAGGAAGTCGATTGGAGTATCAGAGGCTGCCTTTGTGAACTGTACGAGTAAAACAAGTGATATAAGATCTATGAATACAAGGACAACATCAAATAGTTTCGATCCGTTGTTTCCCATATATTGTTGGAACAGGAATACAAGCACACACTGCATTCCATCCATTATGAACGTAATTAGGGGTCCTTGGAATATTTTCTTTAGCTCAGAATTTGCCTTGGTGATTCTCCAATGGATCGCAGCAATCTTATCAATTTCATCGCTACAATCACAGCACATTTGCATTGAAATTCTTCTAAATGAACCAATTTCATCTAATTCGCGATAAACTTTCCTCGTGTATAAATTCAATTGTTCGAACTGCGCTTTTATAGCAATCATAAAGGCAACAAAACAAATCTGTACAAAGAAGTATCTCAAGTAAATAGCGTAATATGTCGCAATCTGGAAGAGGCTTGGTTGTATGGAGTAATATGCCTTAGAATCTATGGAGTGGCGAATAACTCTGTATGTAATCTGTAAAATAACCAAAACTTTTAAGGCTACTAATATTAGAACAGTCTTGTTAAAAACGTTCGACTTTCTTGTAAGCTTGTGAATGTCATTTTGAATAGCAAATAATTTTTCGAAAACCGAAACTATTTCCGTGGATTTACTTAACACAATTGCCATTATTAAAATTGCATTTAAATTTACTAAACAGGGCAAAGAGTACCACACTCCATTTGTGAGATCATTTAATATTTGTCGATATAACTCTGCTAAAAGGTAAAACAATTTTGTCGTACAGGCTACAATTATCACAATAGAAATAAATTTGGAATAAAACTTTGCAACTTTGGAACACTCAAGAACTCTGTCTGTAAAATTTATACGAAATGTTATAAGACCGAAAAATCTGGCGATGTAATACAGGACGACAAGTAAGCACTGCAAAATGTAGTTCACGTAATCCACCATTTTTGCAAACTGATTTCTCCTTACGAGCTATTGTTTTACATCGCTTCAGGAACAAAATGAATTTAATTAATTACATTAAAATTTAATCCATTTAGCTAATATCCAGGTGCACTAAAAGCCTTGCGTTTATTGTTGATTACTTTTAAAACTTATTGATATGTTTAAATGCATGTACATATGTAGGTATATAATGCGCGTATAGAGAATAATTTTATATTTTAAAAGAAATTCTTCCTCTCAAAATAATAACGTTAATTATAAGCTTTAAGCACGACATGTAAACCTTGTCGTTCACCTATTTTTGGATAGATTGGAAAATAAAATTAAATTGTTTTTTAACTTTGAATTTATTGACAGTACTTAGGGCAAAATATGTCAATGTTAACAACTAAAAAACTGAAAAATGAAACTAATTCAGACAAATTTTCGTAGCAATAAATATATTTACTATCCCGATGGCAGGAAATTGAATAGTTACAGCATTACTCGCAAAATTATATTTCACTCTTTTTTGAAGCAAGTTGGGTACATGTACTTAGGTATGAATATAAATATCGCTCAATATTGTTTTATGTAAATTTACATATCGATGCATATTTTTTTACATTTTTTGTTTGGAAATTTACATAGTAGGACATATCAAGAGCTCTACTTAACCGTCCGATAGGTGACAGCTCCACGAGCTTTAGAATGGGTTACAAGATCCCTAGAGCCTTCAATATATATATGTCTTCATGATTTCGTGTGTGTAGCTTATAGATATATAAATTGACTAAATGTGTATAGACCTTAAAAGAGGTAACAAATGTGAGTGGAATGACACAAAAGAAGCTTTGTCTTTTAATTCAAGTAAAGTGTTATGTATTTTGAAGTAAATTATTCGCATAGGTTGTCGACCCTGTCGCGCAGTCTAGAACCGATAAAGAGATGGGGAATGACCTAGAACATCTTCAGGTCGGCACTTGAATAGCAGACTTAGACGAGTAAACATCTTAGGTTAAGACTTAGAAATTATAAAATAGATTAAGTTGTGCAGAAATTAAAGAATTGAAGTGATAATCGAGTGTTCTAATTTACCCATTCAAAATAAGGAAACCGTAAATAAAGTTTTCCTTGTTTATTTGGCCAGGTAGAGCTAATGAAAAAATATTATATTATGTTATAAAACATTGGTATTCTATGTTGATATTTGGTTGATGAAGATCCTACAGAGTTTGGCAGGTAGAGCACCGAGCTTATTGACGTGAGTGTTCAGTTCAAACTGGTAATTGGCAAGTAAAATATTTCGATCGGGTTTTGCGTTGTCGATAGTTTGCTGACCACATAACTGATATGACCTACTGTGAGGTGGAAACTCAGGTTCAGCTCCCTGGCGTTTGTAATACCTGAAAAAGTAATAATAAAACAAAAATATTAAATTATTTTCCTTTTTGGTGTGAGTTTTGTTTCAACTTAGCACAATATAAAATACTTCAACAACATTCCGAATTTTAGAATAGCATATTATGCGTGGATTGGTGGCTCGATCTTCCATGTTTGGAACTGTTAACTGTTTCGTCAACAATTGCAAAAACGCACGCCGCTTGTCCAATTTTCGATGAGGCTTCATTTCGTCGTACATTATGAATGCAGCCAATTCAGCTATATTGATCATGTTGTAGAACATAGCAAGTGGCCAAAGATTCCTTGAACGTTTACAGGAATAAGTGCCAAGCAGTTGATCTATTGTATCCACTCCGGATTTATGGGAATTCTAGTCTAGAATAGCCATAGGCTTTTGCTTATTCAGATTATCTACCTCACAAGTATAATGCATTGTAGACAGAAATAGTACTGATTTATTCCTTTTCAGCACATATAGGAATACAATGAAATGTTGCAATTGTAGAAACAGAACAATGAGATCAATACAGGACGAGCAGCACTTTTCAAAAATTCATGTGTTTGCGTGCACCCATCCTACAAATGCAGGTCCTTGTCACATCAGTAACGTTACCACTTCTAACGTTGAAAAAGAATTTTTCGGCATATACGGTAAGACCTGCACTAAGGTATTTTCCAACCAAATCAAGCACGATTTTTTGAACTTGATTTTTCTCGCATTCTTTCCACCATAAATTATGCTCTTGAGCGAATAGAAAGACTTCAAGTCACATAATCCATATTCGGTTAGTTAGTTAGTTAGTGTAGATGGAATATATTGCGTGCAACGTGTGTGGCCTCGATATGGAAATAATTGCTCATCCACGTTCCATGCAATATGTGGAATGTATGCTGCTTCCAAATTTGTCTGTAACATAACCCAAATATCATCGACCTCGGATATTTTGATGGCGAGTATTCTCTGCGGAAGTGAATTCGCGTTACCAAAGCGAATGAATTTTGTAATAGATACAAAACGATCATCCGATAAAGCAGCTTTGAATATTGAAGCATGAGTTGAGTCTCATAGTTCCTTTATAGGCTCGCTGTTAGATTTTGTCAGCCAAGCATACAAAATAATCTCCACAAAGGCATTAAACTCTTCCATGGTCAATGCTTTCCATTGCTTCTGCTTGATTCATTGATTCCATGTGGCTACTACCTGGTTGGCCTTGCAATTCGTTTCACGTATAATAACGTGTGCAATGTGTTCGGTGATCAGAAAACGAAAGATTGACAGCGGATCATAAATCATCTTATTCGATGGCCCTGGTTTGCTGCGGTTGTAGTCGATAACGTTATGACTACGATTACTAGGTGGTTGATCCTCGCACCATTTCGTGCCATTTTTAGTTATAAAATAAGAAGCATCAGAGTCAACCTGTGAAAAAGCAGCAATGGCGGCAGAATGACGAATCATATCTATTTGATCATCGTAGTCTTTATCGAATTGGTCGTTATCGATTTCCAGAATTGCTTCGACTTCGACATCTGACATATCATTGCTATATTCTGCCCGATATACAAGGTCATTGTAATCATCGCCTACATTAAAAGGATTCTCATTGTCGTTCATTTTAGCCATTGTTCTATAGCAAAAATCCACAAACACAAAAGTATACACAGAAAACCAACAAAATAATCTTATACATCGGAAAAAACGGAAAACCAATTGTAAAACTCAGAAAGCCTCAAAAATAGGTGTTCATTAATCAAACGGCATTCTCAAACTAACTACATCGCCTATACTAAATACAAGGTCCGTACGACGGACCTTGTACCTGCGTCCTCGAATAAGCCTGAAACTTGCTTTAATCGATTCAGAATACCATTTTTATGGAATAAATGTAGTGAAACGTTTCTAGCGCACGGTACCACAAAATTATGAACAAAAGTTTTTAAAAGTCTCTAAGGACTTTCTCACGGTTCAGAGGGTTACAGGTTTTCGCTTTTACTGAACTTTTTGCACGACTTTTCTATAATATACATATAGATGCTTATTTTTTTAATATTGTCCCTCTTCTTCTTTCTTTGCTCCCGATAATTTTATGTATTCTACCGTTATCTACCATGAGTGGTCCTTTGACCGCTGGAAAATGTGTGAAATTTTAGGACGTTATCAGCACTGAAATCTAAAATTTAGTATTAATTATAATTTTTCCAAGAAAGTGTTCGAATGTGCCTTACGAACACGGCACATGCTTATGTACAGTTTGTTTCACTTCGGGTACAAGCCGCCAGCTCTTAGTGATGGTCGAGGCAAAATTACGAGCATTCACTCAAATTCGTTCGCTGGTTCTGTACGCGGCATTATAAATATTTGCGGCGTAATTCAATTGAAATATTAATGGCATATAAACTTTCAGAAGTTTTTGTACATTTTTTGAGTAAACAAAATATTAGTAAAAATAAAAATAGTTAGTAGTATTTTCTTTAGTGTATTAACCAACTCAAACTTAATAATTTATCTCTATGATTTCAAGACAAAGGAATTCCTTTCAAGAAATAAATAATATAAGAAATAATAATATAATGAAGATGGTATATTCAAAAATGATATTGATATATTGGATACTGACTCTGAGCCATTAGACACGGATAACGAAGAAGAGAACGTTTTGAGTACGCATAAAGGACGAACAAGGATGATATCGTTCTCTAGTTCTAAAGAGGAATATGAAGAAAATGATCAGAATATTGAAATTTAAACTGATGGAACTGTTCGGAGTAAAAAACGAGAAGGTTTTTGACCTGTAAGACCCCCGCTTCATTCCATTTTTAGAGAAATAGCAGAGCAAACGGGATATGCAAAACATGATATTATAAAGGGTAAAGTAAAGACTGCATTTTCCTTGATAATTGACCAACGTATTATGAGTCATATAAAAATGTGCATAGAATCAGAAACACTTAGAGTTTTAGAATCTGAATGGAGTCTAGGTCAAGAGAATTCAGATGCTTCTATTGCAATTTAATATGCTCACGGTGCATATAAAATTTAAATGTGTCATATTTATGGAATAATAAATGGGGTCTTGCATTTTTTTTTTGAGTATTCTATGAGTAAAAACAGTTTCACAGATAAATTTGCTCTCATCTTATTGATGAACTCATCCTATTGATGAACAGCTATATTCAACTAAAGCAAGATGCAGAGTTACTCAATATATGCCCAACAAATCCGATAGTTTGGTATCAAATTCTGGTTGGCATCGGACGTTGAGAGTAAGTATATTCAAAATGGATTCCCATATTTAGGAAAAGATGAATATGTTGTTCTCAAACTCACGAAAGCCTGTACATGATGCGGAAGAAATATAACGACTGATAACATTTTAACGAGTACATCTTTAGCAACAAAACTTTTATAAAAAAAAAAACTTACCTTAGTACGGACAATTCGTGCGAACTAGAGGAAATTACCCATACTTGCAAAACAAAAGAGAGATAATATTAAACGTTTTTCAACGCAGCTTAACAAATAAAATAATTGAAATTTAATAATTTATAAAACAAACCTAAAAAAGAAGTTCTCTTATTGAGTTCGAAGCACAAATTTGTAAAATCAAATGTATACCTGAAACCACTGCTTTTTATAATAGCACCTAAATATGGCGAATCAAATGGCTAGAAAATATAGCACAAAATCTAAATCTCGTAAATGACCTATCCAAGTCCTTTACAACATTCTTAATTTAGCTGTGATAAATACCTTCCTGGATTTTATACAAGGAAACAACCGGAGAAAAGATAAAGCAACAAGAATTTTTATTTCAATTGTTTGTGGATAATGTTCACTAACGATACCCTGCATCTGCGGAAAGTGTGTCATTTTTTTAATTTCTAGTTTTGCTTCTAAAAATATGTATGATTAAAATATAAAAAAAAAATATTACATGAAAATTATTCTTTGTTTCATTGCCCATGCTAAATTCCTGTATTATTTATAATCAACTGGAACGTTAATTTGAAAATATAACGTTTATTTGCAAAGCGGTTACCTAACCGACAATGGTAGAAAGCGATATGTTCAAAATGACAGCAGATCCAGTTTCGTACTACGTACAGTAGAATGGAAAAGCGACATCTATAAATAACGGATATAAACAACTTTAGGTTTGGAGAATCGATGTTTCTAGAATAAAATCTACTGGATTGTTCTGGAAAATTTTTAGAGTATAAATACACAGTTGTCACCGCCAAGGGCGAGTCTTGTCTCAGACAATGAAATGAACATAGCAAACTGTCGAAAGTGCTTTTTTTTTTGATTTGAGATAAATTGAAGTCGATAATTAATGTAGAGTTGATTGATAATTGTCTGTGAATTTAAAAAAAAACAAACAGTATAGCGAAAAAAAAGAGCTTGTGGCTAAAATTTGAAATATTGTAATTTGAATAACGAACAAAATCCAGGCTCCTAACAATATGTATGCAGGTACATAAATGGCACTGAATTGACCTCATATATGACTATGACTTTTCTGGTTCATTTCATCACCTGAACTCTTCCCGTAATTTATAGAGCAACTTATGAAGCAAGCAACCAACATCAAGAAGGCCAAACCATCCAAACAAAATTTGAAGTCAAATATGGAGAAATTCGTATGGAAATTTGTAGAGATTTCAGCAGTAAGATAATATCATTTTCGCGCCATATGGCTGGCTTGATAGGCCTCCTCCATTGGATCGACATTTATGGAAAAATCGTTCACTGAATAGAAGAAAAAAAGTTACGTAGTTCCCACAACCAAAACCTTCGTTTGTATGTGTATATAATACAAACAGATATGTTATGGAAAATGTTTAAATGAAAGCCATGTTAACAATTTACTCGTGTACTTCTGTAGACGTATGCTGTGCCCCCTTTTGGCCTAGAAAAGATGAAACTGAAACATTTTCCGTGAACTATAGAATTGAACGTGATTCAATATTTAACTAGAGCAGCCCAAATTGGCAATATTATTTTATTGTGCAATCGAAAGTATATAAATTTTGCTTATAGGACCTGATTTTAAAAAACTTTACATAAAATATTACTCAATTGACGAACACATATAATAGGTAGAGCATAAACGGCAGCAGAGTGAGATATTTAACTCAGGATCAGGTGGGATAGGTCAATTTGTTTCATTTGATTATGGGATATACATAAGCTGGCACTTTTCCTCATTGAAATTTTTCAAAAACTTGTGAAAAGGTCTCCATTTGAGGTATATTTTAGTGTTGTCTACTTTATCAGAGCGGCACAAAGTGACAACTTTGAAGTGGGTGAACTAAATTAATATTTATGCCAACATTAAGCCGCTCTATCAAGGTATAATCATCTGTAAGATCTGATTCATTTGGGTCACTGTTGCTATGCGATTATAATTACATATATGTATATAGATGAGATTAAATATAAAATTGCTTCAGGTTCGCTGATTTTGAAAAAAACTTGCACATATATATAGGTAGTCCATATTGTCTACCCTCTATTGAAAAAGGGCACAATGGGTTCAGTATATCTCAAATATTTTTTTCTTTTATTTATGGCTCTGAGAGGGATAAGCTAGCTAAATTTATTGATAGCTCCAATAGATTTTGTACTTAATATCCAAAACAGTCATTGATTAATATACACAGATGATTTGCGCATACCCGAGAATATCGTTTTGAATATATCCAAAACTGAATCTCAAACGATCTCTCAAGTTATGATGTACAGTAATGACATTAACTCAAGGATAAATTAATTTCGGGTAGAAATCAAAATTTTTTAAGAAGTTCAATTTCGGCTTTCCTGTATTGAAAGCTGTGAAAACTCCATTTCGATCGGTTACGAATTACTTTAATTATTAAATTGAAATAAAAAAAAGTAGTTTTTGAGTTTTTAAGGCTTGTAGTTAGTTACAACTCTAAGGTCCCTGACAAGAGAATAGAGCTATTTCCTATTGCGTTATACACTCTGTTCAGATGGAGGGCAAAGAAAGTTTGACTGCATGTTATGGAATAATTATTTCTGTCAATCATTAAAGAAACTTACCCAAATTGAAGCGGTAAATAGGGTAAGCAGCATTGTGATTGCACAGTTAAAAGATTTGTTTTTTATCAGTTTCTAATGTACTATGTTGAATAGCGTGTCATAGAATTCTTGTATCTACTAAGTATGTATTCCGATAGCCTTTAATTTATGTAGGCATACCAGTGTTTTCTTAAAATTGTATAACAAATTATACTTATTGAAAATCCATGAAATTTAACAAAAAATGTAAAATAAAAATAATGGCGATTGTACCGAAAGTATTAACACAACATTTGCAGCATTTGCAAAATAATTTTTTAATATTAATTTTTTTGGTCACCCATCTGTGAAAGTTTTATTCTTAAACTGATTTTTCGCATCTATTTCTAGAACAGTTCGTCTGACAGTAAATATTATTTTAACTGATTTCACAGGATGTCATATTCTGATGAACTTTTCCGTATTATAAAAAACGCACTAGTAAAAATCTTAAATTTTTATATGGTAACACCAAGAAGGGGTTGCCCGATTTTGACTTATTGAAATTATATTTATTATTTCTATGAAAACGCCATGTACAAAACTTTAGCTCTCTAAGTTGGTGCGTTCTCAAGCAGTGTCCAAAAATATAGTGAAAAATTAAATTTCCGTATGGCAACCCCATCAAGGAGTTTTTCGATTTGTCCCATTTTCGAACTTAAATTTAATTGTTTATTTTAAAGTCCGTTTGAAAAATTTAAGCACTCTAAGGAAAGGCGTTCTCGATAGACGGACGGAAGATGGGCAGACAGATGGACAGAGGGACGGGCCGACGAAGCTACAGATGGACATGTAAAAATCAAAACAGTTCTTAATATTATGCGTTGGTGTCCAACCCATTTTGCTATACGAGCATTACTGCTGCGTTACAAACGGAATGACAAGCTTTGTATACCCTATGATTTCGTCTAGAGTATAAAAATCACAAGAGACAACACACATTTTTGCAATATTCAATATTTCCCTTTTATTTTATATAAATTACGAAATCATTTAAGCTAAAATTCTCACATTAATTATGCCCTCAAAAATAATGACCTGCAATTTTTTTTTCTATTATCACTCCTTCTGGAATATCAAGAAAAAAAAATTAACATAAACCCGATGACTTTCTTAACTGACCACTAAGAGAATTCCATTAAATCTACATGTTCCGAAGTACCCAAATGGCACCCTTAATCTCTTCAGGAAAACCTTATATCCAATTTATTTTGCAGTTCTCTTTGATTTTACATAAACAGCTTTATCAATTAAGTCAAATGAAGTGGATTGCCTAAAAAATTGTCACATATACATACACATATAGATAACTAAATACTTATATGCAAATAAGGATCCACCTTGTGTGCATACCCACCTTGTATTGCGTCTTATTTTTCATCTACGTTATTCCCTGTCAGCCGGATGTTGAAGATAGAAGTGGTATAAAACTTTTTTACTCGCACTAACAGTGTTTACTTTCGAAATTTATGAGCTTCTGTGACACATGCCCTTAAGAAAGTTCTATATACAATATCACACAGATCATGTAAATTTTGTAACAACCTGAAAGGATAGATATCCTGTTTGCTATGTTATAATGCTATGTAGCCCTTAAGGAATACGGGAATACATGATTTCATTTTTGTTGCTTGCTTTCGTACGGATAATTCAAAAAAGGTAAAATGTTATTGACTGCGGACTTTTTTACATGTTTCAATGTTGTACTGTACACTATCCAAAAATTAAAAGGTAAAAAATGTTGTATTTGAGTATGGTAACAGATTTGGAATTCAATATTTTTGTATATCAATTCCGGTGGTTTACTAATGGATAACTATTCGAACATGGGTACGAATCTCATTCGCAATCAATAACTGGACTGCTGGACTGCGTTGAATTATTATTTGTGTCTCTTCGGCCAAAGATTTTTCCATGTCTCTCTGCCAAGGTTATAGATGGACCTTTTGTGGGATTGCCTAGTTTTCCTGTATTTTTTATTTACATTGGAAGTGAACATATCACCCTTGCTGCCTTTTTCCTTATCTCTTCAAGCAATATTTTCTTATAGGTATGCTCATAAGTTAATGTCTGCGCGTTAATATGCTGTTCATTGTATTATCTTCTCATTGTTATATGAAATTGATTAGAAGTTGTTCTAATTAATGCATACTCTTACTACATACTAAACTGTAAACCTTACTTTATCCGCAATCGAGAGTTAAGTTGCTTATCGTCAATTCCCTCTCTCATTGTACTTTTTTTACTTTTGAAGTTTGGCTGGTTATTAATCTCGCCTCAGTTTATTGCCAAGGAGTTTGTAAGTAGATCTCTTTTCATCTTGATCGTTTTGCTATAATTTGTTAACTAAAAGTTATCTTAGTGAAAAGTATCTTCTACTGCCAAACTACATATTTGAAGCCTCAGTTTATGATGTTTCTAATTTTTCATTTTAAGCCATTTATAGGATTCTTGTAGGGTAGCCTTACAAAGGATAACTCTGCTATTACTATAACTTAGTATAATTCTACAGATATTCTGGATAATCTAGTGGCTGCCGTTTGTGATGTTCGACTGTATCTTTATACAGATGATGTACAACTTTACTTGGCGGAACCTATTGGTTTAATTGAAGAATGTGTAAAACGAACTAATTGTAATCTAGCGCGTATCTTAGTCCCAATGCTTGGAATTTTCTCGTAGTTCTTTTGATCTTCATGCAATACCTCAAGTTAACCTTTAAGTATGGACGTGGAGCCTCACAGGCTCCGCAACCTTTATGGTTTCTAAGTTTCGCACACTTCCCCCCTCTCTTTTCGACTGAGCGGCTCAGTAGCTTCAGTTTTAGTTGCGAAACAACCAGCGAGGTAAGAGGTCGGGCCGGTCGATGCATGACAGGTGAGTAATAGTCATCGAAACATTAGCTGTAGTCTGTCAGACTACACGTCCGTTATTGCCATATAAAATATTTTTATTAAGCCTTTTTGTTTGCATTAGATTTTCCTATCCAAAGTGGCAGAAAATAGTAAAGCGGGCTGTTCCAATACAAAACGACCATCCCAGACAATGAGGAGGATATTGAAATTTTTTTTATCTGAGCCAAAGTTTATGCAGAATCATGTAAGTGACGAGGATGAAGATGTAGACGACTATGAGGACCTTGCGGAAGAAGTTGACAGTGACATTTCAAACAACGCACCTCTTCAGGAAGTACGATTTAAGTATTACTATGGAAAAAATCGGTATAAGTGGAGTAAGACCCCACCTACTGCTAGGGTTCGCACATCCCATCACATTATTATATCTTGTGCGGCTTCTTCGAAATTGACGACTAACGATGAAAAAAATCCTTTCTACATTTGGAATAAGCAATTTGATGATGAAATCCTTCAACAAATTTTGACTTGGCCGAATGTGAAAATTTGTAGTTACAGGACCAAATTTGTACGTCACAATAGACCTGAACTAAAAGACTTGGACGTGCTGGAGTTCAAAGCATTTTTAGGTCTATTATTTTATTCGGCTGTTTTAAAATCAAATCATGAAGACACATGTTACTTGTTTGTTGAAGATGGTACAGGCTGTGAGATACTTAGGTGCTGCATGTCAGAGACAAGATTTCTTATCGTGCTGGTATGTCTTCGATTTGACAATACAAATAATCGTGCTGAGAGGAAACAAAATGATAATCTAGCTGCTATATCCCTCATTTTCAACAAGTTTGTTAGTAATTCCCAATAGTTGTATGAATTGAGTGAATGTGTCACCGTTGACGAGATTCTAGTCAAGTTTCGAGGAAGAAGTCACATGATATCATACATGCCTAAGAAACCAGGGAAATATGGACTGGTGATACGAGCGTTATATGATGCTAAAAACTTCTATTTTTATAACGGTTATGTCTACTCTGGGAAAGATTCCGATGGTACAGAATTGACAGCACAAGAAAAAGAATGCTTAGTTCCAACTCTATGCGTCCTACGGCTAATGAAACCAATCCAAGGAAGCAATCGTAATGTGACGGCTGATAATTGGTTCTCATCTATGCAGCTCGTAGATGAACTGTCGAAGCGGAAGCTAACATATGTGGTGACAGTGCAAAAAAATAAAAGGGAGTTACCACACGAATTTCAACCACTGAAGAGTCTGAGAAGTTCAGTGTACTTTATTTGGTTTTACAAAAGAAAAAGCTTTATGTTCCTACGTGCCAAAGAAGAATAGATCAGTGATACTTATTTCTCCCATGCATCATAATGATCAGGTTGATGAATATACTAGTAAGCCGGAAATTATACTTTATTACAATTCTACGAAAGGCGGCGTTGATGAAGCTGACAAGAAATGTTCGATTTACTCGAGTAGTCGCCGGACAAGGAGATGGCCTATGGTGTTATTTTATCGAGTTTTAGACTTGAGTGGCATGAATGCGTAAATTCTCTGTAACATGCACCAAACAAAGGATATTGACAGAAGATTTTTTCTCAAAAGTTTGGCTCGTTCGCTCTTGGTGCCACATATGAGAAGACGTGTAAACAACACAAAATTACCAAGAGAACTGAGGTCGACAATGACTCGAGTTTTAGGTAACGACATGGCTACAGTAGATGTCCAGGCACTAACAGTCAGTCAAGGAACTAGGAGATTATGTAAAATTTGTCCCGCAAAAAAACATAGAATGACAACCTACTTTTGTGTTGCGTGCAGCAGGCCCGTGTGCCTGCAATGTTCTCGTCCATTATGCAATGACTGCCAATAATTTACATGCTATATGTCTGCTGTCAGAATTTTTGTTTTTTATTAAAAGATGTGGATATTATGTTTTTTTGTATCTCCAAATATTGGAATTTAAGGTAAAAGTTTTTTTCATTTTATAAATAGGTTTAGATACTTTTAATTGCTAAAAATATA
Organism: Dioctria rufipes; assembly: GCA_963924295.1. Lineage (NCBI taxonomy): Eukaryota > Metazoa > Arthropoda > Insecta > Diptera > Asilidae > Dioctria > Dioctria rufipes. The sequence continues at coordinate 17,268,934 of OZ002740.1, forward strand.
GCCTAAGTCAATATAGCTTGAAAATTGCTATAATTGTTGGATTTTTAATATTTTTATAATTTTAATAATAAAGTAGATTCTAAATACACGTTTTTTTATTATTACCTACGTATAGTTTGATATGGATACAGTTTTGAAGATATTTGGAATCATTTTCGGAAAAAGTTGCATGTGAATATGCTAGCCTGTGAAACTCCGCGTCCAGGTAGTGTTAATAAATAATGACGTCCGTACTTAAAGGTTAAGCTTGGCGGCGATGTATAACCCTATTCTGTACGAAACTGTGGAGTTGTTTTAATTTCAAATATGAAGTCTTGCTCACTGTTATCTGAAATGAAAGGTTCTAATTTTCCTAATGAATTTAATATATACCAGAAATCTTGCATAATTGTTTAATAATTCTGAATTCCTGCAATCAGCTTGACATCGAAATATCTAGCTGCCTCGTGCATCTTAGAGAACCCTTACTTTGTCCACGCTTTTAGGTTATGAAACTTTCTTCTTGCACACACCCAGCGTGCGGACACTATTGGTATATTTAGGAGGTTAATAGAGGGACACATTAATTATTAAATGTAATTAATAATAGATTTCTTACGTAATTGTCTTCACTTTCTCTTATTTTCTTTTGATCTTTCTATTCTTATTATTTTCTTTATTATATTGTTTTATTTTGTAATCTTAGTAACTTTTAACTCTTTTCTTTTCTTTATTTGATTTGATTATCTCTTTAGTAACATATTATTGCTATTTAGTAGTTCTTATGTACTTAGTTAATTCTTTTATTTATCGGAATACATACCAACCATTTTTTTTTAATTGTATTCTAAAAGATTTTAAATTTTGTGTACTCTTCTTTTTTAACATAGAATAAATTGAAAAGACATTGAAATTTAATATTCCTGACATTGAGATGTGCAGGCATGCGATGGCTGTTAAGCCTACTAATCTTGACTTTCCTCCTCTCTTTTTACTTGGTGATAGTCTTACTTGTCTGACCATACACAGCGTGTTATATGTTCAAATCAAAAATTTCGCTGGTATTCCGCTAGGTAGCCAACTCGACCCGCTTCTCTTCATAATTTTTATTAATAATGTGAGCTTAATTTTGAACTTAAACTGAAAATTTCTGTTATCCTGACGATGTCGATGTCTTTTATTTAATTCAGACGAAAATGACCGCAGTATTCTAATTTAACTACTTTCAATGCTTTATGCTCTACTAATCACCTTCCATTGAATGCTTATACATTATAATTATGGTTATATGTATATGATAATTATTTTCTATATAAAAGTGTCATTTTTAATCGGGAATAAGACCAGTGTTACTTTCTGTTTTGTAATGAGATCAGCTATAAGGAAACTTAAGAAATAGTAAGTTTTCCTACATGTGATCTCATTACAAAATAGAAACGTTGCTGATTGTCTTGTGTTTTTTGTCAAAAATAACTTGGAAATGCTTGTCCTGTATGAGTTCATTTTTTACACGGTGGATATCAACTATAATGTTTCTGTCCAATCATTTATGTTAGTTCTTCATTGATTTGAATAATTTCATTTTAAAGCATATTATACATGGACCGAAAAAAAAAATAAAAATAAATCGATTTTGAAACACTTGATATAAAATTCCCTGAGATTTTCTAGCAGACGGTCTCAAATAGATTTTATTGGAAAAGTTTTCTGTGCTTAACGCAAAAGAAATTTAAGCTCATCCCAAGAGGAAAAAGTTTCTTCTACGTTTAAAGCAAAGAAATTCTTCAAGTTTTTATGGAGGCAACATTTTTCGTGAACTACCTTTCAATTTGAAGAGTTGAAGAACTCTTAGAGGATAGTAAAATTTTTGCGTTTCATTTCGTTTTTCAAATAACATTTTTGAAGTGGGAAAGTTTGAACATTTTAAAAAGATACTGTCTTGGATGATAACAATCGAATTACGTGTTGGAAAATGTCATCTTCAGGATATCAAAATTTAATTTGCTTGTTTGAGCTTATAGCGACTATATGGAAGCAAAGGAATAGGTGGTTAATTTTGATATTACCACAAGCCACATATTTGCAAGCTATTCAACTTTTTGTCATCTTGTCTTGAAGGCAAACTGACCTGATTACCGAATGTAATATTCGACCGGTCGTAAATTATATATTTGAATATTTGGATAGAGTTAGAAAAAATATATTAGGTTGGGAGGTAAAGGGTTAAGGTTGTAAAGAGAGGGGGGGTAAGATGCATCACTTCGTCTGAAGTGACCCTGTAAATTTTACAATACAAGCCATATAAAGCTTAAGCAATACATGAGAGCAAACCATCTAACTCTAACGACTGGTTAGTAGGGGTTAATACGAGTCTGCGTTAGTGTCAAAGTCAGTTCTACTGACTCGTGTAATCCCCTAGTAAGCTTCCCAAAAATTGCCCATCCAGCTCTTCATTACTACTTAGTCGGGAGATAAGGATGCGCAAAAGAAAACAAACAATTAGAAAAAAATGCTTGTTTTTTTAAAAAATTTTGACGGTTCCCGCAAAACATATTTTTTCTTCCAAGTTACCGACACTTTAGAAAATCAAATTAAAATTTTTGGCAAATAATTTGAAATTTTTTCTGAATTTTACCGACCTTAACTCTCGGCTTATTGTGAGTTTGTTGGGAATTTTAAGTTACAGAGTATGAAAAGGAAAAAGCACCAAATGTCACATACTGAAGAGAAGCAACGAATCTTCACATTTATATGACAATGAAAGTTTTAACATTCTATCACCCGAGTAAGGTACCCAGTACCCTAACAAAATTCGAACATTAATTATTGCATGGGCGAGAAAATACGATTTTCAAACTCATCAATTATGACCCTATGCTACACCTAATGTAATATCTATAAACCCTTAGCGAAAGATACTATATTTCGCAGTAATTTCCTGCGCTGAAAGGGATCCGTCTAAAATCAATACACCCACGTACACCGCCGTACTGATTTGGTGGCACTGGCGGGATAGGCCGTACTGTAGTGGGAATAATCAGATAAAAGGAAGCCTACATTCCGCAACAACTACAAGAATCAAGGCACGGAGAGCTTTTGTCGTATATTTTGTTTTGCCTTTCACCCAGAAGCAACTTTACTAAGGTACGTTCAGAAAAAACGCAAATCAGTTTTGTTGCTGTCAAGTCTGCATTTCTAACTGGATGTACGTAATAATGCTGCACAAAAACCAGAAATAATACACTTCTATAACGAAACGAAGTCAGGAGTAGACATAATGGACCAGTTGATAACAAAATACACCAGTAAACATAGAACAAATAGATGGAAGTTAGCACTTTTTTTTTCAAGATGATAGATGTATCATGAAAATATTCACACCTTGACGCAACGAACATAATGCCGCCAGTTACTCTTCGAGGACTTGGGAAAGAATTTGTGCCTGACGTTAGTCCTGAACAGGCAAAAAATTCAAAATTCACTTGGCTTTCTATTTTATTGAGGTTTGGGCTGAAGATACAATTTATTCCAGTCGATACCCAGAATAAAATGGGGTTAGTAATTCATACTGCAGTTGATGACCACAGAAAGAAATTCATTGAAATCGATACCCACAATAGAGTGCTTTTCAAATTCAAAGTTTATTTATTACAAACCCCGGCATTTGCGCCACGCAGACTAGCGTTGGGTATAGCGACTAGATACTTGTTAGTTATTTTATTATTACAGTCGATACCCGTAATAAAGTGTTTTGTGTTAGAAATATTCTTATTGCAGTTGATACCCACAATAAGAACTTTTAATTTAATCGCTATCCAGAATGAGATCTTTAATTCAGTCAATACCCAGAATAAAATTCTTCATTTTAGTTGTCAATTAAATAAAGAATCAGATTTGTTAATAAAAATTAGGACACCAGGAAATAACACTAGGAAATAGACTACCACGTTGATCACTGCAGTGCCAAACTAAAAAAGAGATCAAGTTAAGCCAGTAATTGGCATAGCAACAATAACTGCACCTTATCAGTCGCTTTTGAAGTGTTACCGTTTCGTATAAAATTCTGTGTAAATTAATTTTATCTAATTACAAATTTCTTGCCTACTCAATTATTCCTAAATTCGTAATAAATTTTGAATTTCAAATATTTTAAACACATTAATATCTTGTCATAATAATTACTTTTTATTATGTGCAAATGTGGTATACTGCCCGTGTGCAGTTCTTGCTAGCTGGCTTCTTGTTTCACTACCGCGTTGCCACAATTTAGACCTCTGGTACATTTTTCTTTAGGTCGGTATGTATTTTGACATGCAAATTTTTGTTGACTTTGCTAATATCAGGATTCTTATGAATAATAACCCACATCGACGGAGAAATCCTAGAGAAGTGACTTTGGTGATTATAGCGTAAGGTAAATATACTTTTCTGTTGGATCCTACATAATTGAATTTGCTGACAGAGTTTTCAATTAATATTGATGGGTACTATCTCTTTTAAGAGATCGAAGGTTATCTATTTTTTAGATATAGAGGGTGTAGCCCTCAAAGTTTATCATCCGCGTTAATCATATATATTAAAATTCCGTCAGCCAGCTTAATACGCGTACTCAAAAGATTCTGATTGAATAATAATGTTATCTAAATTCAATATATTCGTTCAACTATTCTTTCCATATATTTATAAAAATACTCTCAAATAAAAATCTACACAAAAACCCACAGTCTGTTTTTAGTTATAAAACTGAAAGATAAGCTTTTGGCACGAGTTCCATTTTATGTCAAATCTTTTCACTTTTGGAATGTTCCCAGAAATCACTTCATTCTCTCTCGCTTTCTCAGCATAACTCGTACCCAAAATAATTTTATCTACGGATATAAAAAACGTAAAAACGTAAGATATCTACATAGTCTTCACACAATGCTTAATTACATCACACGGAAATCTCTTGATAACATCTTTTCCCTTTGAAAATACGTATGAAGGTAAGAATATTTCTGGCACGGTAAAAATACAAAGAAAAAAAGGTGCGACTAAGCATGAAAACTTAGGTTATCACGCGAGAGGAGGTGAAAAGGTGTGGCTTAGGATTAAATGAAATCTGTGACATTGTTGAAAAGATTAATGATGAAAGACATAGAGGGGTTCTTTTCCTTCCTTTTAAATTACATTTGCGGCAACAAAATTTGAACTCCATCCTCGATTTTTCATCATCATCATGAAACCCATAGCCTGCTTATTTATTTTCGCTGTCGTGTTGAAAATTGCTAAATCTTGCGGTTTTCTATATTGTAAGTAACACAAATCGAAAACTACAAGCCTTTTAGAAATCTCTTTAAAAAATTTTTAGGACACAATTATTACAAGAGGACGTCATTTTGGAAAGCAAGACTAAATGTCCTTAACGGGCTGGGCTAATTATTAATAAATTCGTAGAGTTATATGTCTCCAGATGGTAGAACGTACACTACAATGAAGGAAAATTAAGTCCTTCAAATAATTTCTAAAATGTATTACAGCAGATTTTTAACAGCACTTTTTATTCATACACACACGGAATATAGGATATCTTAAGAAATGGATGACGTTAAAAAGGGTTCCGCTCTAGCAAAAATTCCCATGAGATATCTTCTCGTTTAATAATCTTTCCTGATTCGAGACGATTTTCTGTGAAATTAAATTAAATTAATTTTTAGGGTTCTTTAGCTTAAAAAAAAAAGGAAAATAAGATAACTCTTGTGTTCGTCCGTCCGTCTGTCAGAGAAATTTTTCTCGAGAACGACGTAATGAAGAAATTACAAATTTGGAAAAACGTTAGGTCTCCATGATACACATATATTTTGATCGTCAAAGATTGTGAAAAATTTTATACTCCCGGTGAAATCTTACGGTATACTAAATTTTTCATTCCGTTCGTAACGCTTAGAAATAATGAGCAAAATGAAATAGAATAGAAATAGAGCAAAATGCATTGAATATCCAAGCATGATGTCTCGTGATCCTGGTATATATTTTCTTATTAACTAGTTTTTAATGTACAAATTGTAATTTTTTCATTTCGTATTGAATATTTATATTGTATGCCATGTTAAACCCAACTTTCAAAAATTGCGGTAAAGTTTGTATGCTACTTTCAAATTATAAATAAAAATAGAGTTGAGTGAATTTTGCTTATTAGAAATCATTGTGAAAATTTGGAATAAACATCTTGGCAAGCAAAGCATTTTTTTAATTGGTCGGCAAAAACTGCAAAAATGCTTGCAGTTTCAGCACATAATATTAAAAGTTTTTTTGATTTTTGAATGCGCGTCTGTCGGTCCGTCAGTCTTTATGTACGATAACTCATGAACGCGTGTACATGGTGAGCTGAAATTTTGCAGACAGACTTTAAAAAAAAATTAAATGCGAAAATTAGACAAATCGAGCAACTCCTTCGTGGGGTTTCAATACAAAAAATTTCATTTTCATTATACACTTGAACACAACCTAAGAGCTTGTTAACGTAGAGAGATAACATTTTGTGCAGGGTATTTTAATACAAATAGTAGATATAGTTTCAAAAATGGGCTAAATCAGGCAACCCTTTCCTGGTATTTCCATATAAAAATTCAGGTTTTTAACGTATGGTATAAAAATGATCAATTCTAGATATCTTTATTGTACTGAAAAATTCTTCAGAATGTAAAATACTATGAAATTGGTCAATATTATTTCTACTGTCCGACGAGCCGTTCTACAAATAAATGAGAAAAACCACTTCGAATTTCAAACTTGCACAGAGAGGTTACGAAATTATCTATGGGCATTCATCAAGAATATTATAAGAATTGGTCTAAACCAATTCCAGATTTTTTCTGTCTTTTTATGGGGCTTCTTTTTTATATCGTGTATCGGATATCATACGAAGAGACTACTTTTAAGGATTCTAAAATTAATTTTTTGAAAAGACTTAGTTACGAAGCTATATATCTATAGCTATATATATATAGCCAGAAATAAGTACCGAATTTTGACATTATTTCTTATACAATATTGTGACGATCACTGTAAGCCTAGTCCAATTTCATAGAAGGTCGAACATAATTATCGCATTGTAAAAATAGTTGAAACTGAAAGAGTCTAGAGTGTGAAAATTTCTATCGTCTTCGGTTTATAAATACTAAAATAAAGTTATTCCACAGAAAATCTGCAAATGTTCCTAATGGATAAAATTGATAAACTTTCACGGGTTGGTTTGTATATTGTTGGTAGTATTTTGATGAAATATTTTTGGTTTTTGTACATTTTTGATGGAGATAAGGTATTTTGAAATTTGAAAAACTGACAAATTTTGCTTGGTAGGTGTAATTTTAAAATATTTTTATCTTAGAATGTAAACGACGCAAGTCCATTTATTTAAGGAGGCTTTGAAGGTCCTGGCAAAAATTACTTGAATTATTATTATCTTGAAATTTTGAAATCATGAAATAAAGGACTGCAAAGATTTGTACCTGAATTTAAGAGTATTGTATGTTATCAAATCTAGAAATGGCAGCAGTAGTCCTGTTTTCCATGGTAACATTTATGAGCCCCCTTAACTTCCATTAAATTTGTAATATTTTTTTAAAGGGAAGTAAATTCTAAGTGAACGTTTTAAAATAGAGTAAAAGCATTAGGTCTAAAAAAGTTAACTATATTATAGAAAAATAAAATAGTTGAGTGACTGAAGTGGAATTAGCAGAGAGGCCTTCCATCCAGGAAAGATGTTTAATCTCCAGTTTAATTTTAATTTAGGTACTTTTCTAAAAACAAGTGTTTGTTTTTTCTTTTTGAGGATATTGAATAATTCAATTATGTTTGTCCCTCAGAAGAACAATTCACTACTGTCGTCTTGTCATCCCATCCCATTCCCAATCCAAAACCAATCTCTATCCAAAGTATATAGGTATGCACAGGGGATAAATAAGTAAAATCTAGATTCAATTTTCTCCCTGTCAATCTAATTTGATTATTGAAACACGAAAGTACTCTTAGCCATAGTAAGAAGAATTTATTTATTCGTTATTTTACTTTCACTTACATACAGGTACATACTTATATAAGGTCTAAGGGATATGTAAATTCAAGAGTTTTTGTAACTAGTTAATTTAAACTTGTCCTAAATATGGTATGCTCTTTTTTCCCTTTGCGCGCAAGTCATCTAATTAAAATAAATTTTATAAAAAGGCTCTGTTTTTAGAACACAACGATTTTTTTCCAGTTCTTTGCTTTAAAGCTGAATTAAAAATATAACACGAACCATTTCACTTAAACTGCTTGTAGCAAATGATGCAATTTTGAAACGTGGTGTTACAGAACAGAAGTTAAAGTAAATGATCGCATGTAATGGCCTCTGGTATCATTTGCACTATGCGCACTATGTATATAAACATACATACATATACGAAGGATGTTTTTTTCTTCTTTCCTCTATATACTGCTACATACTATTATGTTGAAGAAAAAAGGAAACACAAATTTTAGAATTTCCGGTCACGTATGAATGTTTTAAAATATTCTTTTGAAATGGAGCGTATTTAAATTGAGCGCAACACTTTATAATATGGAAGTTATAAAGGTGAAAAAATGTACTGCTGAGGAATTGAGGTTATGTATGATTTTATTTATTTAATTTTGTTATGTTAAAATGGAAAATTGAAGAACAGAAGAAAATTTGTAAATGTTCTTTGTTAGCATCAATAAAGTCTGAACCTATAAAAATATTTTAAGGTAGCAATAAATAAGGATGGTAGGCAGGAACTAGCCATACTGAAGATTATTGGCTCCTGCAGATACGAAACGTCTTATTCATTGCTATTTGCGGGAACTGCAGGCTTTACAGCGACTTAGTTATCAATTTCCTAAAAATTGATAAATTTTTTGTAAAAGTCGTTATGATTTCTCTCTTGTTCATATTTTAAGGTGTTTATGTATGTATAACTAAATGAGTATGCACATATCGCATGTATTTATGCATCTTAAAGGTGGTTTGCATGAATTCTTCAATTAATTTATCAAAGAAAATTGAAGAATAATATCCAAATATTTTGAACATAATTAGAGTAATTTTGAATCATCTTTGATGCTTGTGCCATCTTGGGGACTTAAGTCATAAAATGAGAAATATACAAACTTTTGCAAATTTTTTAGTTAACAGCTGGCCGTTGATTTCTAGAAGTGGCCTTTTTAGAATTTTTATAAGCGAAGATAGGCTTTTAGTTACGAATTTGTTGGACAACTTTTCTTCAGAATTTCAGATTTTCATATTCAACTGTTAGCCAAGATAGTTTGGGTATAAAATCTATACTTTGAGCTCACTGTAAGTGAATTTGTGATTTGTTGGTTTTGGACATAAATAAAATCAACTGACGAGTAGGTTTTTCAAGAAATTTCACGTTTTTATTATTTATCGTCATAACACCATTTTCAAAATATTATTCCTAAAATACAAATTTATTTTGAGTATTGGAGGACCCCACTGTTAGCTGAGAGCGATGTGTTAAAACTAAACTTAAACACATTTTCAACATTAGAAATAGAGAGCACAATTAGTCATAGAACAATTTCCATTTATTTTTAGGAACTATAAGTTAAATTGTTAAATACAAGAGTGAAAAAGCACTGCTTCATCCGATTTTTGAAGCCGTAACCTTCCGTTTTCCGGGCGATTGCTGTTACCATTAAAAAATCTGTTTTGTTAGCTCAGTAGTAGGAGCAGTGATGTATACAGAATTGCGTGTGTCAGGGGGAGGGGGAATTATTGGTATAAAATATTAAATTAATTTCTTAATATTGACAGATGTCAGTCAATTTTGAGCTACAATGGCAGCAATATTGATAACGAAGCTTTATCCGTTTTTAAACGGCATTTCAAGGCCAGACACAACCGCAAAATTTTCATAAAACATTGTTTCATATTTCTCCAATATGAAAAAACTGCTCAACGGAATATTCCAATACTGCACCAGGTAACAGAGGGGTAGAAAAAGTAGGTGGTGGTAAGTCATTTATTGATTGTACCAGTTCTTTTTATATTAATACAAACAAATAGTCATGCTGTTCAAAGGAATTGGGATTTTGTGTTGGATCATGGTTATCTCAAATGACATCTGGATATAGCATGAGTAATAGTTTTCTGGTTTAACTTCTCAAGGAAATATGTTTTGAAATGTATCACATGACGTGAGCTCCCCGCGAAATATTTATACCATAAAAATTTTAAATTCTATCTCCACATTGATAGATAAAGAAATTGATAATTTTATTAAGTTCGGCCGTTTTTAAATTTAATGTCAAAAGAATTTCTCAAAGTCTAGTGTTTTTTCACATCATTGCCTTTAAAAGAAAATGAAGCTCCACATTCAATTTGCTCAAAACGGTAATCTTAGATTTGTTCTTTTTAAATGGATATGGTTCTTACTATGTTCTGGAAAAATGGATAGCTCTACACTGGTTTTGTACATAGTGTCGTACTTGTTCTTTGACAATTGTGAAAGGTCTACGTAATCACATTGCGTATTTCGACAATATTTTCCCGTCGCCTAATTTGATTATTAGGTTAAAGGCCATATTCACAAAGCCGTTTAATAGAAAATTAATTTAATTTATGCTTTAGTTACCGTTAGAGGGATTGCGGCCCACTTGAATTGAAATTAAAGTTAAGTGCAGTATTATAGCATAAAATAACAAAACTTTAATTTTAATTTAATTCTAAGTGTGTCCTGACCCTCTCGTATAGGAGAAAGAATTAATGTGAGATCTGTGCTCAAGCTAAAGGGGGGTGCCGGTTGTAAAAGGATAACTCAGCTTTGTCTCAATTCAAATATAAAATTTATTCAATTGCTTACAACTATTATCACAAATTCAAACAAAACTTAACCTATGAAGAAATAATTCAATGCTTAAAATTAACCTAGCCTACTACAAAATTCAATACTATCACTATATTAATTCAACAAATAAATTCAGTAAAAGACGATACTAAATACTCCCGCTGAGGTTTGTTCCCCTTATTTCTGAAAAGAGAGAGGAAAATGTACTATTAATACAATAGAAGTTTTGTGCACGGTAGCAGTAATGCAAAAATATTTATAATGACAGAAGTATGTTTCTGCAGCAGGAGTAGATTCCTGCTTAGACGTAAGATAAAATTAAAGCAGAAGTAGATTTCTGCAGTAGGAGTAAATTCCTACTTAGGTGTGGGAAGGATTTAGCAGAATTAAATATCTGCAGTAGGAGTAAATTCCTACTCAGGTGGGAGATAAAATATAAGCAGAATTAAATTTCTGCAGTAGGAATAAATTCCTACTTAGATGGGAACAAAATTAGGTTTGGATAATTTAGGAATATCAGAGTAAATTCTGATGTTTTCAGATCAAATTCTGAATTGGGAATGGGTGATTCTGCTGCAGCTCGTCGCCTTTTTATAGCCGCCGCGAACCGCTACGTTTCGGCTTCATGATCGGTTGCCTTGACAACGCTCGTTCTCAAAGTTGTTATACTTTGATGGCGGCGTCCCGCAGTGACGTCATATGAGACCATTGAATTGCACTGAACTCTGAGGGCGAGAACATATGATGTGATGTGTTGACATTTTGACGTGTCAACGTAAGTAATCGGAGAGAAGCTTGAGAAATGGTAAGTTTGTAATATTTATTAATATTATTAGTTATTTATAAGAGTTTTTTGTTCATTTTCAGGTGTATATAATGTATATAATACATATAATGGAGGAAGCCCCAGGACGGCGTTGGACCAAAGGGAGGAAGTTTATATTAGATAAGTGCTTTTGTTTAAATTTTATTAAGAAAAAATTCTTTGTGTTCCTTTTGTATCTTTTTAGGAATATTATCTGAGGAGGAATCAGGGAATCATCGTGGGATACTGGTGTGGCCTGAACAATTAAATTAAATTTTAATTAAATGGTTTGGTAGATATGAGCGTAAGTTTCAAAAGCATTTAGTGTTATGGAAACAGTGAGTGAAAATTATGGACCCAAATGCCCTATATGCATACATACAAAGAAAAATATAACGTTTGGAATCAAAATTTGGAAACAAAATTTTACTCATCTAATCAAATATTTGCTACTTGTTGCACTGATAAGTCAGTCGTTTCCGCTCTTTCAAATTTCGAGGACCATTATAAACCTGTTTTATATATAAAATGATATATCCTCACAGAAAAATGGAAATGTCTAGTATACCGTACCCAACAAAATTATCTTTTTATAAGAAATTCATGAAAATTGTTGATTTGCTTTATATAAACTGCTGTCCGTATAAAAGATTGGAATCCGGGGTAGAAACCGATGGCGACTTTATTCTCCAATTGTGTCAAACTGGCTAATTTATTTAAAAAGTTTTTCAAATTCTATGATGATGGCGGAATCTCTAGAAGAAAAAACTCACAAAAAATCAAAGGAGAATTATCGAAAAAAAGAAATAGAATTCCATACACCCTACGTCATTGATAATTTAGAAGCTATTAGTATTCTCAAAAGTGAAATGGTAAACGCTATTTTACCTTTACATACCGTACATGAAAATTCACCTTAATTTTATGAGCATGGGTCGGACAGACCCATATACATAAAACCCCTACCGAGGCCATTAAACAAGTCACAAATGTTCAATATGTTTTTATTGGAAAATAATGAAATCAGTGAAACGAATTTTTGAACAAATAATGCACTTTAATATATTTTTTATCCAACAAAATAAGTTTCACAATCAAATAAAAGAAATTGTAGAATATTTTTTAGAAATATTCGTTTTTCAGCATACACAAATTGTTCTTTTTATATTACTTGTTTTTACAAGAAAAAACCAACTAGATACATAATTCTTTGAAATTAAAATTTAGTTGCTGGGCGCAATCATTTAAATAATAACATAGCACATTTCAAACTCTTTCTACAGATCATAGCCGCACATTTTATGCAACCTGCATTCTGCCATTTGACAAATTGGTACCTAGTTTTCCTATCTTTTGCCGTCGGACAGATATAACAACACTTCATTTTTGACAGTTTTGAATTCTGGGCAGGTTCAGTGGCTATTTTCGGGCTATGCCGATAAATTTACTTATAGTTTAGCTGAGGGCCATCTGAGTTCCTTTAGAGTAGTATCTATATCGCATATTTGCATCAGTTAATTAAGAAAATCAAACCTTCCACCTTCTTCGCATCCCAGTAACTGTGATGGAAAATGTAGGAATTTACCGAACTCCTATTTACTGCAGCGTAAAATAAAACGTCGGGCCATCTATTTGTTCTACGACTTGCAGAATGAACGGAGAATTTTAGGTTCCATGAGTGAAACCTACCTTTGGTGGAGTTATAAAACGATATAATCTCCGATTTGCCAGAGGTGTTGTGATTGCCACTCTCAAAATAAATCGATTATATTAGAATAATAGTTTTCTTCTTCATTGGCACATAAGACAATATAGTTATTCATTGAGAATAGTCATATAAACAGGATCCAATACTGGGATTATTAGTTCATTCAATAATTGTAAAGATGAAAACCAGTTGTCGGCGATCACATTACGATTTGAACCAGCAATCGGTTTTGTAAGGCGAAGAACTGCTTGTGTAGGAGCTCCTAACTTTTTCCTTCGCAGTATAAAGTCAATCGATTTGTATGTTTTCCAAAATAAATATATTCATTATAAATATAATTTTTACAGGCGTTAGTAAGACTAAGTATTTTCAAGCCATATTTATTCGCTCCTGTAAAGCCCAAGTTTTTTTCCCCCCATATTAATGTTTTGTTAATAACCAGTATATTGTTTCGATATTCTGGCTTTTCGGCTAGGATTAATCTTTGCCCAGGTGATGAATCTTTCCAAGATAATACCATGAAACTATCTAGTCAACTACATCCTCCTTATCTCTCGATAATTCCTCCTCCTACAGCTCTTTGAGATACAGCTCCAGAGGGATATTTGTCTTGAGGAAACTCATTTCTGTTACTATCATCTTCAGTTGCTCAGTTTCCGTATTATGAACGCTGTCCAAATTGAAGTTTGCATCGAGTTGCATGTCCCGTATATAACTGATATCGCTCTCTACTTCCTCTAGATGCTTCGAAATAAATTAATCGAAATTATAACCGTCTAATTTTTTGTTATGACTAATTTTACTGGGTTTTTGTAAAAAACCTAGAAATAAAAAAAAAATGCCTACATACTGACGTGAGTTTGATAGATCTGACCTGTCTTATTTCACCTGGTTATACTCACTCAAGAAAAGTTTTCGCACTGGTACAAAACAGTGATTGAATCAAATAAAAGAAGACTGTGGCGACTGAACTAAACGACCCGGGGGAGGTAAGTAATTTTCAATATTGAACAAAACTTTGGGTCTATTGGACCGGTATTTAAAGGTTTAATTAATATAGGAAATTATCACTGCTTTTGATTGTGATTAAAAAAATGTATATTACAACACTTTGCTTATAACGCTTTTGAACATATCTTAATTCATGATAAAATTTAAGAAGAAAAAAACAATTAATTCATACTTTAAAATCTCAAATCCAAGAAGAATATTCAATGGCACTACACAGACGTTATCAACATACTTATAAAATAGAGAGTACGCACATATAGCACTGGATGGAAGCACTTGAAAACTACAAGCTGCCACAGAGATACAATGGGGGCAATGTTAACAGCTCCTTTAGCAGGAGTTTCATTTTCATATAATCTGAATGCTCTGTGAATTGCTACCGGCAAGGGAATGACATCCGGGTCCGGGTACAACATATGGAGGAAAGATGAAAATATGACGAAAATGCATTGTAGCAAACCGGAAAACGTTTAACTTATTCAAATCAGTAAAAGTCGGCTGTATTATCTCCAGCCAAGTAGGAGTATTCATATATATATATTGCTTTCTGCAGGAATATCCTGATTTAATATTTGAAAATAGCTTTAAATTTGGTAATCTGGTTTATTTTTATACTTTTCATTCTGATTTTTTAATTTTTTTCATTAGCTACGTATATTTGCAATGTTAAATTCCTTATTTTTAGTTGTAGTTTTGTATTTTTCGTTTTATTTAGGTTTAGTCGCCTCTCTTTTTAATTATTTTTTATTTTGCTTTCCTAACGTCTGAAACTCATAATCATGCATCTCACTTTCGTTTTCTACGTTTTTTTTTTATTATTTAAGACCCTATAATGTCCATCATTTAACAATCAGGTTATAGGCGACATTACTTCTAAGGGACTGGTCTGATAAAAGTCAAGTCTGATATTCAATCGGTCATGAATTTAATAAACAAATATCATGCTTGGTAAAACTTGGACTTTTCAATAGCCTTTCATTGTCTAAATCATATAAGTTTACTCCAAAATGTAGCACCATAATTTACACCAGACATTATTAAGATTTGTTGACAGTTTCTTATGTACCCATTCCCAGCAGGTGAGGATTTGTATGTGGTTTACCACAAGGCTCTATTTTAGAATCTTTCAGTTTTTGTTCGTTCATTAATGACTTCATATATGTTGTCTAGCATTGATATTCTTTATAGTCACGATTTGCAAATGTATGTACATATTTGAGAAACAGTAAATTTTCCTTAACTTATGTATATGTTAGGCCCGAAGACCGAAAACGCTCAGTGGCCGGAAAAAAACGCCAACATCGCGTTCTGGCTGCCTTCGAACGCACAGAACGCGTTTTGGTTGTTTTTAACGCACAGAACGCGTTTTGGCTGTTTTTAAACGCTCGCAACGCGTTCCAGTAACTGTTAAACAGCCGGAACGCGTTTTGTTTTGAGTATATAATAACTAACTTGAAATTTTTTATGATAAAGTAAAACCAATTATTAATAGTTGTGACGACAGATCTATGTTGCTGTTTGAGGGAAGGTACAAATTGCTTGTACGAGAAGTAGAGCATGTTCAAAATGCGCGCAAAAATCAGTAGTCTTTGACTTCAAAGGACTACAGACGACTTAAACGTTTTGACATCATGAAGATGAACGAGACAGAAAAATTAATTCAGAAGCGATTGGTTGACAGTGCACCGATCATATATTATTGCAGATACGCGATGCACTGAAAAAAGCTCATATTGATGTTGGTCATAAGAGAACAAGAGGTGAGAAAATAATATAAGCAAAAACAGCAAAAGCAGTAGTAAAATTAAAATCTGAAGCTGTAATGTGATACTGGATTTATAATTTTATGTAAAATTTTGTTTGTTGTAGTTATGGAAACTGAACTGAAAAAGAAGTACTGCAACATTACCAGAGAAGTCATTGATCTATTCCTGTCAACCTGTGAACAATATCAATTGAAAAAAAAGAGATTCCAAAGAAAGGATTAGTGGTTCGTGCAATTCTTTCCAATTACATGAATTGTCGTTGCCAAGTGGATCTTATAGATATGCAGTCGGAACCAGATGGCCCTTTCCGCTTCATCATGAATTACCAAGACCACCTGACTAAATTCACACTTCTACGTCCACTGAAGACCAAAACAGCTGAGGAAGTTGCTTATCACCTTGTTGACATTTATTGCATGTTTTTGCAGTTGTCACTCAGGTCGAGTCATCCGGTCTTTACAAATTAGGTACAAAAAATGGTACTCTGAAACATCTTTATGCTCGCAATGAATTCACAATCGCCGACGGTAATTTTGTTAATGAAAGTGAGGTACCAGCGGACAAAATCTCCTTACGATCAGCATCAACTCAATCATCAGGAAGCAAACAAGGTTTTGTTTTTTGTCTGGGCAAACGAATGTGCATTGATAAAAAATCCAAGTGTCGCAATTTAAATGTACTATGTAATTCTAAATGTCATTCAAACAGTTCTTGTAAAAATAAGTAATGTAACCTATGTAAAGTACTTGAAAGTTCGAATAAGTTACAATAAGTTTAATTTATAGAAAATAAATTGAAATTCATTTGTTTAATGAAAAACTTTTCGCTTTTTCATTCATTCATTTATGTATTATATGCTCGACAATATAAGTGTTTAGTGTAACGTTCTTCCTAGAACTGAAAAACAATTATAAGAAATTTAATATTGTTGAAATGATTCGGCGAGAAAAACCGAACCCATCTTTGGTATCCAATTATAGTTGTCAATAATTGAATTGTTTCCTAAAAACTGAAAAATGGATTGAAATTCATTTGTTTTATAAGTACAATATAAATCTCATTGTATGCAGGTAGAAAGCGACAAATAATACAAGTCGAACATTAAGAACGCGTTGTGAGCGTTCAAGAATTGACAAAACGCGTTCCGGCTGTTTAACAGTTACCAGAACGCGTTGCGAGCGTTCAAAAACAGCCAAAACGCGTTCTGTGCGTTCGAAGGCAGCCAGAACGCGATGCGGCCGTTTTTTCCGGCCACTGAGCGTTTTCGGTCTTTCGGGCCTAACATATACATAAATGAATTGATCTCTTTTAAGGCATATTCACATATGGTTAACCAGAAATTATCTTAAACAAAATCTAAAAATACTCGAATTTAGATATAGTTCTGCAGTTTTCAATTTGGTTTTCCATAACTAAATTATTTTAGAGACAGGATAAGAGGATAAAAAACTGTGAGAAATAATAATAATAATAAGCAAACAAAAATGTATACATAAAAAACAAAAACAAAAAAAAATTTAATTTGAATTAAAAAAAAAAATTATATCTCTCTCTCTCCACTCTATTTATATCTTTTCCTCTTCTTTATCGCCTTGCTTTTCATCCATCCATTGTAACTTTCTTCCTTTATTTTTTAACTAAACCAGAACAGGATTTAGTCAACCTATTTTTTTACTGTTTTTTTTTTTTATGTTTATTGTTTTTTAAGTTTATTTTTTATAAAATAAATTTTGTAGTAGCTACTCTTCCATTCCTATTGATTCGCAAAAGTTTTTCAGTGTTAATCCCTTTCTTCTTAACTTTCAAAAAGCCGTGTCCGCACAGCTACTCAGGTATATATAAAATTCCCGAAACTTGTATGGAGAAAAGCTTTTAAAATTTTAATTAAAACTGATTAGAGTTTAATGTAATGCTAAAATTCCTATTATATAATAATTATTAAAATTATGGTAATTGCATCGCTTTATGCATCATAAGGATCCGCTGCCTGCTATAAGAGAGGTCAAGAGCTCGTTAAGTAGTTGTCAAAAGTACGTAATTGAGCCATTACCATAAGAGATGACTCCATTTCATTTTATGGTTAATAGTTTCACTAATATTAAAGTGCTTAAGGTAAAGTATCATTCGTGCATAATAACATATGTGCATGTGTAAATAATAAAAAATATCATCAATTTGATATGTGAATGAGGTTAATTTTATTAAAACTCCAATGATAGTGTCATGAATGGTGAGTCCCTTGACTTTTGATGGTATAATAAAATTGTATGGTGGCATTCATACATGACATGTATCTACATAGCTAGCTGTAGGGCGGAGTTTATTTAGAAACTTAAGTGCTAGTACATTAGAATTTTGAGTAAGTACTTCAAGGAAAAACTCTCGGGTTCAAATCACCGATAAGATGATTTTGCTTTAAATTTTCCTAGAGATATCTCAAATCGAGCAAAATTAGATACTCAATTAAGAAATACTGTTTGCAAATGCTTGTACGAGCATACTTATGTACTTTGTATAGAAATTATATCAGTCTGTTGAATATGAAGAACTTACTGCGATTACTATGGCTTTGTATCAAGGTAGGAGAATCTGTGGCTAAATATATGTGAAACGAAATTGAGGGTAGTGCAGTGGGGATGTATACAGATCGATATTGAATTCCATAATTCTCTTTGTTTACCTATTGTTTGTGATAGCCGAGGGCGAAGTTGGATTTTCAAGCAAAATATTGGCGGACCTGACAATGATAGTCTACCTTGCAATCTATTAGGGATTCCTGTATTTTCTTTTGATGATTTAATTAAAAAGTCCCCACTGGATCTAGTTATTCAGGCTTTCAATTTTCAGTGAATGGTTCGTGCAGTGAAAATTTGACTAAGAATGCATCCCATTGGATGGTCCCAAGACAGTTCTGTGAATTTGTATTCACGAAAAACTCCCTCAAAGACTTATGGGATTCTGGGGTTTCTTTTCCTTAATACACCTAGCGACAAGATAATGTACTACACTTTTCAATTATTTTATGCTATTATTAAAATAAATAAATAAATAAACAATAATTTTATAAGAAAAGTAAATGTCAAAACTCTTGATGAGCAAACTATTTTATGAGAGATGGTGGTAGTTAAAAATTTTCTCTTATTTTTTAATGAATTATTCTATAACTTTTGAAGGATACACACTCAGAACTCAATAAAATAATAAAAAAAAATGTAATTTACTTAATTTTCTTTTTAAAAATATTTATTAATAGACCATTTTATATCGAATTAAGACGCCCACAGCCTTCAGATTTGTATAACCTACACCCAAAGTGAGATCCTTTTTACGATTTTTTTTCCCAAACTTTTTAACAAAAATAAATGCCAGCCAGGGTAAACAATTTTCTTTTTCTTTGAATGAATTTCCTAAGTCATTTTCAGTGGATATTCTAAATAAAATATTTCGGTTAAGAGAGTGTTTATTAATAAACTACCTATCGAACGAATCCAAGTATATTCAAATCTAGTTCAAATTGGCTTATTATTCAAACAGACGGACGCAAGAGTAATTTTAGAGAAGATCGTCTTATTAGTTAGTGTTGTTAACATGAGAAAACTGCTTTTCCAGCAACTCTATGAGACTTACAAAAACACCTGCAATTTTTCTATTGTATATAACTCAATACCTACTACAACCCTGTTAATATAAAAATATTAGCTTTAGAAGAAGATCAGTACCGGCGGGAGCAGGGCGGATAATACATATAAAATAAAAAAAATACATCAAATGGGGCACCACTTTGCAGCGCTGTAAGTCGCGGTGGCTAAACCCGCAGTACTGTATGTAATGAGGTACTAGGATGATGCGTAATTTTTTATTATATTTGTTTTTTACAAAAAAGTCATTTTTTAATAGATTAGTAGTTTAGGGCGCAAACTGCAGAAGTCATTCAAACCAAACTTTTACACATTTTACACACTGACATATATAATACGGACAGCTCGATATGCTATTTCATGGGGGTGAAATTTTTTGCGTTAAAAATTGCTCTTATTTATGTGCCAACATTGAAAAAGCCATTGGCGGGAAGTTGAAAAGTGATTTTAATAAAACCTTTTGAATTACTGTGGAATATCTATGAATATATTGGCTTTGGTAAAACACTTCTTAACCCAAATAATTAATTGAAAGACATTTATTTCAACTTACGCACTTATTTATTTGTTGTTTACAGTTCTTACTGAGTTGGTACTTGGTGCTTAGACCGAAAGAGAACGCTATATAGAAGTGAGCTAACTTTGTACACTGCACAAAGTTAGCTCACTTCTATATAGCGCAGTCAGTCCATATTATACATGTCAGTGGTTTTATATAAGTACGCTACAAATATTTTATATTATTGTTAGGAGTTACTACTTAGTTAGGGCTTTAATGTGGTAGTGCGGGAGTCTGATTCGTGGCTTGGCAATTGTTTCTCGAGGGTTTTGGATCACCCAAATTTGGGGTCCGAAACTCAAATTCTGAGAAAAACCTGTACACATGCATCACATGCATACAATAATATTCATTGATATAAATTTTTATTTGTTTATTTTTGAAATAAATAAAAAAAAATATAAACTATATTTTTTCAAATGACTCAATCAATTAAATAATTTTTACTTTATTTATTTATGGGGGGATCATGATCCTGGATCCGCTACTGGAGGGGGTGTGGTATTTTTGGGGCATTTTGCGCTATATCTTTATAACAACTTTACCAAAAATTTTGAAATTTCGTTTTTGGAATCCTTCGAAGTAGGATAAAAAACAACAACTTTTTTTGAGGGGCCCAAGCCACCCCGTTAAAAATAAATATAAAAATATTGAATAATATTTGACTATCGAAATATATGCGTACTACAAGGAACTAAAATTCTCCCAAAATTTTAAGGTTCTATGTTCTGTCCTTTTCGAGGAAAAAGTCTGTGACAGATGGACAGACGGGGCACAAAAGGACTTGAAGGAAATCAAATTCGTCAAACACATTCTTTACTAGTGCTCCGCTCTGATGAATAAAAAAGGTAGGCTATTGGGTAGCTACTTCTTTTAAAACCTGATGGAGCTGCAAAGTAAAGAGCTCAAATATATCCTGGGATTTCTGAGGGAGTATGGTTTTAAAGGTAATTCTATATGGGGTACAATGGAACCCCTGGACGTCTAAGTGATGCAGCCTATCCCTCTTATCTATTCTAACCGAACGTTACCCATGGGTGACCCCTTACTCCTTTTTTGGTTGCCACGAAAATGCCCTTAAAATGTGTATGATGCTAGTCCGTAAAGTTGGAAAAAATTTACCTCCTCGTAGAACACAGTACATTCTTCCCTTTCGTTTGCATTGACTAATGAACCCACTGAATTGGTTTTCGGTGCAGGCTTGCGATTCCTGTTATGTAGATACAATTTTTCATAATAATAATTTTTTTATAACATAAAATTGAGTACAACATGCGAATTTTTCTTCGTGCACCCTCTTTTTAAAATAAGTGCTTCCTGGAATATTTTCGATCACGCAATGAAACGTAATATAGAGTGATACTGATGAAAGCAAGAAATTTTCGAAATTCCGAGCAGTTTAAAAAAAACAAAAGTTTAAAAAATTATTTCGCTATGTGTTGGTACATTATAGATATCACCTTGTGACTTTTTTCTTCAGTTTTTTTAAGCGCTCCTTAAAATATCCAGGAATGATAAAAAAAAGTCGATTATGAAAGTAGAAAAACTATAAAGGGTGTGTGTCGTTTTTAAGAGCGTAGTCGTGAAGCAAAATTAAAGGTTTCTCAACTGCGCGGAAAGGCATGAGTTTGGGATCTTGATTATTCTTAGTGTAAATTATACTGACACATATTAGTTTCCGGCTTTCAATTTTTACTAATAGGGTGAGGAGGAAGAAAACCTTCAAATATAAGGCCAATTGTATGGAGCAAGCATCGCAAATTAGAGGTAAAACAAAAATTTAATTAAAATTATACTTTTAAAGCTTTAAACGCGTTTTTCTCGAAGCCATGTATTCAAACTGAGCGTACCAGTACCTCCCTCAATTTTTATCTAGTTAACTTCGTAGGACTCTTTTGATAAATTGATTTTTATAGATTTTATACGTGATTTTTGGCCGATTTTTTCGAAAAAATAAATCAAGAAAAAAAAAGTCCAATTGACAAAAGTTTTTTTTTAAATAAATTATTCGAAAAATTTTTTTGTTCCAGATTAACAATTGTGACCAGTAGCGGTACGGCCATTTCGACCGTCCCGAGATATTTTTTTTTCTTTTTTGTAGTTAAAGACTAGTACTTTCATATGCATAAAACCTCCTATCTCTATTCCTTTCCTATCGTCCATCGTATCATCTCAGAAAATCGCGTTAAAATTTAGTGAACACAAGGTGATATTACCTCTTAATATTTAAAAAATCATTATTATGGTGTGTGTCGTTCAGAAGTTAATGTAAAGTAAACCTTGAAAGATCTTTCATATCCTTTCCTCTCATATATATACCACCAGGCCCAAATTTTTTTCCAAATTCCCTTCCAATATATTGCTCACCACATCGAAACCAATCCTTGAAAATTCTGTTTTCATAAATGAGACACACCAGTACATAATATAGGTAAAAAATCACAGGTTGTCGTATGAGTTTACCTCAGTCTGGTTAAATTCAATTTATGCTTGATTCAAAAAACAATTTTGATTTTTTGTTATTATTTATTAACAAATAACTAGACTCAATATGAACAGCAAGTCCTAAATAATTTAACGTCCGCATTATTGATAATTAATTTCATTTCAAATTGAACACCAAATATGTATACATTTATCCTCCCTGCAATACACCTACCGCCACGTATACATCAAAAATCAAATAAATTTGATTTCGAAACTTAATTAGTTCCCATAGAGAGAAGAGAGTATGTATAGGCATTTTACATAATTATTATCACTCCAATTATTGGAAATAATTAATTATGAAATTATTTTAATAAACCTTCATCTACCAATATGTGCAGGTTGGATATTCAATTTACTAGCAGGTACCTACCTACTTATTTCGTTTTGTCAGAGAACAATAAACTTGTACCGCAACAGTTCATAATCGTCAATAAATTAATTCAAAATATATTAAATTACCAATTTGGTTGGTGATAATGAAATTTTCACATTAATTGACCTTATTTATCATCCACCGGAGCCATGTGGTACCAATGTACACAAATACCTACATTAATTTCTGTGGCGGAAGATACCCACATACTCGCGCATAATACAACTAATAAATGAGCTGAAATGATTTTGGTTTATTTTCTAATATAATATCTGACAACGTTGTTATTGTACTTGTTGGTAATTTATCTCTGGAAAAATTGCTTCGAATTCTTTTTGTATTACTCGAGGCAAACAGGACCCATAAATATGTGAGTAAAGTTTTTTTCTTAGACATATAATATATTATTTAACTTTGATACATTATCTAAATTTTCACACTTTCTTCAATTTCATACAGCATTTGAACTCCATTTCGAATTGGTATCGTTTGTGCAATGAAATATCATGTGAAATTATGAATTATTGCAGTACGAGTATTGAGTTATAGGTTACATCACCAGATGGTCCATTGGGATGCGACCTCATCAGAACCTTAAATGGAAAAGATTATTTAATTTAGGGGGAGCATTAATAGCAACCACAAAAATGAATGAATTTCAAGATATCCCCCAACTCCTTGTCTGCTATTTCCACCAATTCGCAAAAATAATAGCTGCTAAGCGAATTATTTCAACGTTTGCAAAGATTAGCACATTCACACAGCTGATGTGGCATTATAGTATCGTTTTAGTAGAGGTCCTATCCTCCTAGGTTTATAACTGTCTTGTAATCGAACATTTGGTTAGTTCTTCCAATCTGCGATTAGCGAGGGTACAGGCCTCTACATCTAGATATACTGGTTCTATGGGCCTACCTATGAATTCTTCTGCTAATTATACATTCATAGATGTAGCGTTCGTAGCCAGCATCAGCTGCTTAATTATCTTGTATATAATTGTAGCCAGGTACCCAGCTGAGAATTACTCTCAAGTTAGCACCCAGTTTCCTGACTTCAGTGCGACAACGTTTGACTAGGCGCAATCTAAAGTGCGACTAAGAGCTTTGATTATACCATGGCTGTCAATGCAAAACCTTTCTGCGTTACCTATAGATAGAACCTGTGTTTCGCAGTAGCCTGGTAGGCGGTAAAATTCTTCTATTTGAAAAGATGCTGAATATACTACGGCTTTCGCTTCCACATCCAATTCTTGAATCATTCGTAAAGGCAACCAAAGATATCATAGTTATTTGTTATGTGATTAATTATCCTCAGACTTCTCTCTACTAGAAATGCTAGATGAGAAACCTTTCTCAAAGTCCCCCAGACAGATATCTAATTCTCTACCTGGTCCAGTGTGGTTATTCAACAACCTGACTTGCTTAGACTTAATGTACTCCATGCAGCTATACATTTTCCATGGATGCCAAAAGAGGCAAAAGCCGAAGCATTATCTCCATTTTTGGCGTTTGTATTGAGCCACAGATGGCGCTGACACAATTAAGTTCCTTCAAGATCTGTCAAAAAATTAAATTTTTTGTTGCACCATTCGAAATTTCATCTAATATTTCGTTTTCTTTTCAATTATTATTTTTTTCATTGGATATTGTTTATTCTGTGATATTTCATCCAATTCTGGAGGGAATTTGGTGGACCCCACGCTTATTGGATTGTAAAAGTTAATGATAGACTTTTTATACAGAAGATGAAATCTATAGGGTATACTCGCTTTTCGATATATATTTGGCCTCTGCCTGAGAACGTGTCGACGTAGAGGGTGAAATTGTGCACTCGTCGTTTTCATAAAAATAGTAGCTAAAAATATAATTTAAAAAATGGGCTAAACCGGGCAAACCCTTATTGGTGTCGCCACATCAAAATTTTTGTTATACGATTTTATTGTATTGAAATGTCTTCAGAATATTAAATCCTGTGAAATTGGTTATAACCATTCTTACTGTTCGACGAGTCGTTCTAGAAATATATGCCAAAAACGATTTAAAAAAAAAACTTGAACAGATCGGTGACCAGTGACCACGAAATTACATACGGGAATTCATCTAAAGTATCATAAGAACTGGTCCAATTCTAGCTTTTTTACTTGTTTTCTTATAAAATCAAAAATATCTTTCGATGATTATTTTTACAAAACCCACGATACTACCATTTTTAAATGTTGAGCATCGCACCGCTATATTGAAGGGCAATTAGTATCCACTTGGGTTTAAGTTAGTTTTGAACCAATTGAATATTTTAAGGTGACACTTTAACATTCCTCATCATAATTTTGCGCAATCATGACTAACTTTTCTATGCATGTTCAACTGATTGTACCCATTTTTCAGTTGTAGGTGTTGGGTCTTCGGCGGAGTATACTCCATTACGGACTCTATATTGTTACGATTTTTTGAAAATCTTGGTCTGACTGATTTTCTGATGCCCGTCACTGTCCAAGTATCTTCAAAAAGCCAATTTCTAGTATTGTCAACTTTTCTAAATTTTTATTTTTATTTCATTATTTTAATTTTATCTTAAATCGCTGCATAACTAATGTGTAAAAAAAAACTTTTTTTTTTTTAATTTACAAGTAAAGATGGTTAAAATTATAAATGACAAATACTCTTTGTTCTTAATTACATAAAGTCGAAAAAATACTGCACATACATAATGTATACAAAATCCACAGAACATAACTAAATATCTAATTAAATATTATCAATTTTACAGCGCTGATTTCAAAAACAAATCTCTCACTCACCGAAAAGAAAAACTCTCACTCATCGCTTAGATAAATATCTTTTTCAAGAGCATTTAAATTTTTTTTTTTTCAGATTTCTAATAACATCATTCAGCGTCCAAAATCAAATCATCGTCCCCCGTTTCAAAATCTTTCTTCGAACCAAAAGAAGGAAAATGAATCTATTCAAGTGAAAATACCTATTTGCAGTGAAGCAAAAGTGCGGTTGAAAATAAATTGAATTAGTCCGCCTCATCAAATATTTTCCTTTTTTCTTTTGTTGTTTTTCGATTTTTCCATCAGAAAAAATACGAGAAACTTCTGACCTGCAAAAACGCAAATCAAATAAAAAGCGATTCCTCTTAGGGAATTCTGCCTTTGATTTACATAAAATGATTGTCGGGAATTATTTTGGTATTTATTTATGGTTTACGAAAAAAGAAGAATTTTTTTTTCAGACTTGTTAATTTAAAATTGCTGCTTGAAGTTACCAGTTTTTTTTCCCACCCCCATTCATTAGTTTTCTGTAAATTTTATACCATAAAAACAATTTCTGTCAAAAAAATACATGTACTTGTAAAGAAATTGGTTCAAGATGTATAAACTTAAGAAAAGCCCAGATTCTGTCTGCTGTAAAATGTTCGATCCCCAGCATAGCTTACTTAAGAAAAGCCCAGACTCTGTCTGTCAGTTTGTCTGTAAAGCGTTCGATTCCTAGCGTGGCTTACTTAAGAAATACCCAGACTCTGCCTGTCTGTCTTTCTGCCTATAAATCGTTCGATCCCTAACAGAATTTACTTCAGAAACGCCCAGATTCTGTCTGTTTATCTGTAAGACTTTTGAACTCCAGCATGGCTTAAGAAAAACCCAGACTCCGTCTGTCTGTAAAGCGTTATATCCCCAGTATGGCTTACTTAAGGATAGACCAAATTTTCTCTGTCTATTTGTCTCTGATGTGATCGAATCCCCGTATGTGTTTTCTTTTTGTTATACACTTAAGAGAGATTCCCATCCGAAGACCAGGCAGCTTAAACTAGTATTGGATGTTCATCGTTCTTTTCATCTGCACAACGTATGTATGTACTTTAGTGCTCTAGATAGTTATGCACATACTATTTTAGCGTATAATTCCCATCTCTGATACTACTAAATACGACTTAATGGAAACATGTTCTAACATGATAAATTCGCTGAGTGTATACGGAAATTAAATTCCCCTGGATATGTAATGCAATGTTGAAACAAAAATTTTTAATTTCAAATTCCACGCCAAAATTGGAATGGGATTGAAAAAAATTTCCAACAAAACGTCGACCTAATACATTCATGCATATGTAAGTCTTGTTGCTCCTGCAAAACCGGCAACTAAGCTAAAGAGAAAAAAAAAACTTAATCATCAAATTGCACTGCAGCGAATTTAAATGTCATCCCTTCACTGTGTGCAAACATTTTTCGTAATTCATCCCTTGAGAACATTTGCGTGCACTTTTCCATCAAGAGCCTTGCAATGTTAACGTTTTACAAGTCGGGTGGTGACAGAGAGTAGAGAGGGTTGTTGCGAATGAAATAGATTGTCCAATTAAAATCTTGACTTTGGCCTGCTTTATTAATTATTAACTAACACTTCCTTTGATGATTATTAATTATTCTTAATCTTTGGGTGAATATACATGTGTGTGTATATCCAAAATAGATTTGTTCTATTTCTGAGAGCAGGACTTCCTTATTATTGTGTGAAAGAATTATGAGTGTTTTTTTTTACTAGGGACCGTAACTGTTATGGAACTTTATGAAAAAGTTTTTTTTAGATCTATGTAATTGTTATAAACGACTTTTGAAAAAGTTTCATACGACTTTTATCTTTTCATTTTCTCGGTAACAGTCTGATCGGGATTTTTATATTTTACAGTCAGTTATAATAATTATAGAAGACTTTTATTTATTTAAGTCTCATAATGGATCTATCGCAGATCTTTTATTGTTCCAGATCTTGGTATTTGATTTTGGATTGCAGGAATCGAATAGTCCGCAGATCTGCGTATCAACCGTACAACAGTCCCGATCAGACTTGTTATAAAGTAAAGTCCATCCAGAGTTAAGCCGATGTTGTGATCTTAAATGAAAGGGAACATATCAAAGAAAACGCAGTCAGAATATTAATACTTTAAATGGATATCGTGGTACTTCAGTAATCCATAGAAATAATTCTGCAAAGTAATTTATTTTTCAGATAATCAGAAAATACAGTGAATGGTTTTATTACAAACAAAGTAATAAGGTTACATCAAATTTGAATGAATCTCTTTCAATGTACTCTCCTTGGCTACCGATGAACTTATTCCAACGTTGATTCCGTTATTAGAAGCATTTTTGGAAGGCTTTTTTCGGAAGGGCCTTCAGCTACTCTGTTGTGGCCCTCTAAATTTCGAAAAAGGTGTCAAAACATTTTCTTTTTAGTGCAGTTTTTATTTATGCGAAGAGTAAGAAATCGCATGGTACTAAATCCGGACAGTACGATGGATGTAGACAAACAGGATTTTGTTTTTCGTCCAAAAACTCGGGTATCAGAAACGAGGTGTGGCACGGGGCATTACCGTGATGAAAGGCGAAGCCATTGAACCACTTTTCTGGCTTTGGGTGGACCCGAGATATTCAGTGCTTCTCTAAAGCTCTCGAATGGTCAATCCCCGGTTTGAACGAATCGGGTTTTACAGGTTTTCGTGCGTTTTTGAGGTCGAAGAACGTTCCGACCGTTGCTCGTCTTCAACCTAGCTTTTAAATCGCTCGTACTACTTGTAGACAATCTTCAGAATCACCCCCTTATAGCCAAACACTGATTTTTACAATTTCTCAGCATCTTTGGCACTGTTTTGCAATTTATGACCTCACTCTTTTTATTCTAGAAGTCGACTGACAAGTTACTACTTGTTCGAACTAAACATTGACTTTCTAAAAGAATCAGGCTATCAGACGGATAACGGATATCTTCATATGAATATGACGTCAGTAGTTGCTACTATAAAAATTTATTCGCCGTATTTTTTTATCATATCTTATACTTACGGGCCATGCAAACCTGGCTACTTTTTCCAACCGCGATTAGATCGTGGGGGTTTTATCTGCACCACAAAACATATATACGATCCCGGTTTGCTCCTGAGGGTAACAACCTATTTCGTGTATGCTATGATACTATAGAGATATACCTACGGGCGTACCTATATCGTTGATACCTTAAAGACGAAATAGCTTCAGATGTTATCAAGTTCCTGTCCAGCGAGCGAAATATGTAGATAACTACACGTAAATTGAATATATGTTAATAGAATAGAAAATTAATTGATTGAAAATTGTTTAGAATTAAGAAAATTATTTACAGAGAAAGCAAAATGCAAATAATGTCAAATGAAGAATATTTAATTGGATATATTTACCTGGTTCAGATTTGTCTGTGTTTCACATAGAAAATACAACCGAACATTAACACAGACGAGAAAACTATCGACTTTTTCTACTGTTCTTTGAATTGGGCTGTCTGTAACCCACAGCATAAATTGAGAAAATATGTAACCCCCCAGGAAAGGAAAAAAGGAAAATCTAAGTAATTTGATACTCTTGTCAAAAGGGCAAATTAGACGCGAATTTTTGTACTTGCAGTCGAAATTCAAATTTTTAAATAAATACACAAGCAAATATGAAGAATATTTTGGAAAAATACAAATAAAAATTATTATTATGAAAAATTTTCAACCGATTGGAATCGGTTGTCCCAAATGGGAAATCTATTTGAAATACGGGCCGAAAATTCCAAGCAGGACTAATTTTCTTATAAATGAAAGCGCTTTGGTCGGTGAAATAGACAGTCTCAGCTTTTGTTTTTAGTGATAAGTAGAGAGCATACACAAGTTTTACAATAAATTCAATAAAAAAAGGTGAAACTAGGAAAAGTGAATTGTGGACACAAGAAAAAAGGGCTTTTAAGAGGAGAAAAAGGAAAAAAACGGAAGAAAGTTTCGAGTTCCTAACTTTATGCTTGTGGAAAAACTTAGGTTTGAGTTAAATTAAATGATCAGTTTATTTATGTTTTTGTAATTTTAATTTTTTCTTCCATTAGAATTATAACGTTGTGATTTTTTGTTTTGTTTTTTTGCTTCGTGGACTCAAAAACCACATGGCGTCCAACATGTATTTTGGTCACACTTAGTGAATTTGAAGTAAATTTTATAAATCCACTCCTTTCTCCATTGCTAGTTGGGAAATAACAACGCACCACGACAAGGAACGCGTAACAGACTGTTATCAAAAAATTGAAAATATAACAATCCTATTATGAGACCTTTATCATAGGACTTAAATGCATAAAGGTCTCTGGTAACAGCTATGGACTGACTGAAATTTATAAAAGTCTTCTAAGGCAGTTATCTTGAGACTAAAAAATTAAAAATCTTATAGAAGTTTTATGAAAAAACGTTTATTAATAAAAGTCTATGATAACTCTTAGCACTGAGCTGAAAGTGTAAAAGTTTTCTAAGGCTGTTATTATGAGATTTAAAAAAATGAAATCCTTCGGTAACAGTTATAACGAACTCTAAAATAAAAAAATTATTGAAACTTTTTTAAGTTTGAAGTTGTTTTTTTTTTGGCAATTATTAACTATTTACCATTACGTCTTAAGTATACCATTCAGTTTTGATGGGACTTTTTAAGTTAATTACAAAAATAACAGTTATTTACGGTCCTTGATTTTGAATTGCCATATTTCTAAATCTGCAAACAATTTTTGTCAAGAATTGTTGAAAATATTACGGTAAACATCGCGTCTATAGTGGCAACTACTCGTACAAACCAATAGGATTCCCCTTGCGTCCGCTTCTATTTGATTCCTATCTATTTTGTAAAAAAAAAAAACAACCACAAGTCATACCAAAAGTCTGAGAAATCCATTTTGTGGCTTTTAGTTGAACTCTTTCCTGTTCACTCTTATAATTTCCCTCAACTTACTTTAAAACAACCAGCGGAAAATTATGACATGCCTGAGGGGGTTTTAAGGGTTGTGAGTGAGAATTTGAAATAACTTTTGCCAGCAAGTGATTTCCCCAGAAATACGACCACAATTCTTACCCTTTTCTCATAAGTTTTCACATTTTGCCTTGAGTGAAAAAAGGGCCGCATTTTCGGAATTATTGTAATTTTGACATTTTTAGAGCTCTTTAAATATTTTGTAATGGTTAAATGGATAAAGATGTTGCGTATAAATAGATTTTTTTCTGAATGTTATTTTCAGATTTTACTGAACCTCTACTAATTTACCTTTCGATGTATACATTGCATTTAAGCTCTATCTAATAAAAGAACACTGAATAAATTCAATTCTTTGCTAAGTCCACCCACAATAGTTTCTGAATGATGAATATTTTCTCCCCTCTTCAACATGCACCTTTACACTAAATTAATTAAAAAATGTCACTGCGACTACACTGCCCCTAAAATCGTACAGAGAAACCTAATCGCGTGTCGCGTCAGATAACAACCAATAGGTTTTGTTTTCGTTCAATAATAAAACCTTAGACCTAAACAATTTTATACCGGAACGGTATTTAACCTGGCCCTGTGCTGCCCTTATGCTCTACCTTGGAACAAAACCAGAGTATATGATCGTACATATATCACCACACTTTTAGGCCATTCCAAGTTACCAATTAAATCTTCATTAGTCATTGATGCAGAGTCACTCAATTAATTTCACAATTGTAGATTTGTACATGGTCAGCATACTATATATATACATGTATACGGAAGCGGTGCTCTGAAAAGTTACTACATATAAATAATAACAAATAAAAAGCTAGAATAATTGCTCTTAGACTAATTCTTATGATACCATAGATGAATGCCGTGTGTAATGTCGAATAGTCACCAACCAGTGCAAGTTTGATCGTGAAGTGGTTTTTCTCATATTTTTCTAGAATGGTTCGTTTGACAGTAGAAATTATATTGACGAATTTCATAGGATTTTACATTCTGAAGAACTTTTCAGTACAATAAAGACGTCTAAGAGTGATCGTTTTCACAATATACGTAAAAATCCAAAATTTTTATATGGAAGCACCAAGACGGGGTTGGCCCATTTGGCCCATTTTTTAAATTGTATTTACTATTGTTATGAAAACACTGTGCCCAGAATTTCTACGTTAACGCTTCAGGTAGTCTCCAAATATGTCTGTGGTCACAAACCAAAGTAGCTTATGTCGACATAAGCGAGTTTCTATATTTTAATGTGAAGCCTCTCTAGTTTCAAATTTCTCCCTTTTGCTCTATTCCCCATCATCGTATCTCGTTTCCTATGGCCGGTAGGTCATCACTAAAACAGCTTAAGTAATATTTTCGAAAATCTGACTTTGGAAAAAGCACTTATTTATACTTACATTTATGGAACTACACTACTGCATCAAAGTGATTTTGGAAAAACAACTTATGTTTACTTTATAACTGTTTCTTTATTAGTGGTCGTTACAAAAGTCACTTTTTCAAAACAGCTTACTTATATATAAGCTTGTTTGTTTCTAGACCTCCACGCCCATTTATCAGAATTAAGTGTACTTAAGCCATTTTTGCAAAACCTATGACGTAGGCTTATCTAATTTTGCGTATTTTCAAAAAAGACTTAAGTCACTTAAGCCATTTTACCAAAGCGAAATAACTCGTCAAAGCAATTTTAAGTCGACATAAATGGTTCAGCTGTGTGCAAGTGCAGTTAGATCTGGAACATAAGAGCAATCACACGTAAGCTGTTCAAGTGTAAAATAGTAACGATTTGTGGAATTTGAAATTATAATAATTATAATTATATAAGAAAAAGCTTTTTACTAAATGAATAGATCTGAGAAAATCCTGCAGATGGCCTTGAATATAAGGACAAGGCGTAGAGATGATTTGTCGAATAACGGTAATGAATCACGTGTAAATGGAAAAGAAAGTATATAACGTTCAACTCGTGACAAAATATTTTGCTTCTTTAAGGTGTTGCAAGTAACGAAGGTTGTGAAATCTGGGAATATTTCAAACCACCCGTGAGAAACGAAACAGCGTCTAGCTTCGCTAATGGTTTCGAATTTGATTTATCTGTTATTTGTGATTCATTCCTGCTCTTTGAATACGAAAACGTGGATGATGTGTTTAATGATCCGGACTTCGCTCCACGAAATTATTTGACGAACAGCAATACCAAAGAAGAAACCGAACAAGCTTCTGAAATGTTCGAAAATACTCTACGTAAATACGAAAATGAAGAAATGGGAATAGTGCCTGAAATGTCGGAAATGTAAGCGGAAAGTAAGAAGTCCAGGAAATTGAAGAGAAATACTGGGAAGGCTTACCTTAACTACAAAAATAAAGGCGTGGATGAAAGAAAGCTCAGGGAGTTGGAGGACTGCCGTAAGAGATGTAAGGAAAAGTTGACGCTAGAGCAACGAAATGCAATTTTTGAAAAATATTGGAGTCTGTGCAGCTATGAATTACTACATGCATACGTTTGCGGTCTGATCGAAATTCAAGAGAAGAAAACTGAGAGAAGAAATAAAAGCCAGAGTGCAGCCCATAATAGAATCCACACGAACCATTATTATTTCGAAATCAATGGACAAAGGATTTCAGTTTGTCAGAAGTGTTTTCGCTATACACTCTGCGAAACAGAGCAGTTCATAAAGACTGTGGTTCGGAAGAATTTGAATTCACCCGCACCTTTTACTATCGCCAATCTACGCGGACGTCAACCACCATCCAATAAACTCGGTCTCGAAAAGGAAAAAGAAATGCGCGACCATATTAACAGTTTCCCAGCATATGAATCACATTATACCCGAAGGGAATCCTCTCAGAGGTATTTCCCGAGTGAACTAAGTCTTGTCCAAATGTACCGTTTGTATTGCAACACACATGAACGCCCTTCTCCGATTTCTTCGTATTCTACTATTTTTAAAACAATGAATATTAAGTTTAAACAACCGAGAATTGACACATGTAATAAGTGTGAGTTGTTAAAGATAAACTTGGAACTTGGTAATAAAGACGCAGAAATTGCTTTAAAATTCCAACAAGACCAACATCAAAAGGAGGCCGATTTGGCTTACAAATCCAAAGCCAAGGACAAGGTCCATGCAAAAAATAATTTTTCGTTATGATTGTACACCTTTGACTTGCAACAGTGTTTACCAACTTCCTATATGCAAACGTCTGTGTCCTTTTATAAGCGACCATTATGGACTTTTAATTTAACGGTACATGACTGTGTGACAGGCCAACCATTTTGTTTTATGTGGCATGAAGCTATAGGCCGCCGTGATGAAAATGACATAGCTTCCTGTATTTTCCGACACCTCCAGTCTGTTTCAGCCGACGCAAAACATCTGACTGCTGTTCAGGTCAAAATAGGAACACTTTTGTGGCCACAACGTTTACAGCATTTATGTCTATTAAAACAGATATCGAAGTAATAGACCATAAGTTTCTTGTACCTGGTCATACGCACATGGAGTGTGACGTACACCACTCCGTTATTGAAAAGAAAAAGAAAAGAAGTAGAGTCAAAATACACCATGCCCGGGACTGGTATCTGTTTGTAAGGACCTCGGGAGTACGAAATGAGTTTATTGTATAAGTAGCGTTTCCTCGTGCTATAGCGGTCCGCTGAAAATAGACAAACTCAAAAAGGAAGACTTGATTGACTTGCTCCCTCTTATAGACCCAACATTTCACAATTGTTACCAAAGCCTGCTAACAGATGATATGCCAGCAATACACCCAGACCTGAGTCAGGACACGAACGATGAACTTTAAGCCTACATTCACTCTTACTAAATACTTTTTCGTTAAAATTACCATACGTTCGAAATACATTATTTTGGAAAAAAACCTTAAGTGTACATATGACATAATTTTCTAATAAAATATTTTTGGAAAAACAACTAATGTGATTTAATTTTATTTTGATGATTATTTACTTTTTTTCAAACTAGCTTAAGTGATAAAGTCTGCTATAACTATAATGTTTTCAATAGAATTATTAAAAGTAATTTTGCATTCTATTAATGTAAAGATACTGAATGCCTTCGAGAAAAATCCAGGGTAATCTTGCCTTTGAATTCGTAGTAATATGAGTCTTAACTTCAAAACCGCGTACCGAAAAGTTCAATAATTTGACTTAAGCTACTTTGGTTTGTGCCCACAGATGTAGTGGCAACACTACGAACTGTGTAACTAAAATTTGTCCCATTTTTGAATTTAATTTTACGTTTTTTTTTTTTCAATAGGTGCAAAATTTCAGCTCTACCAGTGATAGCGTTCTAGAGTTATCGTGAGGACAAACGGACGGACGAACAGGCGGACAAACGAACAGATGGACAGACGGACATTCAAAAATTAAAATAACTTTGTTATGCATGGATATCAAATTCACATTTCTCTACCAACATTATTTCTGTTCGTTTCAAATGGAATGACGATCTTAGTATACCTTGTAGATTTCATTTCGGGTATATAAAGAATTAACAATAAAGGCCCTAAGATTGAGCTTTATGGATTTCCACATTTCAAATGTATTAACCCTGTTGAAACCAATAAAGTAGGTAATTGTGGTGAAGCGAGGATCCTATGATGTTTAGCAATATTTAAGTTTGGATTAATCTTTGACTTGGATTACATTTACCCTTCTTTGAGCAAGAATCGTTTGTCACTAAATCTTTAAAACGCGCAGAGTATCTTTCTGTTCTGCTCATTGTCAGAGTGAACACGCAATGAATGAATAAATGTGGTGAAAATTATGCAATTGATTTACTAAAGTTACTAATTCCGTGGTTTTATTCATTTTTTCACCAAGTATACACTTTAATCTCACACTAAATTTGCAAATTTTAATAAATAAATGATAAATGATAAAAGGTTATATTAGGAGTAAATAAAAATTATAGAAAAACTGTTGTTGCGATTGACATTGTAGTTGGCATTGCCAGTTGATTCACTTGGCTTTGTATTTTATTGAGGTTTGGAATTGTGATACTCTTTTCTCTAGTCGATACTCAAAATAAAGTAAGATTAGTAACTCTTACTGGAGTCAGTACACCTATGAAGAATCTTTATTGCAGTCGATACCCACAATAAGGTGGTTTTGTATTAGTTTTTTTTTCTTTTATTACTATCGATACCCGCAAAAGAACTTTTAATTTAATCGCTATCCAAAATAAAATCGTTAATACAGTCGATACCCAGAATAAATTTTTTTATTTTAGTTGTCACCCAAATAAAGTATTTTGCTGATAAAAAAAAAACTAGGAAATAACACTAGGAACAAGCTCTACGACATTGATCACTACACTGCCAAACGAAAAAAGAGACCTATGCAAGTCCGTAATTGGCATAGCAACAATAACTACACCTCATCATTTGCTTTAAATATTACGGTTTAGTATAAAATATTTTGTAAACAAATTTTATCTAATTAGAAATTTCTTGCCTATTCGATTTTTCCAAAAATCATAATAAATGAATTTGAATTTCAAATATTTTAAGCACACTAGTAATTTTTCAGCTTAAAAATAATTATTATGTGGAAATGTAGTGTACTGCCCGTCCCGCGTGCAGTTGTTGATGGCTGGCTCATACAGAGTTGTATAATTAGACCTCTGGTAAATTTTTTCGGTAGGTATGTGTAAATGTGTTGACATACAAGCTTTTGCTGGTTTTGCTAATATTCAGGATTTTTATGAATTCTGAACAGTATCTATCAGTCAGTAGATAAGCTCGGCTTGCTGAATTCAATACTCCATCAGTCATGCCCTATGTGATATATCTTGGAACTGTTTTAATTCATTACATGAAATGTTGTAATAATGTACAAAAGAATTATCTTTGGTAAGATCTAAGATGAATGGACAATGTAAATTGTAGCTTTTAAGGAACAAAACCACAATTTAATATTGTTGTATAATAAATAACTTACTTCATTCAAATAAACAACATCCCTCAATGTAAATGTTTTGTATTAAGTATATTTTCTATTGCAATCCTGGGAGAAATAAGAAGATTACAGAGTTTAAAATACAAGTTTTCATATGTATTTCATGTTCTCACTTCATCGAGGATTATAGTTGACATTTTATTTAAGTTGCAGTATTTGTTATTAATTAAGTGCACTGCAAACAAGAAATGTAAATTTACTCAACTTTATTGGAGTAATAAATATCTAATAAATATGAAGTATTAGAATAGTACACAGTACTCGATAAAATGGCGATAGTATTTTTCTATTTCGGTGGTAAATTTTAATTGATTAAATGACGTCTTCCTTTATCATAATCAGCATTTGCAGTGTGTATTTTTCCACAACTAAGATACAAAACTCAAATAAGTACGAAAATCGAAATTAGTGTAAAATGTTATTCCTTATGTGTTAAATTACTTTTTTTTATTTGTATAAATTGCTTTTCTTATTTGTATTAACCCATATTCTCCTAGCGTCGTCATATGACGACGCAAATTACCCATAAATAAATTGCATGTAGAAGTGTATCCGAAGTGTTCTAACATGTCGGCAAATATGTTTTCTTATTTACTGAGTATTGTTTTCTGTATATAAAGTCATTGGATCCCAGCACATTGCACTGACCGGACGTGATTATTCTTGAAAAGTGAGTGACTTATAAGAAAACGCTAAAATCATGACGTCTACAAGCAAGTAAGTACTGAATAATATGATTGCAGTAAAAATTAATTTTTTTCTTTATATATTTCAATTATATATTTGTTCAGCATTAGTTATAAATATAATAAATTTTTCCAAGAAAATTGGGAAAGCAGTGATCTTTACATACTTTTTGATGTCGTCATATGACGACGCTAGGAGAATATATGTACATTTCTTTGCCTCCATTAGACCTATCCATTTTATTCAAAGAAAATCTCTGCTTCTTCTACCTCTTCTTAGGAACCCAGTTTGCATACTGCTAATCGAAAATTATTTGAATTTTCCTGTCAAATTCGTATCAATTTTGGTGGAGTTGTGTATGATATCTACGTAGTCGTGCAACAATACGGGCTTCTTTTATTTGCCCTGACTTGCGCAACACTGCAATATATATAATATATGGGGAGGGATCAGTTTGATAATATAATGAAATCTTATCATTTTCAATCAAATTTGACAAATTCTCCAAACTTCGACCCCTCATTTCACATCTCCAAAAAACGTTTATGAAGAATAATATATCTACTGCAGCAATATCGCACGATGAAGCAATGTGGAATATTTTGGTAAGCATGGATGCAGGCAAGCGATTAGAAATAAACCTATACGATAAAACTCACCATTGGGATATTTAATCGCCTTTGACCCATATCAGGGGAAAACTTTTAAAGGAGACGAAGAAATTGAAATTAAATTTGGCAAGTGCGCATCTACAGTACTTCACTTCCTCGATCAATATCTTCTATGTCAATCCAAATTTCCATACTACATAGTGTGATAATTTATTTACAACGTTCCTTTTACTCAAGGAACTAAAAGATCGCAGATATAACTGTACCGGGGCAATAAGAGCTAATCGCTTAGGAAATTGCTGCTGTTTTCTGAAGCCAAAAGAGTTGGAAAAGAAAAATAGAGGCTATACAGAAATTGCTACCGAAAAACTAAAAAAAATCAAATTTTGAGTTGGTGGAAAAATAACTCATATATATCTATTGCTTCTACTTGTTTAGCATCTGATCCAGAAGGAAGTGTCAAGAGATGGAGTAAGACTGATCTCAAGCGCACTTCTGTCAGTATTCCTAATTCTGTCTAAAATTATAACCAAATATGCGTAGTAGTGACAGAATGGATCAAAATATATGGGTTTACCGCATATCCATACGTGACAAGAAATGGTGGTAGCCATTATTTATGTGGATGCTTGACACTTCTGTGCAGAACGATTGGTTGCTAGCGCGGAAACAAACAAATGATACGAAATTGACTAAACTTAGTTTTCGCCGTGATTTGGCAATGTCATATCTATTAAAACACAGAAATGTACCAAAAACAGTTGGAAAAAAGCCGCCGAATTCTGCAGGATCTAAAGTAGCCCATTTCGACAAAATTGAACACTTTGTTCGCAAAACAGTAAACAATAAACAAAGCCGGTGTGCTGGCAGTAAACTATAAATCTATACAATTAGAACTAAATGTTCTAAATGTAATGTAGGGCTATGCATAATTTGCTTGAAACCATATCGTACAGATTAACATGTCATGCAAAATACATACATATGTATAAATTAAGTTTAATTCCTTTTATATACCTGATATACTTACTTTCAATAATATATCTTAATTTAAAACACATAATTAGATTTTCATTGTTTTGTACCCATATTCTCCTAGCGTCGTCATATGACGACAACCCCTAACTAAGGGTTGTCGACCGATAGAATAAATTGGTGTCACATTTCATGCTGCGGTGACCATTTTTAGACAACTCCTTTAATTGCATAATGTTTTGATAAGTATTTCTTAATTCCGGAGAATACGGGTTAATTTTTACGTTTATTGAAAATGTCTATAAGCAAGAATTGCTGCGGATGTAACACAAGAGCATTGTAATCTTACACATAATGGAATATTTACTTAGAAAATTTTTTCAGAAACTTATGTTAATGAAAAGCCAATAAACTTGCAAGAAAAGAAATAATTATATCCACGTCGCTGCAACGAGCGGCAGTATTTGTAAACAGCTTCTGGAGGGAGCAATGCCTGTTATTTGTTCTTTTTTTTTTACATTTGAAAGGGCTTTTTTATGACAAAAACTATGGTTGTTTTTGCTTTCACCAGAAGGTACCTTTGCAACGTCCTGATCATACAGGTATTGTCGCATCATCATTAATTATATGCTACACAAAGAGTAATGTTCTTAATGATCTCATCTAAGGAAGAAAAGATGTTTTTTTTTTTAACATACAATTACAGTAAGCTCAAGGAGGCCACTTCTAATTTCCTTAATATTGTAAGTAGAGGTAGCTAATTCAGCAAGACTTAATAATCATGATGACAAGGCAAAGTTTTGTTTTTTTAACGCTCGGTCGATCTTTGCACATACAAATAAAATGGAATTGGAGATTCATGCAATTCCAAGCAGGCACTGATAACGTATTTAACTAGCTAAAAAAGGTTTCTAAGAATCGCAACTCGTCAAATATTTCAAATGTTCGTAAACCCTCCGGAACTTAGAGAAAATTGCCCGTAAATTTCTGCTATCGTCTATTTCCTTCCTTAGGGTTGAAATGAATGAGTCATTTATTGCTTGGTTTCAAGCCAATTGTGTATGTGTATACAGGATCTAGGAGGTGAGAAGAGAGGGTAAGAAAACCGAATAATTTCTAGAAAGAGATGAAAAAACTCTACCTCTTGAATGGATTGAAAATGTTGCGACTAATTGTAATAAGTAATTACAAGTACTAATGTTTTCATAACTTATGTACATAGTATAGGAATGCGTACATATTTTATAATCTAACAATTCCTTCAATTCAAAATAATAAAGCATGTTGACACACATACAAACCTACTACCTACCACCAAATAAAAATACTTTTACCCAGAATTTTCCATTAGAATGAATTATTCAAAGCCCATGATGATTAGTTATAAAGCTCTAAAGCTATAGTCAGGAAGTCGCATACTTTGCTTTAAATTCTTTAATAGCTTCCACTTCAATGGAATCGATAATATGTTCATGTTCACACGTTCGCATCCCAGAAGGAAAAAAAAGGGAAGCGAAAAACCAGGGAGCATGAAGCCATGAATTTTGATTTTGGTTGTTTGATTAATGGGAACTACTTTTACCGGCACTCGACAGTGTTTTTCTGCTAGTCCCGGAACTCTCCTGGTATCAAGTTTTTGTACACGTTTCTGATATTATTTATTTTGCATTTTAGCGGAAACCAGGAAGACATTATTTGTCGACGAGGATAATATATTATTTTGCTTAGGTTCCCGTTTTTTTCTGGAGGTGTAGATTAAACAAATTTTTTTTTAGCTTACTGGGCATAAATTTATAATAAATCTCCTGTTTTTAAAACTGAATTTTCTTCTAAGAAATATGTGTGATAATTTAAAAAATTTTAATATACATTTATACCTTTTTAAGGATATAAACAGATTTAACGTGTAATATCTGCAGACATTTTATCAGATATCAATTGGAAAATAAAACACAAGAATAAAGCATCTAAACCTATGCTTAAGAAAATGTGTATAAAAACAGAAAAGTTAAATTTTGCGTACAAACTGTTAGGTCATTTGTGTTTTTCAAATTCTTAATGAAAGACTAATTCTGATGGCGTATTTTTAGAAAAATAAAAATATAGTAGTTAAAAAATTACTGAACTGGAATAAAATTACGAATTGTTGACTTTAAAGCGCCATCTATTGGGAGGGGACAGAAATAAGAGATAATTCTTCATTTTGAGAAAAATTCAAAGACATTCAAGGACCGGCGTATAATTTTTGAAGTAAAAAATACAAAATTACAACAAATTCTTAATCACAATATAATTTTATAAGATTGCATTTCAGAATTAACAATATAATTAAAGGACCTCATACTTAACTGTGGTTACCACAATGACCGCCTGAACCTCCGTGTTTGCGATCTTTCATCCATCTGCCTTCTATTTAAAAAAAAACAAGAAAAAAAACACCCAAGCTCCTTCTGCTCACGTCGTCATATGAAAATCTTTGTGGGAATGTGTCTCCCATGAGTAGATATACATAGGTAGGTATATGTGCGAGATCGCGACTTCTCCATTAATTAAAAGTTAACTTAAGTGGTGAATCGATGGTTCATGTTGGACAGGGTCGATAAAGCAAAAAAGTATACATTAAAATACTACAAACTTCCAATGTAAACTGCCAATGGCCAAATGGTTTTACTAATTTTCTAAATAAGTTGGCTCAAGTGGGATAGAGATGACATTCCGATGGACATCTAAAAACAGTTGCCAATATTATAAGTTCATAACGATCATTATGATATTGTGTCTAAATGGTTGGATACGTAGACTTGAAAGC
This sequence comes from Dioctria rufipes, assembly GCA_963924295.1. Lineage (NCBI taxonomy): Eukaryota > Metazoa > Arthropoda > Insecta > Diptera > Asilidae > Dioctria > Dioctria rufipes. The sequence goes on from OZ002740.1 coordinate 17,310,982, forward strand.
CCTCTTTTACAGTGAACTCATAGTTTTAGTTGATCGCTCATATAAAATTATTTTAGTGGGCCTTACCTTGTGTCCAATATGATGAGCCAGCATAAAACATGCCAAAATAAATAACAATGAATCCGTTGATGTGTTAAATATTCAATATGCATATACACATATAAAAATTTCAGGAAATTTTAAACATTTGCCACTTTAAGTTTCATGAATTTATACTTATATCCATCCAACTTCTCACCTTAAACAGATAATAAATGTCTTTGCCTTATGAAAGGAATCAAACTAAAAAAATATTATGTGAGAAAATGTATGCCAAAAGCCAAAGAATTTTCTACACGTCTATTCCAAGCCATTAAATCTCTCCCTAGGATCAGCATGGTTCCTCCTTGTCGTGTATGAAATACCTTGAAATTTATGTTAAGCACACACATGTGGTACGTACCTACACACATACCATATACTATATATGCTCTAGTCAAGTTTTACTTGTTTCCTCGTTTCTAATAAAATCCTCGTACTAAGCGGAATAAAGGTTTAAGGCTAAAAATTGTGAATACAAAATCGCCTGCAGCAATGGACCTTCAAGTTCGTTTCACAGAATATTGGAGGTGAATTTTTTTTAAGGAAAAAGGAGAAAAAAAATTATATTCATGGATGGAAATTCTATTTATTTGTTGGCATATTTTAAAGGTTATTTAGACTGACAAAGGGCTATAGGAGGCTTAAGACTTGAACAATTCGGCATAATGCATAATAAGGTATCGATTTTGACAAGCACGTCAGCGTGCTAACTTATCGGTCCTATTTTCCTATGTAAATGCGAATGCCGGAGGAGTAACAATATGTTTAGGATGTTAAAGAAACAATTCCAAAGTTTAACGTTAATACTGGTCTAATTTACTTAATTAATTTCATATGATTTATTAATGTTGATTACACAATTTTATGACTCATTCATGTTATTTAAGTACTTTATATGGCTTAATGGTAGAGAAGTTGAATGAAGCAATTTTTCTTACGGTTCAGACAGGAGTAAAAACATTCACAGCATGGTAGCATGGCCTTTAAACCAACTTGTAGTTTAGACTGTTCGCCAGTTGGAACGAGAATTCCGGAGTTCTTTAAGATCTAAGTAAGAGAAATGCACTTTACATATATGCAGGGTATTCGATAAATATGTAGTATAGAGTATGTCAATGAATTTCGTGGAGTGTTCTGATAACACTTTCGCTCTAGACCCCCATGTCCTTCGCTTTGCCTGATATCAGTTCTTGTCTCTCAAAGTGAGGTCATTCTTTTTCTGTTTTAAAGGACTGTTGACCAGTCAAAAAAAGCATTTGATATTAAATCGTAACATGCTGGATATAGTTACAAGAGATGAAAATTGCTCTTTGGAATATCCTTGAAAGCACTTGTGAACATTTAAGTGACTACACTACCTTTGAAAAGCGAAAAATTTTCAAACGTAAATTTTATGGAGAAAGAGTGATTTGAGGGGGTTGAAAGTTTTTTTTTTTGTGGCATGGGGACGAAAAATCCCAAGCACCATGGCCAAGGCGCCACATTGTGCTAATCTGCTAAGAATGAGTAAGTAAGAGAAGCTATAAAGCTATAGAAGTCGACAGTAAATTAGGAATGAAGAAATAGCGCAGCACCGTGTCGAGGTGTGATGCGAACGATCCCTGGGATTGTAGTCACCGCAACTACAAACCGAACTACCGAGGCCACTAACTTTATCTTACATTGTGAGTAAAATTAATGAATGTAGTATTTTGTTTAGATTAAGACATCAATTCCTATCTAATTTAATACATCTCAACCAAGTATTGTTCTAGCAAGTAAGCTAAATTCATAAATGGAAAACACATTTTTGGTGGTTTTTATTCAAATACAGCCGCTTAAAGTTGAAACTTTGAACTCCCGCCCTTCCCAGAGCTTGCCCCTCCCGAAAAAATGAAGATGCGGAATAACGAAATCTACGTAAATATCAAAGTTTGGTAAAAAAAGTGTTTTTTCGAAATTACCCCCTCCATTTTCGAAATTCGAAATCGAAAAGTACCCTATCTAATAGCCAGTTCAGATTCCTGTACAATGACATATAAATGGTTGTAGTAGATTAAACACTGTAGGAGGAGATAGAATCCTACGAACAAACTGAAGATTCCCTCGATGGGCACATCTTCCAAATGTTTGCTTATAACTTTTGATTGTTAGTGTTGATAGCACTTAGGGAGGTCATTTTGGAAAGGGAACATAATTCGCAAATTTTTTCATAGTTTTGCCAAGTTCGTGCAATGGTGATATTTCGAATAAATGTACACTGAAGCGCGACAAAAATTTTGGTGAAATAAAAAATTCTAGAGATACCTGTTTTTTTTTTTAATAATTGAGGGCACAAATAACTTATTATACATTTTTAGAAAGGCCAATATGTGTTCTTTTACATAAAAGTTTGAACGTCACAATCCATTAATTACAATAGAACTTATAACGAAATTACTCTGACAAGGTATGCAAAATCTCGAAAATCGATATTATCGATTTACACGAAAAGCAAGCGGAGTTCGATATAAAAGTATCTAGACTTTTTTGACCCAAATGACCTCCACTTTCATCCCCTTAAAGGATTAAAGACATTTACGGAACACCCTGTATATAGGTGGAAAGTCGTCAGCCTTGGCTACCTTTTGACGTTTGCCCATAATTTTCGTTTAAGGAAGAATTTGGCAAATCCAAGCACAAGGTCTGGGAAAATGGAACACTTTATCTGGACATTGCATACTGACTGGGTGAAAAGTGGAAAAAATATAGGCATTACAAAAAAGAAAGTGAAATGCTGTAGGTCAGAGCTATCTAGGTTGGCGAGCCGACGAAAAATGTGCTGAAATGATTGAAAATCGCCTGATAAAATTAATTATATGAAATAAAAAGCCGAATTCGCTGTATTTTTCCCTTTTTTAGCAAAATTTTAATGGCGCATTATTCGAAATAGCATTTCTGCAAAATATCGTTTCTAGATTGACTCACTTCAAATGCACTTCTCTCTTTTATTGTCCGAAGAGGGCATTTTCTAAGCTCCTTTGGGCGGGTATCTTCATTTAGCTGGTGTTTTATTGGCTGACTTCATTGGGATTTGTGCTGAAGGTTTTTTGAACGTCTTCCATGCTCAGAATCACAGTAAGCCAACTCTGACTACACAAAGTGCTCCATCCTGATGACAAGCGCCATTGCCGCATAGCGCGATACCAGTACCAAACATATTACAGGAGGACTGAATTTTCCTCTTGGTCTTCCTTCTAGCATGAGCCACACAACACATTCACAATGCTTACCTTGATGATCGCATATTTTCTCCTCGCTTACTGACCGTATTCGCTGCAGCTAAAACAGTTTTTTTTTGCATTTCAAACCACTGCGTGCAAAACACGGGCTTTGCGTTCATGCTCCAAATCAGTAATATCACGAAAAGTTCTCTGTTACAGATAGAAGTTTTCAGCTCTCGAATATTAATGGCGATAGTGGTAAAAATGCAAATGGTCGACCTAGATGGCAGGCTAACCCTAACGACATTCCCCTACATATACGAATGCACCTAAGCAGATGACCGTGCACCAATTAAATTAAAAAATCTACGCGTGTCGTCGCTTCATTGGCAGAGGATGGGATCCAAAGCCAAAAATGATGTAATACATATATACGTTGGTTGTTAGACCCATGGCAAGCGGCGTGACTGTCTAGGAATAACTAATGCCATAAGAACCTGTCCCATAGCAGCCATGCGAGCCTTACTAAACGTTCCACCCCAATATTTGCAGGTGAAGAAAGAAGCAATCTCCAGTGCTCTTAGAGTAGAACTAACTAAACTGACTAAATTAAATAGGTGTATGTTCAACATGATTCTGTTCATCTAAAATACTGATTATCTAGATTCATAAAGATTTTGTGACAGTCTATAGACTTTTACCAAAATTATCATCTCGGTACGGTTTTTATTCTTCTGCTATTAGGACATCAAATAAATGATGCACTCTTTTTCACTGTTTTCAATTAAGTTTAATAGACTAGAAGGTGAGCTTCATCCGCAAATCTCTGTCGAGCTCGACGAAGATACAAGAATATCTCTCGGCTATATAAAACGAGGATGATAATATACAGGAAGGATATTTTTTAGGCCACAATATACAAAAAACTGATAATAATGGAGTTCCAAAGGATCAATCTTAGGAGCATAAATTTTATATAAAATACGTTTTGAGAGAGACTGGGTTTTGGGAGATGGAAAGTAAAAAATTCAGAAGGGGGTAAGGTGAAGATACCAAATTTGTAGTTAAAGACGAACGCATTTACAGTTATTGGATAACTTTAGTGACTTGGGATGTACCAAGCCATAGAGTTGCTTTCCCACAAAACGATGAACGATGATCGACTTAATGTAGAAAAAGCTGGAAGTTTGCATGTTTAAAGCTCAACTGTAAAGTTCAATTATGGAATTCGAGGCATTTTTGTATAGGTAGTATAGGCATAAGATCTTTTAAAGATTAGTTGGTCTATTGATCTTGTCCAATGGTGGACTCAAACTTGAAATTTGTAGAATCGGTCAGATGGAATAGAAGAATATTTAAAAACATTCCACCATTGGACAAGATCAAAAAGAAATAAAAAAATACAAATTTATTTGTTCGCTTCCATCGTTACTGGTTAATGCCAACTGGAAGCGAATGTTGCTTAATAAGCTACATAAATTAATACATTTGAAAAGTAAAGACATCTGTCTCATTAGCTCAGTGGTAAGAGCAGTCGCCCGGAAAGTGGCAGGTCCCGGCCTCAAAAACCGAACGAGTCGGTTGTTTTTTCTCTTGTATTTAATAATTTGATTTGAATCGCAAAAAAAAAAGTTTTTGTCTAAATTCTTCTAGTTGATTTAGTCTGATTTTCCATACTCTATAGTAGAACAGTAACGAGCTTAGCTTATCCTGTTCTTTTATAAGGTATCAGAGCATAATCTAAAAAAATAATATCCCTAAAACATACGCAACAAAATGCGCAAAAAACAAGGTCTGTTATCTAATGCAGGCAACTGGGAAAATTAGCTCGTCTACTTCCCTTATTTTTCCATTGATAAGCATTAGATCGAGTTACTCCTTTTCAAGTAGTGATAATTTTCACTGGCACCCTAAATCTTCCAAAGCTGGGCGGTATCAGCATGTTAAAAAAAAAACACCTTAGACTATATATGTGATCCCACTCATTATGGGAAATAATTTTTAATTTTTCCTCGAATATTGGCTTACTGGTGAATTTCACACCTTCAAAGCATTACCAACAGGTGGCGCGCAGTCAACTTAGTTAAATTGACTTTTCACGGCGTCAATTTGATAGTCGCGATCGGGGTATTTCAGATCATCAGTGCCATATTGTTCATGTATTTTTTAACAACAGAGTATAGATTAATTATCCAGGTAAGTTCTAGCATGCATAATTTGATAATTTGCAAGAAATATTCAAATTATGCGAATTTTTACATGTTGTGAAAGTGTTGATGTCAATGGTGAGAAAAATTTACGATTTTTATTACTAATTGTGCTTATGAGTGCTGTAAATGCATATGTTTTGCATATCAAACATATTTGCATATTTCTCAAATGTTTATTATGCATTAGATATGAATTTCGCATGGACTTTGCATTGTTTATGTTTTGTATAATGTGGTTGTTGTACTGCCAGAGATTCGTTATTTAGTTTACTCTTAACTACTATATGAATTTTTTTTTCTTTCAGATAATTCCTGAAGCTGCAAGATGCTGTGATGGATATCAACTGGAAGATTTACTTACAGGGAAGAAATAAATATTTCATATATCCAATTCTAATGTTCTCTTATATATTTTAAGCTGTGTTCAACAATTGTCATACCTACATACATATGTATGTCCTTGAAATTTTAATTCGAATAACATGTCAACAGTAAACCTTTTTTCCATCTCGTATCCATAAAATTTTCTTGAGTGACACAAGAGAAATTTGAAGAAAAACTGGGCACGAAATTAAAAGTATTAGAAAAAGCTGCATTGGCTGTGCATATTTAATCGGGATAGTATCAATATTGCCAGGGACTCGACTCTAGACTAGAACCGGTCAGGAAATTTTTATGTAAGGAGACCCAAAACACTTAAAAGGAGAGCATACTAATAAAATTTCTTATAAGGACTCAGGGATTCTATAGAGTGAACCAAAAACTGTCATATAAAATAGATATGCAGCTACCTAGTTTCAATAATCCTTAAATTGTACAAATTCCAAAACTCTTATGCAAAGAGGATTTAATTGGATTGGATTATTTTCTGATTCTGCTTAATTGGAGGCAGAGTTGGATATTTTACAAAAACAAAAATAAAATCTCCTTACGCCTTCTTCACAATTTCCATTTTTGATTTCAATGACTTATGAATACAAAATAAATATTTAATAATGACACGTTTATCGTCGTGTCTACTTACACAATAATAAAGTTTTATTTTGTCTTTATTTCTATTTATTCCTCGCTCTTTCCCTTCCTTCTAATTTCACGAAACAACAATTTTATTTAATGGAATAAAACTCTTCAGACAAATAATTCTTTCCGTCAAGCATAATTCCGGGTATACCTTAAACCTTACGGAGGATTTCTTTCGAAAACTTTTTAACAAGAGATTTCAAGTATCAATTATTATGAACCTCCTCCAGAAAATACTTTCCAATCCTCTCTTTATAAATGAATTGAATTTTTTAGGAGAGGGTTTTCATGAAAATTCCAGAGTATCATTTTCCAATTCATTTAAGTTGTTTGTGGTTGGTAGAGTCAACAGAAAATCTAAACCCGAAAGCTTTAAGCGGCTGAAGGTAATCAAACTACTCGGGGAGCCGCCCAATACTTGGGGCTTGAGTAAGTGAACGAGAAAGTTTCATTTTGCTTAATTAATAAATTATATTAAGTTGTATTGTGTATTTATACAGACATATTTCATGTAATTATTTTAATGGGATTTAACAAAGCTTCCCTTTTGTTATTTAGTATACTCTAAACCCACTTTAATATGTATTTCAAAAGAGTCTAGAAACATTTTCGAAAAGCTATTTTCAATAAGTTCTTGACAGGATATTTTTTCTAGCTTTTTATATTGTGGTGTATATGTTATTATATACTTAGAACAACATTCTCGTGTTTTGAAAAAAATTGAATGAATACATTGAATGCATTCGGCAACGACTAGCGTGACATATGCAATGTAAATTGATTGATTATCTTACCGATTTGGATGGTTCTTATGTTTAGAGATTTCTGATTTACTCACAAAATTTTCTGGTGAGAGAGAGTGTAGTTGCAATTAGACGAACAACCGGCACAATTTGCAAACGAATCAAGACACAAGTTAAATAATATATTCCGAAATAAGTGGATATGTATATCCTGTAAGTTTTTTCATCTGAGAACGAAAACTGCAGATGCAATTTAACTTTTCTACCCAAACTGCAAGCTTTATCGGCAATTACTTGAGGGATCAGAAGCAATATGTAAATTTTAACATTTTATATTCCACTTTTCAACTGGTATCTTCCGGAGTACCGCAAAGATCTATCTTGGGTCCTCTGTTGCTCTCTCTTTTTATCAATTATTTACTTAATTGTGTGAAGGTACAGCAAACTGCATCTTTATACTGATGATGCTCAATTGTATATCTGAAGAATAATTGGATTAGCTGAAGATAGTATTGATAGTATTGACAACATGCTGTATTTGAACCCTACCAAGACCAACTGCTTAATTATAGACAAAGCAATTTCAGATACTTCTTATTTCTCATCTGTCGTTATCAATTGAACACAAATCCCAATTGTCGATTTTGTCTCTAACTTGGGAATTATCCTCAATTGAACTCTTTCCTAGGGTTATCTTATTAATGCTTTAGTTAGAAAAGTATATGCTGGGCTTCGGTCACTCTGAGTGACTAGTAATTTTACTTCAGAGCAAATACGTTTAAAGCTAGCTAGAATGCTTCTGATCCCTCATTTTACCTATGGGTGCGAAATATTTTCTTATCTTTACTATTAATCTATTCGTAAGCTAGGTTCTACAATCAATACTAGTATAATAAGGAATGTTTCTGCTCTGCGTCGTTTAGACCTTTTCTCTCCCTACGTAAACTCCATCCTTGGTTACAGAGTTATGATCTATTTCAAATATCGCGTTGTTATTTTATGCTGTTAAGTCTCGTAACCCCAGCTACTTGTATAATATACTTCAGATTGCGAGATCAAGTTGTATTACTACTTTAAGAGTACCTAGACATAACTGTATAACATACAGGTGATAGTTTTTCATCCAGTGCACTAATATTTCAAGTGGCTGTTTGGGTTAGGTTCTTTTGGGATAATTTGAAATGCAAAGTTTTTAGTTTTGCTATTCAAAAATTTACTAAATCGGACAGGCCCTTTTTGGTTGCCATACCGTACAAAACTTGTGTTTTTCTCTATATATTTGGACACTGCCTGACAACCCGTCGACGTGGAGACTTCTGTACACGATGTTTTCATAAAAATTGCAAATACAATTTCAAAAATGGACTAAATCGCGCAAGCCTTTCTTTGTTTTGTAAAATTTTGGTTCTTTCCTGTATTTAACTTTTGTTTTCATCTAGAGTATAATATTATTGGCCTTGAACCTTTTCTATTGTTTATTTTTAATTTGCAGTAAAAGTTATCAGTTGGCTTTTTTTATTTATATTTTTTAACAGTTCAAAGACCATTTTTATTTCTACTAATTAGGAATGGAAATTAGTCTAATATCCACAAGCTTTCTTGAAGTGATTCTCTGACATAAAGCAATTCCTTTGATATGTTAGGTTAAGAGTAAGCGCGCCTAGGCGATTAGTATCTTACGGTGACTGCGGCGCAGAGTTGACTTATTGTGTCCTCTCCTGAAGTGAGGTTGCGCTTGCAAACTTTATTTGGAGTGGTCAATATTTCCTCAGTGATTTGCAACCCTAAAGCTGCAAGAGTAGGACACTCGAATAAGATATACTTGATGATTTTGTCTTCCCCTTCTTCAAGTCCTCACTCACAGTTCGCTATTGGATTTGTTTATCATCTTCAGACAATACCGGAAAAGGCCATATCCAGATTCCAAAGATGCAGTAAAAAACAACCTGATGGATTGTCTACTGAGGTCAATTAGTTTGCTCATCCGGAACGGAGAGCGGGTGAAGATTTCTAAGAATGGCTGTAAATGCATTAATATTCTACTCGATAAGGAATTTTTGGAAAGAATTGGTCCTGATAATTTAAAAAAAATTTATATTCTTATAAAACTTTCTGGACAAATCTGTATTTCAATCCTAAAAGCAGGCGGTAGCAGTTCATTATTTACTCCCACAAACTTATATCAAATTGAAAAATTTTTGGCAATTAAAGTAGAAAAATTTGAATCTATCCTGGAGGTTAGAGAAATTCCTAATTTTCTCCTCGATTAGCTTTCGGATTGACTATAACGGTTACATAACTACTCTAAAACTTGTATGCTAGCTTGTAATTTAAAATATGTTTCTCACTAGGCTAGAATAGATGTCCAAATGAAATTCTCCAGGTAAAGTTTAGTTTAGTAGAATTCAGAAAAACCGTTCACACCTATTTCTGTATAATGCAGAAACCTGCGACATCAAACTATGAAGATTTTATTGAATTATCTAAGTATTGGAAAATTTCGGCACATTTTATAACTGAAACAAATTTCATTTAAGTGTAACTTTCTTCGACGAATTCGACTTCTTTAGATTTTTATGAAATTTATTTGACTTCTAATAGATTTACAGGGATTTTCAAATAATAATTAATTAATTTTTATGGCCTTTATTTTAGCGTAATCTTATAAAGGTTTCTACTGTTACCGTTTATTGTCTGTTTTCATTAGTTCTATACTCTTTTCATTTTATTAAAGTTTGTAGTTTTTTTTATATAAAAAAAAAACGCTCCAATCAAAACTGACACAAAACTTCAAATGTTTTCATAAACAAAATGAAAAATAAACATTTCTCCCTCGAACTTTTTTGGAAAACACTTTTTAATGTAAAGGAGGAAAAAAGAGCAGGCAGAAAGGGAGGCACGGATGAAAATGAATAAACTTTACTTTGACCACAGGTGGCTTCATTCAATTTTAATTGAAGTTCATTCTGTACCAAGTGGCTGTGTTTTTGAAATCTGGCTAGTAGATGAGAAGTTCTGAATTTACAACAAAATAGCAACCACCGCGCCATATATTAAGTGGCCCTTATGAAGTTTCCTTTCTAGTGACTTTGATGGCAAGTGAATCTTATTTCTTGGTGCAAAGTTTTTAATATGCTTTTTTATTCTCTGCATATGAAATTATAATAATAAGTTCAAATTTTGGCCCCCCGAAAATCATCAGACAATAAGTTGAGATAGGTCAATCCTATTCTAGGTTGTTATTTTTTAGTACTGTTCAAAGGTATGTCTTTCCCTCTCCCTCTATTTCTATGGCGTCCAATTATTTTGGATAGGGAACACGCTATAAAAAAAAAACCTTTAGCTAGCAACACGGAGGAATCTAGAGAGGTAAACACATCATGAATCGAACTAAGAACGGACGCCCCTAGGTCATCCATAAAAAAAAGATGAATTGAAATGAAAGCATCTATTGAGGAAATGAGAGAGATGCCTACACAGAAGTTATTTGGCATAACTGATTAAATGTAAAATTGTAGAAAAGCCGTACTAAGTTTCTCTAGCTGACTTAAATCTACTAAGAGCTGGCGCTGTTTAAGTCCTATACCAATAATGAACTTTTTTCTCAAACCTTGTGCTTAAATCCGACGCAAATATGTCTTGTATTGAGTACACTACTTCACCTTTCTCCTTCTGATTAAAACCTTTTGCTACCCTAGGGTATAGATAAACTCCTAGGGTATACACTAAGCTAGTCATTCCGTTTGTAACGCTCATAAATAATGCTAGTAACGAGAATTAGGATGAAGACCCAAGGATAAAATTGTAAGTTATTTTGATTTTTGCATGTCCGTCCTCCTGTCAATCCTCACGATAACTCGAGAGCGCGTGTACTTACAGAGCTAAAATTTTGTACACGACGTTCTCATAAAAATAGTAAATACAATTTCAAAAATAGGCTAAATTGGGCAATCCTTTCTTGGTGTTGCCATATACAAATTTTGCTTTTTTACGTGTACTGTGAAAACGATCAGGCCTCCACGTTTTTATTATACTGAAAAGTTCTTCAGAATGTGAAATTTTATGCAATTGGTTATAATAATTTTTACTGTCCGACGAACCATTTTAGAAATATCTGTAAAAAACCACTACAACCATCAAACTTACACTGATGTGTGACCAGTAGGACCACGAAATTACATACGGGTATTCATCTAGGGTATCATAAGAATTGGACTTACAAGGAGAACATTCGTACTCGCCATCACCGATTTCGTTCAAATTCGCAGGATAAGTAGGGCTTGACTACAAATGAAATTGACGCAAGTGGGTGCTCCCCAGATGACCAACCGAAACCTAAATAATGCATAATGTAGGGGAGCACGGGGTTTTGAAGTCTTTGAAGGTTTTGTAGGAAAATTCTCAAAATTGCAACTTTTCGCAGCAGTTGTCGTATTTAAATTGCAACAGAATTTGAACAAAAGCGCTAAATTCATTCGGGTAAATGCCAAGAACGTGCATGTACAAAGATCTCTGACAAATAGCGAATAGTAGGTATGCAAAATTTTTGTATAGACTTTATTTCTTTTAAATAGGTAAACGACATCCTATCTTCCCGAAATTTTATAAAAGCGCATCCATAAAAAAAAAAACAAAAACAAAAAATTGGATTAATCGATAAGTTGTAGAAAAACATTTGGAAATGAGTTTTTCAGATAGAATTTTGGCCGTCGAAAATTAAATCTCGCAACTTAATCAGAAGGGGAGAAAAAATATGCTCAAAACATCACAAAAAAAAGTAGCAAAAGGAATTTTGCAAATCAGATAATATTTACCCCACCTCTGTCAGAACACCCGAATTGGAGTAAAGAGGACCTTTTTCCCATTGGTATATATGAATGACCTTTAGACATTGAGTTTATCATCCCATTTTCATGAGATTTTGTACGAGTAGTATTCTACACAGATGATGGTAGAATATAAAATAAATAACCCAACCCCGGATTTTTTTTTAATTATTTTTTTTATATAATAACAAATGGAGGTGGGTTACTACTCTGTAAGCCGCTTCCGTACGAATCTCTTAATAACTTCAAAAAGTCATAAAAAACTCACAATGAATTTAGCCGAGAGATAAAGGTGAAAGCTTTACAGTATAGATAGCTATGCAGCTATTTAATATCAGTTGACAGTAAATTAGAAAAACCTCGCAATCTTATTTTTGTAGATGCTCCTAAACTAATTGTGATCACGACTTCTGGGTTTTTGTATATGAAAGATCACAGATTATGGATAGCTGTAATGAAAATAAAGTGGCTTCAATGTTGCAAATATACCCGCAAGATGGTAGTTATCAAAGTTTTCCGATAAGTTTTAATTGTAACCCCGCGTTCACCTACATTATGTATTATTTCGGTTTCGTATGGCCATCTGGGTTTCCGACTTACGTCGCTTTTATTTCTAGTCAAGCCAAACATATATTGTGAATTTGGACGAAATCGGTGATGACGAGTGGGGACCCTCTCCTTGTTTAACCAATTCTAGCTTTTTTACTTGTTTTTTTTTTTTTTTTATTTAGATATGTAAATATATAAATAGACAAGCCTCCTTCTTCAGTACAAATTTGTAGACCAAGCTCTCTTGATTCGTGTACTCTATGAAGTATCTTCTCGGTCAATATTTTATTCTAAGACTGCGAGAAATTTGGGCTGTTTCTCACAACTTTCGTATACATTTTTGAATTACCCTATGTATGACTGACTGTCTAACTGACCTAATGCTGCAAGTTTGGATTAGAATAATGTCTTATGTGTGTATTTGTTGGCTTTTGAGCTAATATGTATGAGATACAAGAACTTCCAAAACTACGAAAGAAATCGCTTTCAACACTAGTACATGATAAATCTAAAGTAGAAATTTAGGTACCGTTGTGTTGAGATATGGATGGCAAGCTGGGAGTGTTCCTTTGTAAAAATTAATGAAAAAACTGTCAGATTGTCTAAGCAATGATTGCTCATATGGTAACACAGGTCTTCTAGTAATTTTTAGCGTGACTCATATATATTATATCCTCTCTGTACGAAATTAATATATCTACGCTTGAAAGCTGTTGGAAGATATTGAAAATTTATTTCGAAAATGAGTGTTCTGTTGGCGAAGCAGGACGAACTTTCGAAAGATACTGCGGCCTCTATATAATGCATAACTACGCCTGCTGTGCACAAGTCAGTGTAAAAATTCGTGACATTGACATGCTAATTGATAACACAAATAATCTATGTGCGCATCTAAGCCCAAGAGCCTAAACTCCCCATACAGATCTAAGAAACTGAAAAACAACCGCACTAGTCTGAGGAGAATTCTGCATGAAAACCAGCAATCGACGTTTTGTGCATTAAATTCAATAATCATGTAATCAAACGATTTGGTGATGTTGCCTGACCTCCGCAAAGCTGCAATTTAATGTATTTTTGTCGGGTGCCGTTAAAGATCGATGTTACGCAGACAATCCAGAAACGATTCAGTCGCTTGAGCACAATGTATTGATTGATTGAAATAGGGCTCCAAACGACAGGAAATGTACTATAAAATTTAGCTCTCGTTGAAATTTAGGAGAAATTTTCACCAATAGCCCTTAGAGTGCTAAATTTTCATATAAAATTTAGCTCAGCGCAGACCTTGGTGGTAGGCTTACATAAAGGACCTTGCGAAGCTAAGAACAATTCGTTAAAGATTACACTATGACATTGTTTTTCGTATGAATGATAGTTTAATATAAGATTTTACATTTTGCAGAAGTCAAGACTAGCAGAAGAACTTATGCAGATCTGATTCAGGACGTCAGTGGTTTTTAACTGATCTTTACTGACTTCATAATTTCAATCTGTGATCACGGTAAAAAAATTATTTGATTGTTAGACTGCAATTTCAGTAACTGTTATATCCGTATAACAGAACTAAGGTGAAATTGGGACATACGTATGTATGTACATAAACTGAAATTCTTTTACATTTCAAAATCTCAAACTTATGGTACAGTCTTAAACAAGATTTGAATACCTTCCAAATTATATGTTACGAAAAATGCTTGATTTTATAAAATCTCTTATAAATACATATATATATATTAGATAGATTAAACTCACAGCAAAATTATTGCAAGAACAAACACTTTACTTATTAAATGGTTGCTACAATTTTTTCTAGAATTCATGAGCTTGCAGCAATTCAGATTAGTCGTGGTGATTCGTTAAAGTAAGGTGTAGAGAATCTTATAAGGTAGAGAAGAGATTTAAAATTTAGCAAAGCAAACAAAACTGAGACAGATGGTAACATTTTGACTTTATAACAATTTATACCTGCAGGTGACTTATTACCTTAATTCGCAAAGTGCTGAGGGAGTAAGTGGGTATCTCTGCACCCTCCTAGGGCAATTTTAATAAATTATTACTAAAGGAACTTCGGAAAGAGAATGATAAGGTGACGAATAAATGATATCAAGCTTGAGGGAAGATAAGTATAAGCGTCTATGACTTCTTAGATAAAATCCTGCCCAGGAAGAGAAGGATGATTCTGGATACAGAGTGAATTATCGAAAATCAAAAAATAAGTCCTAAGTCATTGCTTATTGGAGATAATGAAATTCATACTTACATATGTAAGTAGACCCGGTAATTATTTGATATATTAAACTTTAAGTAATTAAGTTTGTTAAAAATATTAATTCGTCCAGTTAATCTTTTGACAAAAGTATACCTGTTCAATCCACTTAAAAAGTAACACAACTTTCGCAGAATTATTTTTAGGTGTTAGATGACAACACACAGCCGTTTCCATATTTAATTACGTGCGACATAAAGCCAAAGCTTTGCAACACTTGCTTCTAATTATCATTAGCTCTGCTATTATCTGTACAGACGTACATAATGTATGTGACTGCACATGTATACGTGACATACGTACGTATGTATATGTATATACCTGGGAGTTTATTTCATGTGGGACGACAGTTATCATATAATTTAATTATGTGCTTCTCTCTTATGTTATTATCTAAGGTAGCACCTGGATTTAATTGCTGTATGATAGCAATTTGAGCCTTAAAAGCATACAAAGTAAGATAGAAGGACTTGGTTTAATCTAGACTTAAATAATTGCCACGCAATTTTGTATGACTTAAAGAGGTACCCCATAATGAGAAGGGTACATTTATATGCGTGTGTGCCATGGTGTCCAAGGTACCAGATAGAAGAAAATATTTACTACTCCATACCCAACCCGTTGATCTGAATGTCTACGTAATTGAGTGGTGCGTATAATGGTTATTTTGAAGGTCTTCAGGAACCATATTTACCTAAACTTCCGTCATTTGGTCTGAAACTTACTCACAACTCACTTCTTGACTGTTTAATTCATTTCTGGTATCGGTATGGTCCATACATCACAAGGTTGAGTTCTCTGACCGAATGTCTTTCTAATTTTTATATTTTTATTAATGATTAACAAGCTCTCACTTCAATTTTATTCACCTGAACAGTAGCATCTATAGGCATATGATGAGGTGTGTACTCTTTCAAGTGTATATGGATCTTCTGCGGAAACACTATAAATATGAATTATTTTCACATGTTAAGTTCAGTAGACAATGACCAAAAATAGTCGTATAGGACAAAACCAATCCCGTCTTACTTACAAAACCCTCACAATCCATTTCTCTTTATGGAATGAATATCATGCATTCGGTGAACTCCAAATATCTTAGATTTGGCATTAAAATTTTGCGCAACCTTATTTTGTAATCGAGTAATAAGCAAAGAAATTCCTGATCTTCCTGGAAAATATTTTTTCCGTCAGTCCGCAATTTTAAATGTTTCAATGTCAGGCCAATATTAGAAGACAATTTCTTCATTTGGATACGTGTTGAAAACAGTACACAGCTTACGTTAAACAAAGTAAAAAGAAGTCTTGAAATTATACTAGTGATAGTTAGGTTTGGTAAGAAGGGTGCCGATAGAAGTGCCTAGCCTGCTTGACTTAGACAACCAGTGGTTCCATTGCGCCTGTTGTCCTCATCGGAAAACCTAACCTTTAAATCGTCCTTGATCCATCCTGCTTCCCTTCGGAAACTCAGGATGCATCTGTACTCTTTGCTTGGCAGCTCCTTCAGACTTGGAAAGCAGTAGCTATTTAATAATTTCCTCTTGTACAAATCATTTACTGCTATTCTCAGGCGTCTACCACGGGCTGCTATGGCCCAATGACCCGTAATGACCCCTAAAAAATTTCTGATATATGTTTTGTTGCCATTAAGCAGTGCTCTTGTCCTCCTCCTGTCAAATGCAGGCCACAATTGCCTCGCGATATGGCAGGTTTCCTTGTTGATTTACCGGAGGCTTACCTTATGATAGGCGCCCCTGATAATCTCCTCCATTTCAGAGCACTTTTTGGCCAACTCATTTAACCATATGGGATATCTCTATAGCTAAATACCCAGCATAGGACCGCCTAGTTCCGTGTAGGTATTGCCTCTATTCTAGTCTTGCATAACTGCATTAATTTCCATTTAACTAGCACACCCTCTAGCGCCGTAATAGGTGCCTGGCGGTCAGTGTATACTATATGATCTGCCTAAAAGATACTACATTTGTAAAGATTATTTATGAATTGCAAAATTTAGGTTCCTAAGAGCACCGGCACGACGTAATGTCGTATCATTCACTTTTTTCCCAATTCCTCTGATTAAAATTTCTGTCATATTTTCTTATAGAAGTCATCCTATTCATACCGCTCCGGCTCTAGACTTAACTCGAACCCATCTCCATAATCTCGAATTCAAAGTCTGCCATATCGTGAAATTTGATGAAATCTTCCCAAGTTGAAACAAACGTCTATGGACCAGCTTATTGTCTTCTTAATTTTTCTTCAATTAAAAGTCACGTGCAACATCATCTTCTCTTAGAATAAGATCAATTATATCAAATATCCAATTCAATTTTCCTTCTGCTCACCAAAAGAAATTTCGTACCATTGACGATCTTTCTTGCAATCCCTATATGCATTTCCATGCAAAAAAAATACAGTCCCACACGCAAGATTCCGGCTACCGCTTTTATAAAGAGAGTTTCATAAAATTGGAAGTCATCTGGCAAACAGACGCATTTTTCCGAAAATCATTTTTTAACATTATAGATATTTATGAAATAAAAGCAATTATGAGTAAAACTGTACAAATAGACAAAAATGTTATCTTGATTGGTTAAGAAACGTCGGACGAAAAATTCTATCCTTTTCTAAAAGAAATGTCAGAGTACCAATGTATAAAAGTTAAAAAATGTCGAGATGTTTTTGAAAATTCCATACAGACTTATTTTTAAAAAAATAATACACGATTTTCGAAAATTCGACCTTCTGTTGAAGAATATTTTGAAAATTCGAAAATTCAAAAACATCGATATCCTTTTTTTAACTTAACTTGTATAATTTTGGTATAACGGCATTATGGTAACTCAAAATTCTTTATAAACTAGGCTGCATGACTTCAGATTGCACCGATTATTTACGAACTAGCAGCTGTCTTAAATAAGTACACTTGATATGGTAGGTACATTTAGGTAATAAACAGAAAAACATACGGGTGTTTCCCACTAGGAGGTCAGTAGAGCGGGAGGTGATAGTAATCAGATAGATGAACAAAAAATTGTATAGCAGGGGCAGGGGGGGGGGCGCATATCAACCGTTTGGGAGTTACAGGGTAATTAAGAAAAAAAGCTAGTTTTTCACAAAACACCCTTTATATTAAAAACTGCATGGTGCATGGTCACAGTTAGGAGCTCGTAGTATGTAGAACTCTATGGCCTTTAGAACGACTGCTCAATCAGCCCCGTAGCCCTCTCCCATCAAGAATTATGGTTGTCTAAACTCAAAATTTCGTATTTTCTTACCTTTTTTTTTTAATTTAACCTCTTTATTTTTGCAAAAAGGTCGTTAACATAAATTTTTTTTATAAAAACTGTAACTGTCGACTCTCCTCATTAATATGATGCTATCTGGAGCCTATATATATATGATGCTATCTGAAGCCCTATAAGAGTTATTAGCTCTAAACCTATTCTCAAACCTATTTTCCAACCTATTCTCAACGATAATTTGTTCCCTTACACCGTCATTTTACAAAATATCGTCTAATTTCGGTGTGACCTGAATAGGTTATGAGTTAATAACTGTTTAAAGCCTGGTGTTAACACATAGAGTGTCATGGGTCAACTTAAAGAGGAGAGTCTACAGCTTACAGTTTTTATAAAAAAAAGTTATGTTAATGACCTTTTTGCAAAAATAATAAAAGTTAAATTTAAAAACAAGGTAAGAAAATCCAAAATTTTGAGTTTAGACAACCATAATTTTTGAGGGGGAGGACTATGGGGCTGATTGAGCAGTTGTTCGAATGGCCATGGAGTTCTGCACACAATCACCTTCTAACTGTGACCACGCACCCTGTAGTTTTTAAGATGCAGGGTGTTTTGTCACCCTGTAACTCCTAAACGGTGGATATGCCCCCCCCCCCCCCTTGTCATACAATTTTTTGTTCCTGTGAGTACTATCACCTCCCGCTCTACTGAGCTCCTAGTGGAAAACACCATGTATATTATATATTATACGGCACCCTTTTAAGCTATTCATAAGCATATTTTAAGCTCGATCTATATAAAAAAAATCAAATTGGCTAATACACGTACATACATATGTATGTATATACTTACATGCTCGAAGACACTTGTCCGTTCCAGGCTATGAAAACTTGTCTTTGCTTCTGGATTGACGAAAGGTCAAAGCCAACAATTTCGGTTTTAATTAAACACTAATGAAAGAATCGCTTAGTCTTAAGAAAAATAACACTTCAAGTGAAGACATATAAGGGTCAAATTAGTTATATTAAATTGGGCCTTTCTTCCTGAGTTAACGACGAAAAAAAGAATCCTTTCAAAAATAACATCGATCCAATTTTGCTACCGCACCGCAGGCACCCCCTTTGGGTAGAAATATTAATGGTCTCGAATACGTAAGCTATCTTGCATCCGAATTTTTTTCCGGCCGTACTTAGAAAGGCTCTTTCAGATGCGGGTGTGAGGTAATACTTTCTGCGAATTTAATTAACAAGAAAAAGGAAAAGTCTTGTTATACTGCCAATTAGGACTAAGTTGAATACATATAGTATATGTAGGTATATATGTGGGTAGGCAGTGTTAGTGCCGAAAGGTATTTACTTTTTGGGGCTATTTTACCTCCATTTCAAGTCGCTTTTTGTTTGACTTTCTTTGAGAACTTTTATTATTCTTAAAAAAAAATGTTTTAAAAATGATTTAATAATGAATTTTTGGTGGACGTAATTTTTGTGTATTTTATAATTATAACTTTAATTTAATTATCAAGAACATTTGGTATTGATTGTGTATCTTTAGTTGTTAGATCTCTCGTTGTCATGCTTGAAGTACTTTAATAAGAAATTTAAGGCATAAATTGGAGTTACACAAGCGAAGGTTTTTACAGAACAATGGATAATAAAGTGGCGCAAAGATGCACATCCCACCGGAGCCGCCAATATTTGCTATAGTATTTTAGAGATAATTTACTACATTGCAGACATTGGATCGGTTATGTAGGTATAATGCACTATATCTATAATTAGTACTTGTGCACAAGGTAATTATGGGGAATGATATAGCCAGTTTGTACAGGCTTCCACTCTGGAGCACTTTATTTTTTTAACTAAAGTCTACTGGAATTCTCATCAACTTAGTGAACACCATCACCGTTGAACTATGAGGTGCACTAAATTTTACCTGAAGTATTTTTTAGTACTCCGAAAAAGACAATTAAGAGCTGTGATCACCATTATTACAGGTCACAGTGGGGTCCACGCTATCACACGTATTTTCAATCTGGCTTATGTATGTTTTGCGCTTGGGTTCTGTTGGGTATGGTCAGTAATATTTAGTCCCTAAAAATAACATCACAAAAGAAAAGTTTTTGGGTACAATTTTTATGGTTTTATATGGTTATATACATACATTTTTTTTATTGGCTAAACGAGAGCATAAGGTAACTATTCAGCTTGGTAACTATCAAACGCGGACACTACGGAAACTACCAACCTTTGTAAATACCAATCTTCAACTTGCACGTCACAACTATCAGAATTAATTGTTGTTATTATGCCATTATTATGCCAAGTGTCGATTTGGAAGAATATATCAGTGATTCTATTTAGCATGCTTTCTAGAGAAGCAATAAGTGGACCTGGCTTACTATTAGAATATGAAAAATGGGTGTTTGGAGTCGACCTCTTTATATATATTAGTAATATATACAATAACTGATTTTTGTGAAGTGCAAATAGAATAATAAGAAAATGACAAAATAAAATAAAAAATAAATAAAACAAAATTAAGAAAAATGCATTTAACTTCTTTAACCATGACAAGGTCCTTACTCACTGTAAGGACCTGAATTAGTTTATCTGCCACCTTGTTTCTATTCGTGAATCAATAGTCAAATAACATCAAAGTATAATGTACTGTATGCTACTTTTAAGGTACACTACCCGCGCACTATATAGCAGCCTGCAGGCCTTAAAAATTCAACGATGAACATACAACTGAAGTACTTATTACGTCAAGATAACTTGACTCACAAAGACATTTGTACCTTGTAAAAGTCGAGTAGTGCAATAGGTTCAAAGCCTTATGCACTGATAAAGAGTTGTAACTTTTGAAGAATAGCGCACACATTCATTTCTACTTCTATTCTGCGTGGACCTCATTCTACTAAAAATCGGTAAATGCTGAGAGTAGCCATAAAAATTATACAGATTTTCAAACAACAAATTTTCTGATCAGTAAACAAGTTTAATTCTATCAGAGGGCCGAATAACGTAACTTAATGTAGGACCCATGTAAATCTGTTGAGAAGTATTGACCAGACAAGCGATTTCAAGAAAGCTCTGGCTCAAGATATTTCCTGGGAAGCCTGAATTTTTGCTAATGAGGAGCCGGAATGATGAACGTAATCTTATTGTAGTTATCACCTCGCCTCTTTGGAATTATGAAGATCGTATGCAAGTTCCATACCATACAAAACCTGTATAGACGAGGAAGAGGTGGAGTGGAGGAGGAATACGCTTGATATCTACTTTTTCTGCGATTTGGGGGAATTAGTAGACAAGGAATTGTGGTATCTAGTATGGTTCATTAACTCTTGTGGTTGATTTTAGCGTACCTCCTAAATATAGGGAATCTTTTCCAGATAGGATCCTAATAAGCTGGCATCACAATGATGGTCATCTAATAGATGGTATAAGTATGGCTGGTCATTTACACTTTCACGATGACCGCCACTCTAACCGAACCTAACCTAAGGCATCCAACCAGCTAAACGGGTTAATGACAAGATACCAAGAGACGGCTTTAGAGAAACCCACTAAGCGATTGATGTCCCTACAATTCTGAGTTACCTTTTTTTTAATTTTCCATTTTTTTATCCAAACTTTTGCTTGGAAAAACAAACATGCATGAATTAAATTCTTTCCTACCCAGTTATTCATATAAGAATTATATTATGATTTTTCTTTTATATTTATATGTTGTCTTGTCATAGATATGAGCTGCTATTGCAGTTAAACGTCTACCTTATTCTAACTATGGACCAATTATAAGCATGTCATACCTTCGAAAAGAATCTCAATGCTTGTGATACTGAAATGGTCTCGAATATGTAGTTAAAAGAAGTGATCGATCGCCAATCTGTTAAGTTATCAAGATCATTACTCAATGGACGAAGAGCTTTCGAAATAAAGGAATTTTCTCTTAATTTCATACTCATAGGATCTTTAAAATGAGGATCAGCGGCAAGCTCTAATACCACTATTTACGGCCACTCTCAGATAAATATTTTCCTCACTTTCGTAGTTCATAAGTTTTGTTTGATATGACTCTGATTTGAGTTCCTCTTATTTGACATAAATCGGGACTTATACCTCTTGATGATATAATTACACAAAGTGATAGTTATCAGTATATGAAGTAAGCTCTATCTAAATAGTGATATGCAAACAGGTGTCATATTCATACTTAGAAATATTACTGTTTATATAATTAAAAACCCGACCTGAAAAGCATTTTATTGTTCGCAGTTTAAAAATCTCTTTTGACACCAAAAAAAAAAGGTAAAGAAAAAATGGATCTTTTTTTCTCAGTGCTATCTACCGACACACAACTTTTCTGCAGTAATTTTCTTCATCTCTGCAGGGACAAGGGTAAATAAGTGTACGTGACCCAAGGCGAATCTGAGTTGAATTTGAATTATTCGAGGTAGATATGAATAGGATGACCCAATTCATCAGTGACCATGACGATGACATATATGAAGGTATCGGTACTCTTGTCTTTCAGAA
Organism: Dioctria rufipes; assembly: GCA_963924295.1. NCBI lineage: Eukaryota > Metazoa > Arthropoda > Insecta > Diptera > Asilidae > Dioctria > Dioctria rufipes. The sequence continues at coordinate 17,333,642 of OZ002740.1, forward strand.
GGTTGCTACAGAAATTTTAAAGAAGTTTAACTATTTGAATTGATGGAACCATGAAAGGTTGCAATCCTACCGTTTTACTGTGATAGGAATAACAGCATCGTTGTCGTCGTTGAATGTTAGTTTTTACATTCTATAAGAGGGGATTCCTTATTTGTTCAACTTGGCATTTATGTCTATAGAAAGAAAATATCCCCACAAAATGTTTTTTTCTTCTTTCATTAAAATATTAGTTAATGGTTGGGAAAATAGGTAACACTGTGAGAAATTTATGAGCTGACACAATTTCATTTTCAATTGGAGTTGTGTCCTTCATCGCGCACAATCTTCATTAAACAAATGTATACCATCTCTATAATGTGAAGTTTGTTTAGATGTTTAAATTTCAGTCTGCAATGATTTTGAAAATAACATGCTCTGCTTAAATTCTAATTTCCTTTTAGAAGAAAATTAAATATGGTGCAAGCCACAATTATGTTTTTCCAGTTTTTAAGTAATTAACTGGCTTCTTTAGTGAAGAATTATACCAACATCATCCTCCCAATGTTGTTCAATTGGTTTCTATGAGAGTTTAAATAATATTCTTCCACCTATTCCATTTGCTTCTACCTAGTTTAGTCAAGTATCTTAATATTGAGATGCGTTGAGGAATTCATCCAATTTGCCAGTTGAAATGATCTGATGCTTACAATGTTGCACCCTATTCTGACTTAAAGAAAAGTTGAAACCATTAGGTGAAACCTTAGAAATAGTCAAATTGGGTATATTTTCTGGAATTGGTACATTTCTTGATCTAACTAGTCATTTATAATATCTTCTGGTGTGTAACTTGTGAAATTTCTGTCACAGTAAAATAATATAGCTACGTTGATTCAGGGCCCTGAAGAAATCTGTTCGAGTTAGTAGACATATGCAAGTTCCAGTTGAAGCTGAGTATGAATTTCTTATTTCGGTAGAAGTTTTTAAAATTGACTCTGAATTTCTCTGCGCTACGTATTTTAAAGGGGATGACAATCACTTTCATTTAATTTATGGCATTTAACAATTTCGGCAATGGGATCCCCTGCAACATCTCAAACCCAATATTGGAGCCACTCTTACCGAATCGCTTTTCTTGAAACATTGGGTACCACCGAAGTTCCGAAATTAAAATACAATATTATCAAATCTCAGCAAGTAGGGTATATTTTGAAATAATTGCAAAAAATTTAAATTTTTATAAAGAAAAATATCCCGGTGGGTGAATAATTTTATTTACCTCTATTGGAACTTTGAATGTGTGTCAAATTTTAAGTAAATTGACTTGGTATTTACTTTAACTTGAAAATATTTTATTGTGATTCGAACTTAATATTTCTGCTAAATTCGTTATTTTACGTTCGCACTAGGTCAAGTAAACTTACTTAAAAAAATATAAAAATTAATAAGAAAAATAATTTTTAGTTACACAGTTTTATCTAAAATACCCCAAAAAGTAGAAAATACTTAAATTATTTAGTTAGGTATTCACAATCTTCAAAATTATAAACCAAGAAATCTTATATTCGAAGTTCTAATCTAGAAATAAAATATTTTGCTGAACGCATCAAGGCTTTATTTCGCTAGGCTGTAAGCCAGGGAGTTCAAGGGTATTCTTGGCAAACGCACTAACTAACTCAAAAGTTGTATCTTTAGGTACTTCTCCTTTAAAAAGAAAAAATTTATTTAAATTTGAGACGAACTTATTATTGAACAAAAATTCAACATCTTTTTCACAAAAAGAAAAAAAAATTATTTAGTCTATGCGGTCTTAAGAATTTCAAAAGTAGCGTTAATATATTTCTTTATCACTCGTTGACGAGAATGTGTTTGAGTTATGTTGGTACTGTCGGCATTACTTACGAAAGTATTTTTAAATTTTAATTAATATTTTAATATTAGTTATCCCCGATTATTTTATTTACCACCTTTTGGGTAATTATGAGGCAGTATCGACTTCCACGTGAACGATATCCTCAGGATCCTTCTTCAGGTTGACAGAAATATTTGTGTTTTTTCATAGGTTAAGTAAAGAAAATAAATAAAAATAATAATAACTTAACTGCCAAATTTATTTTTGGCTAAGTCTTTTTATACATATACAAAAGAAATAAACTCCTTACCTTTTTTTTTTTGTCCTATCTATCAACTTCCTTGCCGGAAGATCTCAGTTTTAGAGTTCCGAGCGAAAAGAGTGACAACGGAAACCTATTACTGTGCCTCCGCTGTCTATCCGTCTGCCAGAGGGCTGTATCTCATGAACAAAGTAGACAGTTGAAATTTTCACATGGTGTGTATTTCTCTTGGAATATAGAGAGTACGGGAAGTGTGATAAGTCAAATTTGGTGTAGTCAAATTCTGGTTGTGTTAGTATCTGTTGCCGCTGTAGTGAAGGCTCAGTACAGCCGTGTAGTAGAATCAATATAGAGAGCGGGGCAACGAGGTATCTAGTTGAAAATATTACGTTTGCTCCCATCGAAAATGTTCTTATTCGCTGTCACTACGCCAACATATCCAGGGAGTTTCGCAACTGTCACAAACGCAAACAAATCACGGTGGAGGAAGGATTTTTTTTTCGATATTTCATCGCTTTTGTTATGCATTTTTAATTTAATTTAATATCCAAAGGTGTGTAAAGTACACAAAATAATATTTTATAACTATACTTGCCTACAAAATGATTTCCCACGTCATACCTTGGTGTTGTTGTGGCAATTTTTCACCGAACACTTCATTCCGAAATTACATGAACATCACTTAGAAATATATCACTATAATATCAACAGATAATTACTTGCACTCTTTACTTTATTTAGCACTATTTTTAAATCACTTTTCACAAGTTTTAAATTATATTTAAATTGTTGCAAATCTTTCGCAAATTAAACGATTGACAGCTAAACATAGATTTGTCTCTTTCTTTAATATAATGCTGAACTACTTCACGTCACGAATTTTACAGGTATCAACACTTCCTGTTGTCTCTATATTCTAAGGTATTTATATGGTAGCAATAACAACAAATAATAAAAATAAAATAAAGTTAAAATTTTATGGGGTTCCCCATACAATAAGCTTGTACGATGGTACGGAACCCTTCGCGTGCGACTCCTGCACGCATTTGGCCGGTGTTATTTTAAGATTGTTCTCCCTATTTTATTGTTGTAGGGTAGATTGGGTAGTGTTGTATAATTTCGACTTCAACAGCTTGTAAAAGCCATGATATGACATCTGGATCAGAACTGATTACTGTTCCATACTTATGTTCTATATAACTACGATTAGGCTTCACAAGATTATATAAAAGTTAAAAGGTAAAATGTAAGAAATGGTGGTTGTAACAGAGGATGGGGTCAAATATAACACACACACAACAAAAAAAAAATAATAATCACTCATCTTTAAGATAATTACAGCTCTTAGGAAATATAACTTAGGACCTTGTAACTTAGATTACTAAAAACACACCCTTCACCTTTAATAAAACACAAAGTAAACAATAAAGTAACTTTTTCGAGGCTAAGCAAAAAATTTGATGACTATGATTAGTCGGTATCACAATTATGGCACACATAATACTGATCTCCAGCAGGGTACGCCTTATGAGCCGAGTTTTATAAAAAATGGATAACCAATTTGTTTTGGTTGTAATTACAACTTTTATCCTAATTGAGTGATTGCTTATTATGTTCATCATGTTTATTTAATTTCTTATTTTTACTATAAGAAATGTTGTAGGATTTTTAACTACCATATAAATAAAGATATAGTTTTTTCAGCTTTAGAGCCTTTCGAAGGTACCTTTTGACAGTGTTCCTTACCAAACCGTTGGAATATTATAAATTAATTCAAACAAAATTTTTCATTCTTAGGCCAATTTCCGAATAAAAAAGAACCCAATAAAATAAACATTGGTTAAACATTGGTTAAACATTGTACCACAGTATCTTCCAAGAAAGAATCATTTCAGATTAGCGCCCAGATAATTTCTCTTTCAAATTTTTATTTCTTGGACCCTTCCGAGTCTCAACTAACTGGACTCACAGGCGTCTTGGACCATTCAGGTGCCCAGGCATATTATATTTCAATACAAGCTACGTCGTAATTTGACAGATTTGGTTTCAAGATTTGTTGTGCTAACGGAGACACATACCATTCTATATTAAAGTGGAGCTCAAGGCCTCCAGTGCAGTTGACGTTGGGGTCAACCTATGCTGCAGAAAATCCGTCGTATGCAAGACTATCAGGTATGTTGTCATTGGGACATCTTGACCTCCAACAGTGGGATTAACTGTTGTACACTTATGGACAACATCGCGCTCCTTTCACGGTTGATCTTGCCGTGAAGGAATTTCATTGGGAAAACTTTATGCAGACTTATTTTGAATCTTTCGAGTAAAGCTTTGAGTAATGGTCTTAGATTTCTGGAATAAAATCAATTAATCATAACTTGACACAACGTCATAATTATTACTACCAATTGGAGCATTTCAACACTGCATATATAGTATATCCTTCCTCCCTCCAAAATCCAATTTCGATATGAAAATATTTTCCAGGGATCACCTTCGCCTAAATAACAATGTGTTAGTGGCTGTTTTAATAACTTCGCCCAAATAAAATTGCATGCAACACGGACAAAAATATGTTACAAACATCCTGACTGCATTAATACTGCACACATTTTATGGAAAATAAGGCAGAAGAAGATCGCAAAAAATACATATATATGTACCTATGCCTACATAGATAGAAATCAAAATAACCATAGCTACAATACAGGTCCAAGTAAATTGTAATTTATTTTTCACCACAGGATAAAATCATGAATTTTTAATTTATTTTTAGAGCTCATATTGCATTTCCACATTCAATTTTAATTGATCGAATTTCGATATTTGGAGCCTAGCAACCACACTTGGTGGTTGTGAAGTTTTGTGCTGCAGGTACCTACGTTATAGAAAAACTATTAATTGCGAAGCCCTGCTTCCTGTCTGAAAAATTCACTTTTCCTCTGAGCTGTTACAACTGGATGATGATGGTTATATGTACAATATTCATGTTAATAATAATTTTAAATTTTCAACTAACGAAGCTATTGGCCCTAGCCGATCCTACTGTTAGTCCAGATCGTTGTATTATAAAAATAGAAATAGGAAATATTTCTAACAGTTTGCTAATGTATTTACATTATGCAGATATACAATTACTAAAGATGCATAAAAAAAGAAAATAAGGAAAAAAGTTAAAGGTATACTGATTCTGCAGAAATTGGTATAATGTATTTGCGCTTGTTCTTTGCTTTTATAATGAGTTGTGTCATAAAGTACCAAATTTTAATTGTTATTGTTCAGCAAATAAGTCACTAGGAGTTGCGGCTCTCTTTGATGGTTGCTTTACTTATGCCAAGGGATAGATTCTCGTTGCCTCATTCTAAAAAAAAAAAATTGAATAACTCTGAAGGTGCTGAGATTGACATTAGTCATACATTTGTTAAGTCCCATAAATCCCTATGCATGAGCATGAGCCTTTAAATATTGTGCGTGATAAATTGTGAGACTGCTTAAAATTTTTTGAACAAGTACTACCCTTGTGTATAGAACTACATAGTGGTTGCGAAAATGATTCCTTGTTATAATGTCAGATGGCTCCACTTGTACCATTTTGAGAAGTTTTGTGCGCGCTCAGTCGGTAAAAGTTCTGCAACTGTAGTTAATACAAGGGGTTCAAGGGATTAGCCGTAAGAGCTTTTAAAATTGCCTGAACGATTGTTTGTTTAAAAGTGCTTGTGGTTTTTCATGGCAGATATACATATTCATGGTCTGAGTTTTGCTCACGTTTCGCTAAGCAAAGCTGAGCAACTAAAGTTTGTACAAGGGGCGCCGTAAGAGCATACCCAAGCAAACTAAAAAACTATACAAAGGCTGGGAAGCAGACAAGGCCCAATAGATTAAAAAATCCACGATAACTGGCGCTGAACCGAATACAGTGGTACCTCGACATACGAGTTTAATTCGTTCCGCAACCTTGCTCGTATCTTGAATTACTCGTTTTTCGAAGCAAATTTCCCCATACAAAACAATAGAACTACCATTAATCCGTTCCAACCCCCAAAATGTCACCCCAGTTATTTTTGTTACGTGGTTTTGAATAATAAAAACGTATTTATAAATGACAAATATTTATTGTACAAAAACAAAAAAAGATTATGTAAAGAAATAAATTAGATATTCTCACTGGTCTTTGCCTTTTTCGCTACATTTTTCTCGCTTTCACCTGTAGGCCGTTTAGAAAAAAACATGTCCAAGGAGGTTTGTTTCTTCCTCCCTCTCAGAATGTTCCGGAAATGAGTTAGGCAAGTGTCATTAAAAAGATCAGATGCACGACCTGTTGCAACTTTTTCTGGGTGTTTCTTTTCCACGAACTGGGAAACTCTCTCCCACATTCCTAAGATCTCCTTTATCTCACTTGTAGAAATAACCTCCTCCTCCTCTGACTCCTCGAAACCAATTTCTTGCATAACCTCCGCATGCTGCTGTGACTGTAACTCTTGTATCTCCCCAGTCGTCAGTTCCTGGGTGTGCTCCTCGACGAGCTCGTTCACGTCTCTCTCTTCCACCTCTAGACCCATGGATTTCCCCAGAGACACAATCTCCTCCTCTACTGACATACCGGGCTCCAATTCTTCGTAGATCCTTTCAGCTACAGCTTCAGGCCACAGCTTTTTCCATGCAGAGGTCAAGGTCCTCGTTGTAACACCCAGCCAGGCCTGATCGATAATTTTTAGGCAAATCGCGATATTAAAGTGGTCCTTCCAGAACTCTCGAAGGGTGAGGTTTGTATTATCCGTCACTTCAAAGCAGCGCCGAAACAGATGCTTGGTGTATAGCTTCTTAAAATTAGAAATCACCTGCTGATCCATGGGCTGCAGGATAGGAGTGGTATTTAGTGGTAGGTAGAGAACCTTTATAAATTTGTAGGATGAGAAGGGCTTGCACGGGTAGGTTTTTTTCCTGTAGATATTTCTTAACAGAAGGGCGGAAAACCAGGTTTACCCACTCCACAAAGAACTTCCTGGTGACCCATGCCTTCGGGTTCGACCTCCACATAACTTGCAGTTTTGTTTAAAAATCTTATGTGACTTAAATGCTCTGGGGTTTTCCGAATTGTATATGAGCAGAGGCTTGATCTTGCAGTCGCCACTCGCATTGGCGCACAGTGCTAGAGTCAATCTGTCCTTCATAGGTCTGTGGCCTGGCATCATCTTCTCCTCTGCCGTTGTATGTGTTCTATTCGGCATCTTTTTCCAGAACAGCCCTGTCTCATCACAGTTGAAGACTTGCTGAGAGATATATCCTTGGGCGCACGCGCGGTCGCGTGCTACCGGCCGACCTGCTAAACCGAACTCGTATCTCGAATTTCGCTCGTAACTCAAGGAAAAAAATCACTCGCTCGCCGGCTCGTATCTCGAAAAACTCGTATGTTGGGGCACTCGTATGTCGAGGTACCACTGTATAGGGAAACCCGTAATTTTTTCTTAGAAATTTACAGAAAGTTTTTTCCTGACAACCGTTGCTTGAGCCACTAAAGCTGAAAACACAATGCTACGGTCATTAGAGATCATCAGCTTAAATTTCAACTTATTCCTATATCTGATAAAGAATAGAATGAGATCCGAGCTGATGAACGCTGATGGCAGTCGCATTGTGTTTCCAGCTTAATAATTTTTATGAGCATGGCATTCATTTCTTCTTAGAAATTTCCAGAAAATATTTCGGGAGAATTTTTATTCAGTCTGGTGGCCGACTGGAGTTATTTTCAGATGCAATCATACAATGTGTGCCGTTGTTGGCCACCAATGCCTAACAATTCTAAGGAAAAAATTTCCAGCAAATTTCAAAGAAAAAATTGCGGCTTTCCCTACATCAGGTCCAGCCATCGCTTATTTTATATTGAAGCGAGGCATTGCTGGCTTACCGTTCGATTACGTCCCCTCTACAAAAGAAACGCCTTTACAACACAACATGGTACTAAGTCAAATTGTGTTTCGCAACCACTATATATAGTTCTATACACAAGGGTACTACCTAATGCAAAATTATCATACTCTTGCGTTGTCAGTTACTCAGGCTTAAGAGCTTTTGGCGGTCCAGCCACGAGTTTATTGCAACATGAGATAAATTAACTTAGATCTAAATGAGTAAGAATTCACAAGGATGCGGTCCAAAGTCGAATTAAAACGAGCTAATGGCCTGGCCCTCTAATAGAGAGCTCTCTCCCTCTCTCTCTCTCTTGTTGTATTATGCCATATAAACTCTTCGCAATGATAGCTTTCTTTGGTTGAATAAAAAATTAAAGAACTTTCAAAAAGTGATCCGGATTTATATGGAGTTTTTCAAATCTAGTTCTAAGTTGTCTCAGCTGTAACCAACCAGCTTCACGTCTTCTTAGAATTCTTAAGATCTATCTATTTGCGATTCAGGATTGCCTAGATGCAACAACTACGAGGGATGGAGGAATAAAGGAAATTAATCCCTTAACTAGGGATGGCCGATACCGATACGATATTCGAAATATCGATATTTATCCCCCTATTATACAGGTAAATCGTATCGATATTTTTATACTTTAAATAACAGATAGAAGAATGCCGTGAGCGTCGCACTATGATACTCTGAGCATGTTTTATTCATAAAAATTTTTCTGTTAACAGGGGGAAAGCTTTGGCGTTCGAATGTATTTTGAGAGCGACTTCCTTGGAAGAAAAAGTGGACTTTTTCCTCTCATGAATATGCGAAACTGGTGCGTCGTGGAAAATGACTTCCTATTTGACAAATTTTCACAGCAGAACATTAATGTCCCTGAAAGAAAGAACGGAAGAAATATATGCGAAATGAGGTAACTGGGGTGTATGTTACCCATGTGCGATACTGACAGTACTCGAGAGACCACTTTTTCGCTCGTCACTGTGAGAAATTAGTGCATCGTGGAAAATGACTTCCCATGAGAAAAATTTTCACATCAGAGCACTAATTTCCCTGAAAGAAAGAACGGAAGAAATATATGCGAAATGTGATAACTGGGGTGAATGATACCCAAGTGCGATATTGATAGTACTACGGGAGACCACTTTTTCACTCGTGATTGTGCCAAATTGGTACGCCGTGGAAAATGACTTCCTATGAGAAAAATGTTCATAACACATCACAAATGTCCCTGAAAGAAAGAACAGAAAAATGATATGCGAAATGTAGTAAGTGGGGTGTATGTTATCCTAATAAATGAAAGTGAGATTTTCGGCGATAAAAACGTTCCGAGGAAGTTTTCTGGATCAGGAAAAGAGTACACCACTCAATAGTACTCCGCGAGACATTTAATTTGATATGCAACAACATAGTATACATTGCTTAGTATTATATTTATACATATCAAATATCAAATCGACGATACCAAAAATATATTGGTGTATCGATATTTTGAAACAAAAATATGGAAATATCGGTATATCCATATTTTACCAAATATTGTCCATCCCTACCCTTAGCTCATCGGCCTTTCACTAATCTTCTAAATAATTTTTAATAATGCTATAAATATCTGAAGCGTCTATAATTAAGATAGCAGCTACAAACACTATCATGCAAACTATTCATGCCGTACTCTCAAATTAGCGAAGCAAAGTTCGAGTTGTGTATAGAAGTAACAGCAGCTTTACCCATTTCGAACGATTTTTCGATTTCATATAATAAGAATAATATTTATTGCCCTAATTTAGATCTATTTAGTTATGTAGTTAGCATATATTATATGTTGCATTAGTTAGAATCTTAAGCTTGAATTCTCCTTGACATATATTACTACTTAAGTGTAGCTGTTGAAACTTAGATAATGTTAATTTAGCATTTTTTTTGCTATTTTAAAGTAGAGTTGAACTAAACTAATTAACTGATTTAATATATTTACATAGAATATAAAGGGTGGGCCAAGTATTTTCCTGACACAACCATTATTATGAAAATTTGTGTGATTAGTTTAAAAGAAGAACAAAGCTATTCTGTCTTTAAACTAATTAAATAAATGTCCACCACCACAGTATATTAATCTGCTCCCTCATTGAAACCGTCCTTCTCGACAAAATTAATTTCATAATGCCGTTCGTACTCTATTCGAGTAGTCAAAAGTTAGTCCCACACATTTCCATATTAATTAAAACTCCCAAATATCACAGTATTGGTTGGTGCACAAACTTGGCAACAATGCAGCGGATTTGAGAATGTTTCGAGCTACAAATTCGATATTATCAGCGGTAGTGTAGGGTGTTGAAGAGCAACTATTGAGCACATAAATCATAAATGTTGCTTTCATATAAAAAAAAAAGCAAAAAAAAAAAAAAAATCAGGACGAGAAGAAAGAACTAATAAAAAAAGCATTGTTTTGCTCTTTTATTAGTTCTTTCTTCTCGTGCTGCAGGCAGGAGATTGAAATTTGAAATCCACGTGTTTCAATATAGGGGATTTCTCTGCTTGTAAAAATAACATCTAAAATGAAGAAGGTTGATTGGAGGTCATGGTCAAGATTGGAATAATCACATGAAAAAGCAATAAGTACTCTTTTATTTTTAATTAAATATTTTGGGTGATTTGTGCGCGTGTGCGGCTGGTTGGCGTATTCAGTTTTTCAATTGCCTCTTTTTTTACATATTTTTTATTTTTGCTTTGCGCAAATTAATTTCCTGATTTTGTTTTTTTTTTATTGCTTTGCTTTCTTTTTTTTATAAGCTGTACAATGAATATACATTATATGATTTTAATTAATTCAACTCAGTCCTGTCTTCTATTTAATAGGTTCCGTAGTTTAATCTCCACAGTGGACAAACTACTTGGCGTCCTGTACAAATTATATTTATTTTGAGACCCACACTTTCCCCTGAGCAATCCTAGTTACGTTCGGAGGGAAGGTAGCACACTTCCACTCTATACATATGTTTTACCTTTTGTATTAATTCTCTTCGAAGTATAAAGATTCAAAAATGTATACATAGATTTTCCATTGATTATGAATAGGTAGACTATTCCATTAATCTTCATTTACTATACTCAAAATGTAGCCTAATCCTTTATAGTTATTGTATCTAAATGTACATAATGTTCCTGTGCAATTTACGACTGTCCAGAAAATACTCATGAGATAACTATCAATGAAAATTAATCATTTAGATTGAGCATTACTACAGATACAGCCACACATACATATATTCCCCTCTGTAGACCTATTGTAGGTTACCATTTACATTTGATAGTTAGTAGAATTATTAAATAAAATGAAGGTAATCAATCAGTCTTTGATTACGAATTGAAAATTGTTGCCTAACTCCAAATACCTTTTCAATTGAAGAACAGAACGAACTTCTGAATAAGTTATTTAATTATAGATTTATCAGAGTACATAAAGATAGGCAATTGGCCATTAGCTAGGTTCAAGATATGAAATTAAGGATAATTTTGGTATACATAACAGAAGCTTAGTCAATCTTACAATATTTTTGTAATACAGTAATGAATTATTTATGGTTGTCTAGGAAAGCGAATAGATCTCCACGTGATCACAGTTAACCTTCGAGAGAACGTTTTTTGGTAAACACATGTTTGTAAATTTACTGTGTCCTAAAATGTGATTAGTATAAAAATTGCAATTAAACAATCCTCTGCAGGATAAATAGGTTTTTTTTTTTAGAAAATAGACTGAATTAAAGGGGTTAGGGCCATATATTATATTTGTTCTTCTTTTGTCAATCGGTTATAACCTTCGATTAAGATGTTTGTTCAGACGATATCGCTTGTGAAGGGTAATAAAAGCGACGCTATCAACGGTGGAGGTTCTTTGAACGTTGACTTAAATCGATGCTTTATTTTATGCATATTTCGACGACAAAATTATGCAACATTTTAGCGAACGCTGTCTTATTTGACTTAAGCGTTGATTCAAGAGTTGCATCGACGCAAGAATGAAAGCAAGCGTTGAGCAAAGCATCACAATCAAACATTGAAGTAAGGATCGAGCTAAGTTTTAAAGTCGTTAACGAGAGAGAGCTGGATTCACACTGAAACAATAGCGCAATTCTATCTGTAAATATGTGCAGTAAATCGCGCCTAACATCCACAGGCGCAGCGATCAACTTCTTGAGACTATGATAAAATGCTACTTATAAGCGAAATTCCTTTTAGGGCATAATAGAAACCCCACTATGTTCCTCAAACATTGATATACTCTATTTCTATATAGCCTCTCCAAATCGGAAGAAAGCACCGACGTGGGCGTCTTCTACGAGGATCCGCGAAAGGAAATGACCATACAACATCTTGAAAACCATGTCGTGGTTTCCAGGTGGAAGTCAGCGCCATCCTTGTAGTGGAAAGGTATCTCCGCTAATCAAACACTGAGAACATGGAGAGTGATACCTCCTCGGGTAGCAGAGTTGGCCTTTACAAAGCCCTTTATAACCTCCAAACTGGACCGGAGTGAAAATCTATCTATCTATCTATCCTCCATTCTCTCTATATGTAACGGGGCAGTCGTCCTTCGCGCAGATCCCATCGATATGAGTGAAAAATTTGGTATAGCCTCGGAGGCATTCTCCTCCAAAAGCGGGATTGTATCAGAATACCTTCCTCTAACACCTTGGCTTGGGCTGACTGCGAACTCAGTTGTCTTCGCTTATATAACTCCTCGGGTTGAATTACAAAGGAACTGTTGGGTAAACGTAATCGAAACTGAGAATCCTAGTGTCAATTATTACTGAACTGGTATGGGATAGTAATAAAACCTTTTTCTCTTTTCCCCAACGTGTCCCGTTATATTTCAATGCTTCATAAGGAATACTACAATTTCTTTTTGCTGAACACTCAATTCTCAGGATTCACCTACACAGGATGCGACTTGTTGCCAATCATATAAGCAGGGGTTGCGGAGAGGAATCTGAAACGGTTACTCACTTTCTTTCTTACTGCTCAGCTCTCTAGAGGAAATTTTACAAATTCTGTGGCTCACACCTCCTGGATAAACTGAATAAAGGGGTCCAACACTAGATTTTGTGAGAGCGTCTGATGGAGAGCGAAGGATGAACAACAGCTGTTGTTGTGGCGTAAGTTCTACGGATTCCGCAGGTTTCTCAAGTTCTAATCAATCCATCCATCTATCCAAGCATCGAGTCAAATATGTACGCCAGATTCTGAAGTAAGCGAGTGAAGATCCGTCGAGGCAAGTGTTACCGAGGCAAGTATTACCGATAAAAGAGTCGAAGAATGGTGAAATGAATCACACATCCTGGCAAACATCGAAGTAAGCAAAGACGGAAAATTCGAAGCAGTTTCGAATTAGCGAGGCAAGTGGAATGTTATTGAGAAATCGGGAACAGCTTCGATACATATAAGTACATATATGTAAGTTCCACCGAGATACATCTCAAATGAAGCATCACAGCAGTCGATCGAGTAAAACGTCGAAGTTAGCTACGATGCGACCTGCGAGTAAAGCATAGAAGTAAGCATCGGTTAAGGTGTCAAAGAATGCCATACTGCCGGAAATAGTTTAGAAAGCGTATAGTGAATTGTGGGCTTAATCATCGAGACAACAACCAAACCAAATGTAAAGAAAATAGTCGACACAAGAATTAAAGTAAACGTTGAGTGGGTCATCGCCGAGGAAAGTAGATTATGTTGTGAAACATTGGGTCAAATATCGAAGCAAACATCAACTCAATGATCGTAGTAAGCTTCAACTAAAGCGATCCTGAGACAGTCGTCGAGCAATTGTGGAGTGAGCCTTCAAGAAAAAGATCGAGTTTAGATTCGAGCGAAGTATTGAGCATTTAGTATCGAATTTAATGTTTTCGAGGCAAGTGATGATGAGGAAATCATCATCGAGGCAAACGCGGAAAAAGTATATAGTGAAATTTTAAGCATATAAGTAAGTATCGAATAAAAATACGACCCTACCACATTTCCAATATCCTTCTAAAGTAAATAAAAGCAATCTGATAAATTGAAGCTTTCAGAATATATGTGTGTGCCAACGTACATATATGCAATGCACTATCGAACACATTCAATTGAGCCAATGGATTTCATAATATTGGTTTAGCTTAGAATATTATTTGCATGCATCCATGTTTATCTTAGGTAAATTCCTGTTGAGGCTTTCTCGTTGATTAGATTCTCTCCTTTCCAGAGTACTGATGTTGCAAGAGTCCCCCTTGCTCGCATTTCCTAAATCTAAATGCCTTAGACAATTTCACATACAAAGTAACTTACAAGTTACCAATGTTACCAAGGAATCTTAAATTTAATAAATGTCATGGTTAAATAGAAATGCAATAGTTTCCAATTTTTAAAGGTTTAAGTAAGTTACCCGGAACGAAGAAATAAAGGAATACATCAAGATTCCTTTTCTTTTCCCATGCTGTATCTATCAACTTACCTTTACACGTGACTTTTAGGAAAATCATTCTTTAGACAATGATCTTACGTCATGTCTACATGTAAGTATGTGCGTTGCAATGAAATTTATGTATAAATTGTCTATAATAAAGTGAGGTTGCACTGTGCTTCTTGAAAGATATTCTTGGCACGTTCTGAAAAGTAATCCCGATTTTTTTTTCTATTCTCTAAATTTATTCCTTTGCGTTTTATATAAGCAGTCAGGATGACTGAAATTTGTAGATTTTCCGCTCGTCTGATATATGAATAATTGTCTTTTTAAATACTAGATACAACATACTAGAATAAGACATGAAGTATTGGAAAATCCATACGAAAATCCTTATAAACGAAGAAAATCTTCATGAAAAAAGTCAATACGATTCTAAACCTCAAACCTTTGTTTTATGACTGTTTTTTCTTCTTATTATTGCTACATGGTGATTGCTTTGGTAAAAGGTATCTATTTTCTGGGTCATCTCATGACTGGCTAAATGGCATCATAAACATATTCAATTCGGACAATCCTCGATCTTTCATGACTTGAAATTTATTTTCCTTACCACACACAAATATACAATCCTAGCCTACGTATGTACATGGCGTTAGTGCTAAGAAAGGTTATCTTCGATAAAAAAAAAAACAAAAAAAAAACACACACACATCAAGAACCAAGGAGAAATAAATTACATCAGATGAAATGTAGTATAATCCAACCCCCCCCCCCCGCCGCACCCACCAAACGTCTCTTAACAACAATGATATTTTGCAAATCATCATTTTTCCGTTCTTAATATGCCTCACAAGAAATTGTAAACAGTCATTTTACCGAAATAATATATTTCCACGAGCGCATAATAAATTAACCATTTGAGTCTTGTAAGAATTCTGGACAGGTGGATAAAGTTAAAGGTACCCAATTGACGAAATTACTTTATATCAAAGTTTTTTCAATACAATTTTATTAAAAGAATTTACTGGAAGAACTATTATTTCCTTAGGCTTCTAGAATGCAAACAAACATCGTTTTGGTGTGGGAAAAAACTCTTTGCAAATGAAAAAGTTTTGAAAAAGAAATTTCTTTTGCAAAAGAAGACGTTTCGTATCAGCAGGAACTATATACTCATCTGTACGGATTGGTTCCTGCCTGCAGTATACCCTGAAGAGACAGCCATGAATTTAAGAACCAGTAAAAGGAGCTCTTGATATCAATACAAAAGTGGAGATGTAAGAAGTTTTTGGGTAAATTATATACAAATTTCTAACACGGTGCGAGTGTCTCTCACGGAAATTATGGGTATGACATTTGTTTGCCAGGTTCGGTACTAGCACTCACTTCCTCGGACAAGAACCTACTGTTGGCAATACCACCTCAATGAACGGATTTTTCAATATACGGCTCGCTTAGATGGTGTAGCTTTCGCATGATGTGCACATAAATTGATTGGAAAAGGGGATGAGCGGCGCGGGATCACTGCCCACCTCCGTCACCTATCCAATTTCATACGAGGCGTCTAAAAGCTGTACTGTCAAAACAATCCTAAAGTGATTGCTCGTGCCAAGGCCTCAACAATGATATGCGAACTTGAGCATTTGCGGGTGTACAAAATTTATTCTTGATTGTACAAATAGGAAACCCAAAGCTACAAAAAAAAATGATAGTCGTTATATGTTCTACCTGGAAGAACAGTTTGAACACTTCCTTCACGCATGTACGGATTAGTCCTCTGCAGAATGGGTACTCTTGAGTCTACTATAATATTTGCGGATAAGCTGAAGAATTTACCTGACCTGAACCTGGTTTGTTTCATTAAGAGGACATATGGAAGTTTCGGTTAAGAGATTTTCTTAAACCGGATAGCATAAAAGGCTATCGTGGCTTTCCGTTCCCCCGGTATTGTATATAAAAAACAAAAATTTCTAAATAGCAAAATAATCATCCTACCTTGTTTACGTTTCTTATTTCAAATGCCTTTACATTGTAATTAATCCGCTTTGCTCAAGGCAAAACCTTCGCAGAATCGTGTTTATTTGTTTTGAAACTTAATCATCTGAAGTGTGTTCGTCCGTTGATTTCAGAGGTATTTTCAATTATAAAGTAAAAATAAACAAGTCGAAAATATTCACATTTAAAATGTTTTTTTTATGGAAAGATTTGCAAATGACTATTTCCAATTTGACTATTTTTATTGTCAGATATCGAAAATGTTTTTAAATATTGCACCTTTCCGATTTAGGTGGACAGGCTTTGTGGCTATGTACTTTTGGTCTTTCCAGCCTTAAAAAGGGATAAAGTGAATAACGAAACCTTACATTTGTTTCATAGGTGCAGTTTCTGTCAGTAGCATCGGCTAATCTTTTCTTATAATTTCAGGTGAACTTTCGTCTATCATCTCCTCCATACATAGCGCACTTCATTTATGGCATTATTTACGTCAATAATCATTTATTTTCATATCATGAATCTTAAATATTAAGATACATTGGCAGAATTCGGCTCACTCCCTTTCAATAATCAAGTGAGACCACATTTTTTCACTTCAAAGTTTTTGAAAATCGTATATTAACTGGAAAGTTCTCAAACAAAGCTCTCTCGGCGGACTCAGTAATAGCAGCCAATATTAATTTCAATCCATGGAATCCAGTCAAAAATATTTTTATTTCACAGGTAGGAGGCCGAAAGATTCCTATCACGGAGGCCAGGGTCATCGTGGCCCCATATAACAACCTGATATAACGAAAGAAAAGACCTCATATCAAACTCTCTATCGTCTTAATGAAGCGGATCAGCTGTAATTGAGATAGGAGAGAAGATCTATATGTCTCCAGCCTTCTGCGGGCAAAAGCTAGAGAAGCACCAGGAAAGTGTTCCTTTGTCTCACGCTGTTCTTCCATCCAGGCCAGACACTCAGTGCTATCAACGACTCCCATTTTTGTAAGATGAGTGTGCAGAAAGTTGTGGTCAGTGATAATGCCAACCAGAGTTCTGCATTATTTTTTTTCGAGCCCCAAGAGATAGCCAGTGAAATTCCTATTAGACCCTCCAAGAAAAGAATTTGTTCACCTGCAAGTGCTCAGGTTCACTCATTGCTGCTGATGCTTCATACGAAGATCCGGCGTGATGAGAAACCTGTTCACGGAGGTGGCCTACAGCAAGTTCTGGACGAAGAAATGGAGAACTAGAGTCGGATCTGTTTTTGGCTACCAGTACTATGTTTCCATGAGCCAGAATTGAGTTAGGATTGAGTTAGCGTTAAATTTTGCTGGCTGAGTTAACTCGATGCTGTTTCCATGAACGGCTTGAATTGAGTTGACATATAATATATTTCATACAAAGTTTCTAGATTTGTATTGAATAAGCCACCCATCCGCACTACTCTAACTAATACTTACATAAAACCCAACTCAACCCGACTGCTTTCGTGGAGTTAATATGGATTGAACGAAACTCAACTCAATTCTCGTTTCCATGAGCGCTAATTCGGATCCAATTCGGATTGAACTCTGCATGGAAACATAGTACAGGTCAGCCCTCTCATTCCCCATGATTCCCATGTGCCCGGGTATCCACTGCAGTGACATCGAGTTGTCAGTTTCAAGCGAGGAGTCAAACACAATGTCAGGCTGATTGTCAAAGTATTACAAAATATATATGCAGTTTAGGATTTTACAATTTCTCCATATGGTATGGGGCAATCGCGGGCACCTAAGAAAATTAGGATATATTCGACTAATTATTTCTATTATATTAAAAATTAAATATAAGCAAGGAGCGCTATTTTTTATGTTTCAAAAAATATATTAATGAAAATAAACAACTTCAATAATTTTAAAATAATAAGAAAAATTCACAGGTAGGTATTTATCCTGTTATGCCACCATATGCGGGGTGTAATCGGACCACCACTCAGGCGGGGATCTAATGTTGAAATTACGGGGGGGGGGGCTCATCTTAGAAGTTAAATTGAACAAAAAAAGAAAACGTCAAGTAAATCGCCTTAGTTTAACTACTGCAGTACTGCATTACTAGGTTCCGGTATTAGGCGGTGTGGATAATATGTCAAGCATACTTTTTTACAAAAAGTCATTTTTTTCTAATAGAATAATAGTTTAGGATGCAAACTTCAGGAGTCATTCAAACCAAACACCAAACTTTTCTCAATTTTACATACTAGCATAACTGCTCGATATGCTATTTCATGCGGGTACAATTTTTCGTGCAAAAAATAATTCCTACGTTGATGCCAATATTGAAAAAACCATTGGTGGGAAGTTGAAAAGTGATTTTAATAAAACCTTCCGAATTTCTGTTGAATATGAATAATTTCCTTTGGCAAAGTACTTTTTATCACTAATTAAACCAAATAATTAATTTAAAAACATTTATTTGCACGAACCCACTTATTTAGTTGTTGTTTACAATTCTCTTTCAGTTGGTACTTCGTACTTAGACCGAAAGAGAACGCTATTTAGAAATGAGCCCACTTTCCACAGTGTATTTCTATGGACGTAGTCAGTCCATATTACACATGTCAGTGGTTTTACATAAGAACGATGCAAATATTTTAGAATGTTAGGAGTTAGGACTAAGTTAGGGTGGTAGTGGGGGAGTCTGTTTCGTGGCTTGGGAAGTGTTTTTCGAGGGTTTTGGATCACCCAAAGTTGGGGTCCAAAAACAAATTCTGAGAAAATCCAATACCCCTACATCACATGCATACAACTATATTCATTGAAATAAATTTTAATTTTTTTAAGTTTTGGAATGATTTTTTTTTAAAGTTGAATTATATAAATAAAAAAAAATATTAAATAAATATATTTTTTGAAATAAATCAAAATCAATAATTAAATATTTTTTTCTTCAAATTTAGGTGAGGTCATTACCCCCCCCCCCCCCCCGACACGGATCCGACACTGCCACCACTTATTTGTAGCATTTGCCTAACTGCTTTTCAAGTCTTCTTCGTTCCAGTTAAAGCAACTCTCGTGCACCAATCTCCTACATTTCGTGCACTGAACCCAATCAACACTCTCCCTAAATAGCGTAAAATAAGATCAATCAACTCTCAATACTGAAAATCACAAAAAAAAAACTGTTGAAGGCGCCATCAACTTTTAGTGTTATCTGACAGCTTAAAAGTACAAAGCATACTGAGAGTAGGACCAGTTGCTCCCTATAATATTTTATTTTTATTGTCCCTGTATTCCCCGGTATTCGATTTTGTCCTAACTTCCCCTACCCTGCTATCCAAAAATTATCTCTGTTTACATAAAGCTCTTTTGCCTTGCAACCTCTAGTTTCACATGAAATTCATTAATTAAATATCCTTTTGGCTCTATATGATAACAAACAGTAAAGGATCTATTTATATATATTTCATAAAAAAACAATAACAGAAAAATTGCTATCCTAAGAAAATGTGATAAGTGGAATACATTCGTCTGTTTTTATATCACTCTGAAGGGGAAGCATGCTAAAGTGGATTTTCCTCAGAGGAATTTTCACTCTGTTTATTCCTTTAGATGTATCGACTTTTGGTAGAGTGTAGGCTTCTTTTGTTTTGTTTTTCCTGGTCACCATACTCTCAGATTTCTTGAGAGAAAATTTCTCATGAAAGTCATCCAGATATATATACATATATGTATGTTATGTTACCCAGTACTACATAAAACTGTGTGTATTTATTTTTTATTCAATTTACACCATGTTCAGTGT
This sequence comes from Dioctria rufipes, assembly GCA_963924295.1. NCBI lineage: Eukaryota > Metazoa > Arthropoda > Insecta > Diptera > Asilidae > Dioctria > Dioctria rufipes. The sequence continues at coordinate 17,353,847 of OZ002740.1, forward strand.
ACCACGATTAAGTGATTATTACTTACCCAGAATAACTTACACTAAGCTTATTTCCTTTTGGAAGACGTCTACATGCTCCCATCTCTAAGCAGATTACGAACAAAAGATTATTTTTATTTGTAGCTTAATGGCTTCGTTTTATGTCCTGTAAGTCTACAAAAGTTAAACAATTTGGGGTATTTTAGCCATGGCGAAATTCTATGTTAAGAGACTTTAGTTAGAAGATAAAATAGGCCTATAGGGGAAACTTGAGCATTGAAAATTACCCAAGGAAGTGTAATAATGATTTTCGTATAAATATTATCTTGACATGACTATAGTAGCACAAGCAGCATCGTAAAAAAAAACAAATAAACTGCTCAGAAAAAAAAATGATTGTTTTGCTGATTATAGGTCGTACATGCATGCATACATACATACATACATATAAGTTGGATGTGTTTTATGTGTTTTGCGCGGCGATATAATTTTGTAAATTTTTGGAAAAAATTTTTAAGATGGATTCCAGAAATGAATGTTAAGATTTATAAGAATAAAACCAAAGTTTAACAGTTGTAGACTTCAGGTCTTTCCTCATACATAAGTATAATTTTGTCTACAGATTTCATGCATTGCATCTTCTTTGATTTGTGTTGAATGGCAGATTCTTTCTCATTTTTTTATTATTTATTTCATGTTTCCTTTCGATATATACATATTCTATTTTTAAGTCTTAAGTCTCCAAAAAAATTCTTGAGAAATATTCTCTACAATATTTTCTGGTTACTTCCGTGTACAGCATGCATACCTATTGCTTAATATTTTAAGAACTAGTTTGGCTGTAATAAGAAATCCTAAATTGCATAGCTCATGGGTTTTGCTTATCATCTGTGGGTATTATGAAGGAGCAAGATACACTGCTACACTTATAGTTGTTCATATTTAATTTAAACTTCCGACTTGATATTAGGTCTCAGGAAATATGTTAAGTGAAATACTTAAAACTAAATATTCGAGCAGCTACGTGGTTGTATGTCGCTGCCTGCAAATTTGATTTTATGGTCCACGAAACAGATTAAGTTGGCTTCTACAGTCGAACATAAGTTGCAGTTTCAATACTTTTACAGAGTGTTGATAATATGAAGAAATTTAATGTTGTTTTTTTTTTTTTATATTATGCAGAAGAATGGTCAAAATTCTAAACAAAGGTATCGATAGTAAATGTAAATCGATAGAGGCATAAATTTGAGAAACTTCGGATTTCTTTCGAAACAATAGTCGGCAATGTTTGACGAAATCTAATAAATATTTATTGGAGATTTTTGCACGATTTTATTTCAATAGTGATATTTAAAGGGAACTTTGTCGCGAGAGACTTTTATTTTCATTTTCGACATATACATGTCAGCTAGTAGGTGAAAAGCTAGAGCCGTACATTTGTCTCTAAAAATTTTTAAGAATCTTCCAAAATAAGTAATATAAATAATATGCATATGTATTGTATGTATTAAAATTATTGCCCAAACGAATTGATTATAAAATGTAGCACATTTTTGATGTGGGAAACAAAACTTTATACGTTAACAAAACGTTTGGATGGCTACACTTTGATTATAAATAATTTTCATTTGACGTTTAGTTCCTAACCATAACCACAAATTTTCATAGGACAAGAAAATTGTATGTTCGGAACCAGTTCGGTGACAGTGTGGTGAAGAAAACACTTTAGATTTAGGAATCGAACAAGTTACGGTTCAGGTCAGTTGAAAACAATGGACAATAAATGTATTATGGCTTGCTTAAGTTTTAAAATTTATGTGAATTTTGTGAATTTTCGCAGAAACGGTAGAAGAAACTAATAGAACCTCAGTAGAAGTAAAAAAAAAAAAACAAATTACGTAGGTAGGCAAAATCCAAAGCAGACTGAACAGGAGTTAAAAGCTCTTGACGAACCATTTCAACGGGATTTATTACAAAAATTGCCTATATACATTTTGGTGACCTCTAAAACTTGACCTTGAATTTTTTTCTTCAAAGTGCCTCAGCAGAAATTTTTGCCACAACTTAATTGAGCATAAAAATTGTTCGGGATTAATTGTAAGTTAGTATCAGTGCTACTCAAGTTAACCGCCCGCACGATGTTCTTGTATACTTTGGAAAACCCAAAATCATTTTGGCTTTTCCCATGTGAAAAACATTTCAAGATGAGGGTTTTCGTCTAGCTATAGTACCCATGTATGTATTCATTAATCAGGAATTCCTTTTGACTATAAACTCGACAACTATTACAACAAAAATATCTAGCAGACCGTCAAGGATCACCAGTCAAGCGGTGGCTTTACAAACAATAGATTTGCCTGAAAGCTGAGTTGGTAGTTGCAGGAAAATCTTCCAGTTTCCCTTTTCAAATTGAGTGACAGCAATTCTAAATTTTCCACGTTTCTGCACATGAAAAGCGTTTTTATTTTCTGTTGGTTTTGGTAGACAATCAAATGACAGGCGAGCGGATTTTCACTTTTCCTACTGTCTGCTGTCACCTCCTTATTCTTAATCATTTGTATTTTGAATGATTTGGTGGTGTGTGGATGATATTGATATGTATACATATATATGTTTGGGTCAAGTGAGGAATTTAATTCTTTACGTACCTACGAATTATTGATAGCTTTTTACCGCGAAAAGATTAAGTGGGAAAATCGAGCGTCCATCAAACAAAAATTTCTAGTCTTCTATCATGATTGGATGCTACAACCTTTGCCAACTGCCTTTAGGGCACAGAGATGTTTCAAGTGGATCAAATAAGTATGTTCGTATTCAATGTAAAAGTTGGGAATATCAGAAATAATTAACAAAGGAATTAACGCGCAGAAGAATAGCTTTAGCATGGTGATTTGGCATCTTAAAGGAAATGATACAAAAGATGCTGGATAATTTGGTTTTACTGCTATCAACCACACTGAAAGAGTTAAATTCTAGGACATCAGCTCAGGTGCATATGACAAGAGAAGTACCGACTCCTTTACTACTGGTTTGGGTAACTATGTGGCCAGAAAAAAACCATCTTCACAAAAAGATCAAATTTTTCGTCATGGCATATATCAAATTCCTGCATTTTCCGTTCAACTGAGCCATAGATAACCTTGGCAGCCAACTGCTTTGATACTGAATTAATCTTTCTGCCAAAGTCCATAAATCTATTATACTTGTAAAGCCCCCGTTCATTTGTTACCCGTATAAAGAGGGTTGTGAAGAAAAGTGTAAACCGACACCTTGAGCCGTTCACCATATTGGTTGAAACCTTCAGTAGGCGCATGAGGTCAGAATAATTTTAACCCCGAAAAAATGTAGAAATCATTCTCTCTCGATTTTGCGTCTTCGTATAGCTTTTCATTTTACAAAACTATTTGCAAAATCGTCGTACTCCAGCCACTGCATAATGAAGTATGACCCCATGCGCCCACTTATGTAATTTTCTTCGTGAGGTAAGTTTTGTTAGGTAAAAAATTTCGACATTTTATAATATTTTCGGATGAGTTCTAGCGAAAATAAATAAAACGTATGTTGAGATTGGAGTTTTGATTGAACAGCGTAACTTTTCTACTGTACTCCGAATAGTGGTTTTTACTTTTTTTATTTTTCTATAAAGACTGGCAAGCTGCACCTCAGTATGTAATATAAAATATTTTTTATTTTATTTTTGTGTTAACTTAAAGAGAAATTATTTGTTTTTCAGTTTTTTTTAAAACAACTAAACCTTATTGAACTGCATTATTTTTGTTTTTGAATATTTTGTGGTTTAGTTAAATTTGTAGAAAGAAATTGGGGTCACTGCTGACCCTATGCGCCCACTTGTTTGATTGTTCTAGTTCGCCTACGTATGAACTGGAAAAAATAATACGCATGCAACCTATTAGATAAGTGAATACATGCTGACGCTCACCCGAAGAGATTTTTTTAAGAAGATAATATTAAATAAGAAACGCCAATTTTATGTCATGATAAAGTACAATACGTGTACATGGCCATATATGAAAAGCTTTGAAATTATAAAAAGCAAATGATCTCCTGCATTACATTAGGTAAGAACAAGTAAAGCTCAGAGGATACCCTATGATGCCGTAGCACAGCCTTGAAAGAAAAGGAATAAGGGGTAGGGAATTGCGGATTATTGGGTTGAGTTAAGTAGGTGACGGTTCGCATTACGCTTTAATATATGTGGCTCATAGTTGGGTGGGGGGGGGGGGGGACAAATGATAGCAAAATGTTCCCATTCGTACTGTACTTTCACGGTACGGCCGAATTTGACTTCAAGGGTGTGAGGATGAGCTCGCGTTACAGCTCGTGTGATGCGCATGGGAAAAATTCTACAAGGGATCAGGCTAGAAATTTCGTCATTTTGACCATAGAAGTAGAGATAAAAGAGAGACTGACATCCGACATTACTTCGGTGCTCTAGGGAATCAATAGTTGCTATTGAAATGTTGTCGTTAATAAGCGGGAGGGCCTTCTTTTGGACTTTGTCTAACGCTGACAATCTAGTGCGTTCAGCTTCTGCCCAAATATGGCAATTATATTATAATCTAGGCATGATATGAGATTTGTAGATTTGCGCCAAGTCTGATGGACTAAAATATTTTTTGCATCTTTGCAAGAAGCCCAGTTATTTCATCGCGTTTATGTCAATACCAAAGTGGAATCGGACCAAATAAGATTGTTGGATATTTCAACGCCTAAGATGTTAAGAGACGGTGAGTTCTAGATATCTTCTCCATCGACAGAAATAGGTTGAGCGGGTGTTGTAGTACGTTCATGTAATAACAGACAACATTGCGTTTTGGTAGAATTAAACCAAACCCGATTCGCTCTGCTCCAAGTGAGTATTTTTGTGAGCGGAACATGTGGCTTCGCTTGTAAGCTATAACATTCACACTGGAATCAGCTATAGAGTCGACCGAGTACACGAAATCAAGGGTGCTGTCGTCTGCAAAACTATGAATAGGATTGAAAGTGAGAGCTAGAAGATCATTAATAAAAACGAGGAAGAGAGTAGGAAAGAGCACAGATCCTTGCGGTTTACCGGAATGGATTATAAAACGGTCAAACGTAATTCCGTCCAATAAATCTTGAATTGAACGGCGAGAAAGAAAGCTTTAAATCCATTTTAAGAATAGAGCATCTAGACCTAGTGCCTGAAGTTTGCGCTAAAATAGCAGGATGCCAGACTCTATCGATGATCTCAGATTCGCCAGAATTATGGAGACATTGATTCCAACGTTCGGTAAGAAATGTTAGTAAATCTCCAGTAGAGCGGCCAGCACGAAAGCCGTATTGGCGTTCGTTAATAAGGTTACTACTTTCTAGATATTTCATCATTTGGGTGTTGATGAGTGTTTCGAAAACCTTCGAAAGAATCGAAGTAAGAGCAAGTGGTCTATAATATAATTTGAGGGATCGCTTGCCTCTCCATTTTTGGGTATTGGCTGTACATATGCAAGTTTGTATGCCGAAGGAAAGACTCCTGTCAAATAGGACAGGTGAAATAGTTTGCCTAGGGGTTCAGCTAAATTAGAGGCGCAGCACTTGAGTACCAGGGGCGAAATACCATCAGGCCCAGTGGCCTTAGACAAATGCGAGACCTGCGAGCACTTTGAAGACCTCCGTCGTGCGGTAATGTATCGGTCTTTGCTTGTAATTGCATGTTGATTGAGAAGGAGGACTTTGCGAAGAAGGTGACAAGAAAGAATTCGCAGCAAAGTTACCTGCAAACAAATTAGCCTTGTCCAATGATTCCGTGTACACATTCCCGTATAAAATTTCGCATGATCATCGATCTATGCAAGTTTGATTTTCGAAGTAGTTTTTCGCATATATTTCTAGAACGGTTGGTCGGACAGAAAAAATGATTATAACCTGAAGAAGTTTTTAGTACAATAAAATCATCTAGGATTGATTGTTTTCACAGTATATGTAAAAAACCTAAATTTTTATATGGCAACACCAAGTGGTTGCCCGATTTAGTCCATTATTGAAATTTTATATGCTTTTACTATAAAATGCCATGTACCAAATTTCAGCTCTTTATGTCGACGCGTTCTCAGGCAGTGACCAAATATATAGTCGAAACTGAAATTTTTGTAAGGCAACTCCATAAAGGAGTTGCCCGATTTCTCTCATTTTCGATCTTAATTTTAATTTTTTTAAAGTCCGTGTACAAAATTTCAGCTTTCTAAGTGAACGCGTTCTCGAGTTATCATGCGCACGGATGGACATATAGACAGACAGATGGACGGACATGAAAAAATCAAAATAACTGGTATCCCTCTTTCCTATTGGTTATATATTCTTAGGGGAGTTTCCTTTATATGTATATCACATGGCGCTAATCAAAATTTGCATAATTTCTCCAGAGATATTACTTTCTTCTAAATAAATATTTACATATACCGAAAAAGGCCCATTTCATGGGCCAAAATGTGTAGAAAAGGGGTTTAACTAAGAAGAAGAAATTTCCCAATGAAGTCAATAAGACACAAATTTTCAGAGATTCTTTTATGACGAAAATAATTTTAACCAGAACCATAAGATCAATCAACAGAAGGAACGACAGGACGTGGTTGTGCAAAAACTCTGATGATGTATCCACCCACATATCAAGCGTCCGGCCGCAGTTATGATCTTCAGCGAGGGAGATACCATGCCACCTTACTTCTTGAGAAAAGGTTAACTCATGTCTGTTAAGGAGGAGTACTGAAGGATCTTCTGAAGTGCTGCAACAACGGCATTGCTAGTGGAAGAGGTTAAGTATTCAAACAGGATTTTGCTATAAGCCATAAAGTTCAAGCGACTCAGGAATAGCTTAAGAAGCTGTATCATTCCTAGGCTGACTTCTGCAATTGATTTGAGTGCGTTGAATTATTATATAGGAGCCATAATCCAAAGAGATAGGTACCAATAAGTATTTCCACAATTAAGAATGCCACCGCCTACGTTATGACTCATATGAATAAGGCCAAAGTGGTTAGAGCCTGCTGATGTTTCGCTCGTGAATAGAGGCCGTCATAGCTGCCACAGGGGCGGCTTTATTGATTGATTATTTACATTATTATATTAGTTAAATCTTATTTAATATTATTTTACAATATACGAGTAGTTCGGGCTTATATTAAATAAAAATATATTTTTTGTATTATACACAGAAAATTTTCTTCATATACCGTGATAACCCTATAGATAGTCACTAAAAGTACATTTAAAATAATTAACAAACTTTTACAAACATCACAAGACAATTTTGAACATACCACAGAGTGTACAAAGAACAAATTATTAATTATAATTAAGTGAGCTCATTTATGTTAAGTAAAACGAAACAAATTACATAATTAAGAAATTATCTATTTAATTAGCACCACACTTATGCCGTTTGCGGTCATAATCTAATCACACTTCAGTTCAATTAACTCTCGTTAAACTTTCCCTTCTCCTAATGCGAATGGCAGCTAAATGATTTACTGCTAGTCAAGGCTACTTTGTTAGAAGCTACACCTCCTACTGGTAAAAAAAAAGCTTTATAAGAAATCAGATTCAAGGACCCATCCAAAAGGGAAATACATTACATATATAATGTATGGTGGATACTGTCCGGTCCATTACTCCTAGCTTTGTTGGGGTGGCACATATCTGCAGAGATAGCAAAGCATTGCGAAAAATGGTACGAATTTCTCGTATAATGTGTGCGCTGAGATCCTTGATATCTTTTTTCGCCGTTGCAGAATGCATCCTGTGAGAAATCGTTGCAAACTTTATAACTTATTTTTATAGGCCACCCTCCTACTGGTTTACATAGTAAAAATTTTAAGTATATATAGCCTTTGGGCAGCAATAAATTTAAACAATTTGAGTTTAAGTAAGGAAATTTTCATATAAGAGACACTACAGGAGCGTGTAAAATTTAATAATGTCCGGTATATGATAGTATGAATGTTCAATGGAAATATAACTATTCATTTGATTGTAAATTATTTGCATAAAATGTGAAATATAAGTTTTGTTCAAATGAAAAAAAAAAACAAAATTATAATAATAATAATATTTTAAAGCAACTAGAGATCATGAATGTTTTCTAATGATCTTTCATTTTCCTTCAATCAAAGAATGCATCGCATTCGCATTGATTAGAGTGACTTTTACAAAACGGCTGTTGTTAAACTACAAATTTCTTTGGTTAATGATAACCTCACTTTCCTGTTTAATAGACATGTTCCACTTAAACCTCTCAGTGATCCCTTGGATAACTCCTCAGATAGTTACATTGATGACCAAACGTAATAGGACGTATAAAATTGGAAGCGTTATCGCAGTTACTCACTTCAAGAAGAATATCTGAGGTTGCGAAATCTCATTACATCTGCCATTTTAACCTCGAAAACAAAGTACCATAGAAAAAATATTGATATCAATTAAGCTAACACCCAAGAAACTTTGAATTAACCTCAAGAATGTTGGTATTGCGGCATAGGTGAATAATAATATGGTGGACTCAGATATTATTGTATTAAAAGCAGAGTTTGTAGCTTGTTCTACTAATTCATCTTGTGCCTGCAGTATAGATTTTATTTTCCAACGCCACCCTTTCTGATGGCTTCACAGTAATTACAGCTGAAATGGATGATATTATCGAAGCTATTTTATCTGTTAAGTCCAATGCAGTTGGTTTTTATAGCATTCATCCGAACTTTAATAAATTATTTTTTTATTTTATTATTTATCCTTTAACCCACGCTATCAACACTATCTTATTGACCTGTTCATACCCCCGCATCAGAAAGAGACCAAAAATAATTCCTATAAGAAAATCAACTGTTGCACAATAACGGCCTATACCTATTTTATCTTTCCTGTCAAAAGTTTTTGAAAAAATTTTATGCAAGCAGGTTTCTGCATATTTGGAAAGCGCAATAATTTCTTGAATCCTTATTAATCGGGCTTTAGATCCCGATATATTTGCACAACAGCTCCCTTGAAAGTTACTGAAGACATAAAACTGGCAAACGATAAGGAAAAAGTTACTGTGCTTGTGCTGCGGCACTTATCTATGGTCTTCGATAAGGTCAATCATAGGCATTTAATCAATAAGTTGGACAACAACTACAATTTTCCACTCTCTGTAGGCAAACTTGTCGCATCTTATTTCTGTAGCAGAATGAAAATGGTCGAATTGCAACAATTTATCCTCTGAGCTCTTGTTAACGAATTCCGGTGTACCTCAAAGATTTATTTTGGCATAGCTTCTTTTCGCTGATAAGATCGACTCTATATTACTGTTCGTTACACACACGAACTTCGAAGATTTGAGCATATCAGTGCACACTTTATTTCAGTTATTTGATATCCTTTAGTGACCTATCTTCATCCAACGATCTACTCGTGTGACACACTGAAATAAGGTGTAATGTAGGGGACACCGGGGGTAAAATTAACACTTTTCGGAAAATCTTGTGAGTATAGTCGCAATATTTGTTTGCGTTACAATTATGTATAATCTGTTACTCCACATCTACAAAAAATAGAAGCCATTATCCCAATTAGTTTAGGAGCATTTTCCAAAATAAAATGATTTTTTGAGATACCACCACATATTAATATAAAAAAAAATTAAAAAAATGTAAAAAAATATTTCTTGTGGGTGGGGGTATTTATCTTAGAATATTCGTCCAAAATCTCATCAACTTCGAATGATAAATTTAATGTTAAAAGGTCATTCATATATACCAATACGAAAAATTTCTCATTTCCCGAACCCTGGTGTTCTAAGGGAAATGGGGTAAATATTATCCGATTTGAAAAATTCCTTTTGCTAATTATTTTGAGATTTTTGTATGATTTTTTTAGCACATCCTTTCCTCCTCTTCCGATTAATTTGCGAAATTTAATTTTCGACGACCAAAATTTCTGTTCGAAAAATTTATTTCGAAATGTTGTTATATTACTTATGGATTAATCCAATTTTTAATTATTTTGCAGATGCGGTATTATAAAAACATTATCACTACAAAATTTTAGGAAGATCGGATGTCATTTACCTATTTTAAAATAATTAAATCTATAAAAATTTTGCCTTCCAACTTTTCGCCATCTGCCGGTGCTCTCTAAAAACTCACGGAAATTGTACTTACAGAATCGACAATCTACGTAACTTGGCATACTTTGGGCCTTCGTTCAAATTCTGTTGAAATTTAACTGCAACAACCCCCGCGAAATTTGAGCAGTTTACAAGGGAGTAAGGTAAGCCTACAAAAATCCGGACTAGCTTACATTATGCATTATTTCGGATTCGCTCGGCCATCTGGAGCACCCAGTTGCGTCACTTTCATTTCTAGTCAAGCCCTACATATACTGTGAATATGGGCGAAATTGGTGATGACGAGTAGGAAACCTCCCCTTGTAAGACCAATTCGCATGATTCCCTAGATTATGTAATTTCGGATGGTCACCTCCCTGCAAGATTGATTTGTGAAGTGGCTTTTCGCATATATTTCTAGAACGGTTCGTCGAAGAGTAAAAATGATTATAATCAATTTCATTAGGATTTCATATTCTAAAGAACTTTTCAATACAATAGAAACGTCTAGGACTGATCGTTTTCACAGTATAGGTAAAAACCTACATTTTTATATGGCAACACCAAGAAGAGGTTGCCGGATGTAGTCCATTTTTGAAGCTTTACAGACTATTATTATGAAAACACCGTGTAGCCCCTCTCAGCAATTTTCAAATATATAGTGAAAAACGAAATTTTTGTATGGCAGCCCTACGAAATACTTGCCCGATTCTTCCCACTTTCTAACATAATAATAATAGCATTATTTAAAAAAAATCTGTATGCAAAATTTTAGCCCTCTAAGTGAACGCTTTCTCGAGTTATCGTGTTGACGGACGGGTGGACGGGCGGACAAACGGACAGACGGGCGGACGGACAGGCAAAAATCAAAATAACTTTTAATATTTTGCGTAAATGTCCGATCCATTTTGCTCTTCCATCATTCTTTGTATGTGTTACAAGCGGAACGGCAACTTAGCATACCTTACCTATAATCAATACAAGCAATTATATATACGTATTTTATGCTACAGGAATTGACCTAACTGTAGTTTAAATATAGGATGTAGGCTGAATGCCTATCTTAACTGAAGCATTATGTCTCTTCGTCTGTGTCTTGCGGTTAAAAAGAGGAATTGGAATTGGACTTACACTACTACAGGATAGCTTCGTCTAGGAAAAGCGGCTTGGAATCACTATTTCGAGAGTAATTTTAACTGATGCCGCATCAATAGAGTAATCATTGAAGTTTTTAAAGAGAATAAAGGGAAGTACACACTTAAATTAGCTAAATAAGTAGTATACACTCGGTAGGGTTTTCAACTGTGCTTTAAAATTATCTTTTATAAGGATGACAAAAATTACTAAGTATCTTCAACTGCAACACTACGTTTCTGAATGTTCTAAATTCTTTATCGTTTTTTACATATTTCTCCTATTATCTGCGCAGCGGTAATGTCTAAAACAAACTTCTTTAATATAAACGGGTCGTAATGACGCCTGCTATATAGAGTAATAAATTACAAACCTATTTGCTAATGGGACTTTCCTAACAGCTACATAATTCTTGATTAGGGCAATCGTTTAGTTTGTACTGCGCTGTTGACAAAGGGACAAAAGGATACCACCAGCTTCTTTTATATCCAAAAATCAATTATTTCTCCTTATGGGGTGTAAATTTGAATTTCATTTAATTATTCTGAGGACAAATGGAAATTGGAATTAATTAACAAATTGCTTTAAAAGTTTCTAGTGTTTCATTATATAATGTAAGGGTCTTCAAGAATCTATTCCTATCAGTCGTGTAACCCCATAGGATGTGGTCATTATTGCGAGAGGTCACTAATATGGCAACCTTAGTGAAGTCTTGCTGATAGAATTTTGGAGAAAATTTACATTTGTATTATATGATTAGTACTAGTATTATGTAAATTATACTAAGAGACAAAAACACTGACCAAAATATATATTTAGTAAAACAGACATACGGACTTGAAAAAATCTTGCAATATGTGTAATAAAATAAAAATTATGTGTGTAAGAAAAAAGTAGTGTAAAAAAAGTGTAAATTTACTATTTCACTTGATGGCTTTTGTTGATTATTTTTGAAACATTAGTACATTTTAAAATTATCACACGTAGAAATATAATACGTATTAAATATACTTACATCACTAAAGCAATTATTTTCTGTATTGAGATGTAAAAAATCCACGTTACTACACTCATTGTAATAATTTTTACCGGGGAGAAAATTTCAGTCTTAACTATGATTTATTCTATTGTTTTAAAGTATATCCTATCGAATTATAAGAATTCTACTCCTTTTAACGGTTTTTGGACTTTTTCTATAATGCAATGGCATAACAAATTACATCACTACTGGATGGTCTTTCGAGCAGAAAAGTATGGTGACAATGGCAATAATGAAAATGTAAATGAAGAGAACGAAAACGATGTACTCACTTGTGATTCATCAGATTACAGTGAATCTGAAAGTGATGCTGAAAGTAAAACACGAATGCTGCAAACTGTAAGATTTGTATGATATTTGTCAGTACTTTAACTTCGTCTGGCAAGGGGTTAGCCGCATGCAAAACGTCTTGGACCTACATATTGCTTTTTAAGACGTGCATTAAGTGGTTATAATAAGTTTTTCAATTTTGAAAAAAGGGTGTTTTCACCATACTATTACTCACTTAGGCCGCGGAGATTTCCTGCCAGACGATTGGTTTTGATATTGCCTTTCGTTTAACTTAATACGTATGCATATATTTTTTGATTATATTTCATACCAAAAATTTACTTCGGGCTCTTAGACTATGATAGCCAGGTATTCAGACAGTCGGCTACCTACGTCAAGCAGTAAACCCATCAGTTATTAGGCAGTATTCAAGCTGCCTGCTTCCTGCAGCAAACAGGTATCAAGCTGCCACAGTTCCTGATCTAAGCAAACCTGTAGTTTCATCTTATTGAAAACACAACCACATCTCTTCAACAAGATTTAGCAATTGCCAAACCCTTATTTAGGATGAAGTTGTAGCGGAAGCTACATATTAATTATTGTTAATAATTGTGCTACAATTTCTCTGTACTGAAAATAATAATAATTTAAATTGTCGGTCTAATATTCGAGCCGACTGTAAAAAAAATCAATTTGAGTTGACATTTGAAAACACTTTGAAAAACTTTAAAAAGCTTTAAATCACAGACACACACCACTGTACACAAATTTTAAAATTATTTATGCCATTTTCATCTTAAATTTTGCTCTCCATTTAAGGTTGATAAAAAGAACAGCAAAAACTAACCAGTTTTTGACCAGTTCAAAGTCTGGTGTAATCAAATGAAAGGCTTCCCGCGTTATTTAGTATATAAAACAGCATGTTACCCATTACTGCAATCATTTTTCCTCCTCTCTGAACTATCAGTTTTACATTACATTACGAATATTACATTTCGAAGTCTTACTTTAGTAATAAATATTGTATATTTACAATTATGTTGTGTAATTTTACTCGCTGTTGAAATACTAAGCAATTTTTACAAGCTCCTTAGAAAATATTTACAAACTTGCAAACGTATGTAGTAATTTTAAATCTATGTAAAAAAAACTTCATATCACAACTTACACCGACAATGTAAAATTACATTTTTTTTTTCATAAATAAAACAATTAATACCGCAAAAGATTACTCCAGAGTGATTACTACTATCCATAACACATAATCAAAATGAAGCGTTTGATTACCGATTACCAATTATCGGATCTAAATCAGTCAATTACACGAATCCCTTCCGAAAAAAGTATCCTCCGGAAGATAGAAATGATTGTGGATTAAATTATTGAACAAGAGATGACATAATTAATGACGTAAACTATTTATAAGCTTACGTAAAATATGAGTCTGTCTGTACAAAGGGAACTGAAGGTTCCTTAAAATATTTATCGATAATGTAATATAATCCACCATTCTTTCTACTGCTCAGCTATGCCATTCTAGTTAACATCTTGCATAAATTTTTACAAAATATTATACTTAAATCAAACCTTTAGAAATACATATAATTTTCAGATTTCTATTTAAATTAGGCAATATCGCTGCAACTACATGGAGTCAACCAAGATTTTGGAAAAATTTGATTTTGATTTACTCTACGTGCATGAATACTGCCACATGGAGCAATCCAATTTTAAATATAGTTTTAAATTCCTACACGTGTATAACAACATATTTTAGAAAATATTTTAAAGTATTTAATATTAATTCATGTCCCATGTTTTATTATCAGAAAATTGTAATGTACATTTTATCAAGAATGTGCTGTATTGTAAATATATGGAGTAAAAGTAAAAATATGATTTATGTAATATGTGCATTCAAAATTAAAATATATTAAATTAGACATGTAAGTAAAATATATGTTACAAGTGGCTGGTACTCACCGATCTAATACTTGGCATTTGAGAAACTGGCTTCAAGTTAATTTTAAGACCCTTTGTTTTAATCTTTGAAACCAATATTCCGCCGACGACATGAAAGAAAAATCTCGTGAAAAGAAGGTAGGATGGTGTAAAAGATTTTCCTCAAAAATTTCTCTGGCCACCCCTCTCACCAACTCAACCATTCACCCTATGATAATGATATAAAACTTGTTAGAGATAGATAATCGTTGGAGCTATTTTGTCCTCCTCCCAAAAAATGCTGGAAAATTTCCTTCAGAGAAAAATGCAACCCTTCAAGCAGTTACTGAATTTTTTTTTAGGACTCGTTTAAGGAAAACTTATAAAAAATCGGGTGGATGATTTATAAATTATAAATGAAAAATCTTTAACTCCTCGTACCTATTAAACGTAGGCACTTAGAGGAGGATTAGGATTACTTAATTAGAATACCCCAGAAATCGTTTAATATATTTTAACGTATATATAGTGTGAAAAATAATAGGACTATTCCCTAAATTTAAGAAACGTTTTTCCCTAAAAGTAAATAAATAAAAAGATTACTCTTTTGGACTTTTTACCGGGTTAAACTTAATTTTGTTCAAGAAAGAATTTTTTGGGATTCTCCGGTATATAGCAAAAGCTAAAAAATGTTCTAATTTGTTATTTCATCACACAACCCATTAATTTTTGGTGACAAGTTTCAAGTCTTGGTTTGACTCATCAACAGGTCACAAATAGCGAAATTGTGTGATTTGAAAAACAAATGAAAAAATGAAAAAAGAAGAAAGAAATAAAAGTTTGAGAAAATAGAAAAAAAAAACATTTTTTTTTATTTATTAAAAAAATTTAAAAAAATTTAAAGAAACAGATTCATTCGAAGCGAATCGAACCTGTATACGCCACGCAGTGGGCTGAAAAATAAAAAAGAAAAGGAAGAAGAAGAAGAAGCGTTTCGTGTCAGCAGAAAACCTAACACTCATCGGTGCAGCTTGGTTTTCTGCCTGCTGCAGACGCTTGAAAATAGATCAAACTGATCTCTTCTCATATAAACTCAGAAATAAATTCTGGGTGTGAATTATATGAGGAAAAAACACTCCTATACAAGCCCAGGAGGAAAAATAAATAAAAAGATTACTCTTTTGGACTTTTTACCGGGTTAAACTTAATTTTGTTCAAGAAAGAATTTTTTGGGATTCTCCGGTATATAGCAAAAGCTAAAAAATATTCTAATTTGTTATTTCATCACACAACCCATTAATTTTTGGTGACAAGTTTCGATTCGCTTCGAATTAATTTGTTTCTTTAAATTTTTTTAAATTTTTTTAATAAATAAAAAAATTGTTTTTTTTTCTGTTTTCTCAAACATAACATAACAAATTAGAACATTTTTTAGCTTTTGCTATATACCGGAGAATCCCAAAAAATTCTTTCTTGAACAAAACTAAAAGTAAATGTAATTTTCTCTGATATAACGGGAAAATTAGTTTAATTTCCCCAAATTAATGGAACATTCAATGGATTTAGGTATTTGGCACCAGAAAATCTATAAAGCACATAAAATTCCCGAAATGTTCAGCTCTCTTGGATATAAGGAAAAGAACATTCAATAAATTAGGTATTATGCTAAATTTTTTATGGAAATATATTTTCGTTTATATAATTCATACATTGTTTTTGAAAATAAGTCATATATTGTTTTTCAATATTTTGATTGAGTGTGCCCAGTGCACCAACATAACTACCGCACTACTTAGTAGTATGGACTATAAGTAATGAGCTATTCAGCACTTTCTGATTTTTTTTAAAGCGGGTGGTGTTTTATCACCTATGGTGGAGTGTGGTGCATCACCTATTCCCTACATTTAAAGAATATTTCCTAAATTTTAGTGGAAATATAAAAAAAAAAAATTAAATTCCTTACATTTTAGGGAATTTTCCCTAAATTAGAGGGGGGGGGGGGGAACACAAATTCCCTTCATTTTAAGGGAGAAAAGCTACCTACATTTTAGGGAGAAAAATATAATCTACGTTTTCCGAGGTGGAGCGTACCCTTATCTATCGATAAATAGCTAACCTTTGTGGCACAATGCTATCACTCATTTTAGGGAATTATCTTTTACTGTGTCTGTTTGACCGTCCTGTAGGAGAAAAAACCTGAGATTAATAGGACAGGTAAATTTTGCTTGGGTGCTCGAACTTTTTCTTGGATTGGTTATCCAAGCTTTCGAAAATGTCCGCAACTATCATCATCTCATCTTTCATCTTTAATATCTTCAGCATATCACTTTTTCTTGGACATTTTCATCAAATCTTTCTAATCAAACGGGTGACAGTAGAACTTAGCGAAATTCTTCCTCATTAAAAAGACGACTAATACTTGAATGTTTTTTGTTTGTTTTTGTTTTATATAAATTTAGTTTTAATGAAGATCCCGATAAGATTCTTTGCAAAAGTATTCATAATAATGTCTCAATCACATTTTTCCATGATGATGATAATCCATCCCACTCTTATACTCTGGTACTGGCCACCTTGTGTTTTACTCCCAAATGGAACATTATAAATGCTTTGCAAAAGAATCTTGTCAAAGCTCTGATCGGAACCATTTAAGTGTGTATAACCCGATTACGAATTATGAGATTTTCTTGTTGACTCATCATAATAGTGGGTAGGGACTTTCCCATTTTGTAAACCGCATCGAACTATCTTTTATAGGAATGATGGATGGTAGATAGCTGAAGAGAATACATGTATATGTATATATTATACATATGCTTCCATCCGGCTTCTGTCATCCCCATCTCCATTTATACAATAATATATGTTCCATTGAAATTCCTGGAATAAAGAAACCAACAAAATCCAAAAGGATTCCCACAATCGATAATAATTTTATCAATCGGCCTGATAAATGTCTTATAAATGTGTGCTGGATTGTACATATATAGGTATATGGCTATACCGCGAAGAGCGAGAATGTTAATATCCTGTTTCCTGTGAACAATTCCTCGTGTTCCTTTTTATTTATCCTCCTGAAGCGATAGATATTATATTTTGTAGCTGCTACTTTCAGAAAAGTTTTTCACTTCGGCGGCTGTAGGAAATTTTTATGTGTATTTGTTCTTATATGGGTGCTGCCTCACTTTGGCTTAAGATTTTTGAAATTTTTGGTTACATTTTACATTATGAATACTTACTAGTAGTAGTTATTCACATTTATACAACAAAATCAAGGTGAAGGAAAAACGGAGATGGAATATTTATTAAAAATGTTTTGGAATCAAATGTAAGGAGAAACTAGACAGACTTTTATAATAAGATTGAGTATGAAGTGGTGATGCCATGCCATGATCAGAATGAAAGCAAAAACTTTTTTGAAGATTGATAAGAAAACTTCCACGGATGTACTACGGAAGTGCTTACCAAAAAGTACTATAGAGAAATGCTGTTTTGGTGTCATTCCAAATCTTGCTGGGGAGATGTGTCCACAATTGCTGTTCTTTAATAAAATGAAACTACGTTATCTTGCTGACAGATTTTTAGCCAAAGTAATAGACAGCTCGTGGATCTGAAATATAATCTAGGTGGTGTGTGTCTTGATCACTGGTTTAAGTTGACTAAACTATCGATGAACATTCGGTTGAATAGTCGCCCTATAGCCGAAACTTTGAAAAGCTGGAAAAGCTTGCTCTTGGTAGCGTCTCGATCAAGTTGAGCTCTTGTTTTCTTGTTGTGGTCAAATGATTAACGATTCTAAACCTAGTCTGTCCCTATGGCAGTCCTGAGAGTTTTGAAGAATCACAACACTGTAAGAATTATCGGCTCTGAAGTATGTCTAGACCTGGGTCATAAAAGTAGAACTGCGCTTTGAGCTTTGTTGAGCAGCCAAACATACGCCTTGGTTCTGTGGTATTGCATAATGGACGCGCAAGCTTTACTTTCCCTAGGGCTACACAGCGAACGGAGAACTTCACTTCAGCCAAGTACTGGCAAAGAACAGAGCGGATCGAACCTGCAGAACTTTAGTATGCACCTAGATATCCGTTCTCTTCGGTTTACCGAAGAATTAGTTATCTGAAATGATGTTATATATTTTATGGGCATAAGGAATCCAATTGAAAGTTCTGTTCCTTTACGAGTCTTCTTTTTTGTAATAGAATAAAGTACCTAAGTCCTTATTATAATTACGCCTTGATAATGGTTACTAGTTATATATATATAGTCATGTAACCTCTTCCAAATTCTCAAGATGGCATTCGAATTTGATTTACAAAGGCCATGGCTACCTTAGACCGATTATGACGTACAAGCCCTCTATCAAACCGCCACAGTTCTACTCGGAGCAGAAAATGCGGATGATACGATGTTGGAATTGTATGGCTTGAATACTGCTTGACTCAGAGAACTGATGGCTCGATGACTGCTTGACATAGCAATTAGACAGCTTGAATACATAGATAGTAGTTGCCCAGTCGGTCCATAAGAAGCCAGGTGAGGCTTGACCAACTTCCGGACCTGGAAAAACTTAGAAAGCCCCTAATTTCCTTCATGGAGACATGATGCTGTCGAAACGTCGTTTTGTTGACGGGTACCCTCTTCAGTGCACACTGTACCAATGATAGCCTGAACAAGCGCTATTAGTGAAGGAGACTTGAGTTTTGTTCCAAGTCCACCATATGTCACCTTCACGGCCTAATGACGAGAAGCGACTATGCTGAGAATACCTGCAATATCCTCTTCTGGAAGACGAGCTAGTTAGTTTGTTTATGTCAAGCCCGAAAAATGCGTAGCCTTTGAAAATAAATTTTGAATTTTGGGCTGTCACGATGACAGCTAAATTGAGGAAAGGGTGCTGCTTCCCAATGTCATGAAATCAATGGACGAGCTCAACTTTGAAGTGATTTCGGCTGTCCCAATGAAAACTTGAAAAAAAAAACAACTTAAATAATAGAAAAAGTGTATGCTTCACAGAGCACATTCAAACAGCCAGACTGAAATTTGTATGTCGATCAAAAATCAGGTAACGTTAATTTTTGTTCTTTCTATTCAACCGGATTTAATAACATGGAGAATGCATAACAAATTTTCACAATACGAATAAATCTTAGAATTTGTCAAACATTTGTCAAACAGTTTTCATACATTTGTGGAATATTTCATGAATATGGACGCAAATTTTACAGTTTGGGATTCTTAAAAAAATATTCAAATTTATCCGAAAGAAGTACTTTTGTCTCAGTTTTCAACAGCTGCGGAAAACACTAGTGCGAGCTCATTTTAGAATCTTAGAATTTTTAATAATACAGTAGTCATGAGTAAGAAATGTGAGTAGATATATATTATAAAACTTATAGAATGCACACTTAAATTTGTGGGACAAATCGAGTGAAGAACGGAAGGACATATTAAAACGTAGTTACTCAATCATATCAATTGGCAGTGAGTTATCAGCGGGTGACGCATGCAAAAAGATGAACTCATTGCTTACTCAGTACGGGCGTGAAAAACAGGCACAACAGGTCAGTAAAAGTGATTTTTACTATGTCAATGCTTACTGACATATATGATTGAAATACAACTAATATTTCCTCAGCTACTTCAACAAGAATTTTTAAAATCAAATCTTTTGAGACTTTAAACGAGTACATTAAACCATGAGAAAAATCATCCGTTGCAAAAACCTCAGAGCGATGGCACATTTACCCTATTTCGCCAGTTTTGATTTCGTCTTCTTATTTTTGGCCCGATTCTATTAACTAGAATCACTTGAGGATATTCTTGCAAAATTTCAAAAGCCGGAAGATTGTCAATTTTTAAATCAGTTAACAAAACATGGCAACTATTCCCTAACCTTCTATCTAAAAATGTTTTGTTCCACCATTTCCTATTTAGAAAATTATCCTCAAACATTGACGCAAGTACAACGATAGATGCTAGAATGCACGTTACTGCACTCGATGTATTACAAATGTTTGACAAACATCTGACAGATATTAGTAAACTTCCTACAAACTTTTTGTCAAACATTTGACAGACATTTTTTTGCTAATGTTTGTTATATGTGGATGCACCTTTACCTGTCAACTATAATGGCACACAGTAATCACATTTATGATGTAGTTTAATTATATATGCATCTCTATTTCTATAAAGGTATTAAGCTACATATAGGATCTTGTAACTGGCCGTTACAATTTTTTATGACATCCATTACAGTGCAATAATATTCTGAAGAAATTTTTTTAAGTAAATTTCAAAAGAAAAAAAAATATGTCTGCTACCTTGATAAAAAAAAATTAGTGAGAGCTTTCCCCACCTTGTTTTAATTTTTTCGGTCGCCAATATTGCCCCAGTTCTACTGCAACCAGAAATTCTATAAAAATTGTTTGTTTTTATTTTTTATGTAAGAATTCCTATTCGTTCGACCTCCTACTCCACAACTGTTTAATTACAGCTGAAAATTCTATGGAAAAAAATTATTATTCAAGATATACATGTTTTTTCTCTTATTGTTATTAAAAAAAAAAAAAAAAAACAATAAATATAAGATTCAGAATTATCCAGGAAGAAAACTTCAGCTCTGATTCTTTTCAGCATCTGACTATACACAGCCAAGTGAAAGCATTTTTTACCATTCATAAAAAATCGGGGATCAACTTTTACTTTTGTTAAGTGATTGCCCATAATTTGTTTATTTATTTATTTATTTATTTTTTGTGTTATATACAATAAAGATTAGTCCTGATTTTAAATTATATTTTCGGTAAATATTTATCAATTTATTTAGCCATCAAATTAAAGTTCTTCATCTCTCACCTCTGATTTAATTAATTATGTACACAAAAATATTTCAATTTTGCATTATTCCATTTACCAACTGTTATCCTTATAAAAAAAATCAAAAGCCGCTATTTACTCCAAGCTATAAACATTTCCTTACGTATTTCTTTATGCGGTTAATTTCGCATGAAAGGATTTTCAGTCCACAAATGAGGAGACACAAAAACACTCGAGCCATTCACTTTCATTGAAGGCAAAAACCTTGAAGGGACTCCCCCGCTTCTTATCCAATTTAGAGTTTACAGCAAGAAAAGCTGCCCAGGAGACAATAAAAACAGGACTAAACGTTGGCAAGGGATTTCAAGGGTGTGCTATGTGTGTGTGAGGTGTGTGTTTCTTTACTATGATAAACCAGATAAATCCAACTGTGTGATTTAAGATTTCCGACAGAAGTGATTGATGGATTATTCTGATTTCAGTTCGGCCGTAGGCACAGTGGTTTTGCCAGGAAAGCTAAATTCTCTTCTGATTTAGGCGTGGATATTTAACACCTCTCCCCTCAATCATTGATCGGGCAATTTTTTGTGATTGTCCCTCAATGTTACATGAGAACTCAATTAATCAGTTTGTGGTTTTTGCAAAAACATCTGCTCTTTAGGGTGTTATTATATTGGATACTTATGTTTTTTTATTGTATTGGGAATACTTTTCAAAAGTTCTCCTTTACGGAGAAGAACTTTGACTTATTGGAGTGAGCCCATTGTTCAACTAGAGAGATGGGTACAGTAATGAGTCTGGTGTAGTCCATGGATAGAATAATTTTTTTTCCAGACTATACCCCAATCGAAAAATTCTTGGAAATGAAGTGTCCATACCAACCAATCGTGCGGTGAGAGTTCGTCAGATTTGAAAATATTAAAAATTCCAAAATCGTGATGTCCATAAGAGTGATAGTTTCATTACACTAGGACGACTATAACATGAATAGAAACCAATCTCCTGCCAATTTGGTCAATCGGGCCAGTTTTGGGAGTTTTTAAAAGAAATTAAAATTATCTCAAAATACAGAAAAGACAGAAAAATAATCTTGGATCTCGTTGATCAACCATTTTGTGTTTGTGATTTTTTGAATATGTAAAAATATATAATTTCCTAAACGTAAGGTAGGTACGTAGCAGAAAATTGTGGCAGTGGCTTACGGAATTCTACAACAAACGGAGAACCAATATAAGGGAAGTTACGTAAAGATACCATTGAAATCTTATTTCAATATGGGAACAGAATTCTTTACTGGAAATACTTGATAATAATTACATAAAAAGTATTTGTCAAAATGTTCCAATGAAAATTTATAAATAAGCATATTTTTCTTACACCAAAGATATGCACTTTAGAAACAAATGTAACAAAAAAGTATTTCTACAATCTATTTAATATAGAATATAAATGAAGAGAGACATAAGACTATAAATTTTAATTCTACATTGCCACATTTGACTGAAATGCCAGAAAATTCTATTTCCACATTCTCCACATCGAGACGAATGATTTGAAACTAATATCGTCCATGGACATTATTTTTTTTTTAATTCTGTTGACACTGCCACAATTGACCGAATTTTCAGAATATTGGTTTGCAATCATTTCTGGGTTATCCAAGGGTAATGTAATAATATCTATCTAAGTCTTTTTTTTTTCAATTTTTAAAATTTTCAAATCTGACGAGGAGAACTTTAAAGCTCTTAACTCTATTGACATACCTACCTCAGATTGACAGAGTTCAGAGCAATAGGAAGGATGTTGGTTATGTCCAAGCTCTACCTCCATATTACCATTGCATGTGATTTATTAGGACTTAATACTAAGAGAATGTCTTCTACCCACCAACCAACTCTATCAAGATTCAAATTGATGCGGTCAAAATAATCTTCGATAAGACCCATAGCCGACTGAACATCATCGGCATAAAGATGCTTACCGTTATACTTAGTATTTTTAGGGAGGTCGGCTGTAAAAAGGCTGAAAAGAAGAGGGTAAATTATGCAACCCCGCGGAGTCCCCGAAAACAATGGAAGTAAACTAGACCGATGGAGAATGACGCTCACTTGTTGATATCACTTAGTAAGAAAGTTTGAAATTAGAAGGAAGGAAGCAAAATCTAAATGAGTGCTGAGTTTCGACAAAGACGTAGTATATTGCACGCTATCAAAAGCCTTGGAGAAGAAGTCCAATACAGTAAACATAGTCAACCAATTTTTGTCCAGATATTTACGGATTCTGTAGTCACTTTCAAAAGAGCATTCTAATAGCTGCGGGATCTTCGAAAACTTGACTGCCATTACCTGGAAGTACAGCCACTTCTCCATAGCCGTGGACAGAAAACTAGAGATGCCTCTATTGGTCTAAAGTCATTCCGGTTTTCGGGAGACTTTGATATAGCCTTAGGTAGCACATTCGCAAATTTCCATGATGCAAGAAAAACGGACGTTGTGAGGCAAGTATTGAAAATGTTAAGAATAGGAGAGACAATCCACGGAAAACCAAGTTAAAGAAATTTAGGGGAAATTTTATCCGGATCGACCGCATCCGATTTTATGGAGTTAATAACATAGATGACTTCTTCAGCAGAGGTGCTGCGAAAACTGTTTCCTCTACTCAGGTTTGTCGATTTTCCAATGTCAGCAACTAACACATGGGACACGGCGACTGCATAATACGAAGTGGCGAAGTGAGCACTTAACGCTTCAGGGGTAAGGTCACAACTCGGTTTTGCTTTACCAAAAATGCCTGAATTTTTAAATTACTCCATAGCGTCTTCGGGGAGTTACAGTCAAATTTCGAGCTTTAATACTTACCTGATAATACCTGATCTTCTCGTTCTTCAAAGTTCATTAGGTTTTTTTCTTATTTTTTTGTAACTGCGGTAGATATTTCCATTACCATTTTCGGTCTTACAAATTTTGCTACAATACGCGAACGTACCGCCATGAGGATAATCCCGATATCATCTCCGGTATATTAAATTCTACAAGTCTCAGTGGATCGCGTCTGAATCGGATGGTAATGCTCTTAGAGATTCGAGAATTTTAAATAGCTTCTGTTTGACAGACGGTTACTAGTAGACAAAGTTTTTCGGTAAACAATGAAACATTATGAGGAAAGTTCTAAAGAGACCATTCTTAACTGTATTTACAGGGAATTTTCGCCGCCCACCGAAATGTGAATGGAATGAGGTGCTGAAGAAAAGGTATAAAGTGAAACGTAAAACATGTATAGCCGTCACTGACATACCATATGCATTACTACATTCTAAATACATATATATTGCTTATAGAAACTTCGTCGACGAATATAAAATGGTTTAATGGCTTCTCTCTTGATATTCTACTAGCACGGATACAGAAGGAAGGCTAACTTACGTAGAAGGGGTGCCGATAGAAATGCGTAGTCTGCCCCAATTAGGCCACCAGTTCCTACAAAAATCATCCGCCGCTATTCCCAGTCCTCTAGCATGGTCTTTTATGTATCAATGATACGTAGTGACCCCTACTAGATTCCTGTTGTTCAACATGGAGATATACCGGAGCCTTGCCTTATGATAGGCGCCCGCAAAGATCTTCCCTTTGATAGCTCCAATCCGGATCCTTACATAAGCTGTTACTGCGGAGCTATGCATTTCAGACTCCTTTTTGGTCAACTCATCGGTCCTCTCGTTTGCTGGGATATTCCAAGGAGGAAGCAATCGACAGAGAGGTTAGGAGAGGAGTGTATAGAAAAATTGTGAGATTCATCAATCAATCGAAATATACTGGAATGATATGAGAAGAATTGTAAGATTCAACAAGTATATTGAAATAACATAAGAAGAAAATGTGACGAAATTTCATCTGTACATGGTGCAGTATGCTCACCGCAGAAATAAAAAGCTTCTAAGCTACTTTTACTTTCCAAGGATTCTTGGACATACATATTACTCCTTCCCATAAATTAAGCGGTTAATTCTGCGACAAATCTTTTTATTCAGTGTAGAAGGACATTCAGTATTGCCTAGTTTGCCTGTATATATATATCTTAGACTTCATACGTTTTACATTTACAGCCGTTTTCAAAGGTTTGACTTTATTCATCGGTCCTCATCTCCGAGAATTCAGGTCGTTTGAAATAAGAACTGAATGTGTTGAGTTTACTTATGGGGATGTCAGAGAGTAGCTGAAGTACTAAGTTAGACTACACAAAGATGGGCAATCCTCTATATCCTGCATGTAGTGCTGCTATCTGATATACAAGAACAACCTGTTGGCTGTCAGTTCTTGATGAACTCTTTGGCCAAGAAACGAAGATTGTCTTTTGCTGAAAGTATATCAATGAGAGGCACATCGCAAAATATTTCGGTTGCTTAGTGCTCCTGGAATAATGTTGTTAGGCGGACAGAATGAAAACATAGCTCTGTTATTGCAACGTAGTATATGTGCAAAGTCTGCACCATGGCTATCTAAACATACCCTAGGTCTTGTTATATAGCGCTATATATAGACTACGGTTCTAGTAGTAGTTTGGGACAAAAACCCTCCCCACAGCCTTATTCAACGGGTAAAACAAGATGCTCATCAGAAATATCAGCACAAGTACAAGCTTAAATTGTATGTAGTTGTACAAAACTCTCTGTAGATATTAAGGAGAAGGTGTCGATGGAGGTGATTGGTGTTCTTATTTGTCGTATTAGTTATTGTGCATATTTTCATATGGGTAAATGCTTTATGTTATGGGAGGAGTACTTAAACTGACTGAACAAAACTCGTTTTTACATACCTACGTTCAGGATGGATAGGTTTAGATCTACTTATATTCCAGTGGATCATTTAAAAAATATCACACACCAAAAACTAGGTACTGTGGTTTGTCAAAAATCAGGAGAATACGCCGAATTAGCATCTAAACCAACTCCTCTCCCCAAAATCCGAGATAGTGGTTGCACATACTCGTATATTCATTAATCACTGAAAAAATATAGTAATTGAAAGTTGCACTATTTCCTTCTAAGAGGTTCTTAACTCGTCCTCATTTCATGGAGCCCTTAAAATAGAATTCGTAATTTCTGGTGCATATTTCAATTGCTACTTCTATACTCCATGAAATAATTGCAGTTGGTAGGTACTTAAAATTTATATTTAAAACAAAACGTAAAAACTTTTGCATTCACACTTCCGGTTTAATTTTGTTGCTATAAAAGTCGGGACATCCTCATCGAATGGAATGAATTCATCAGAGGGGGGCCTAAGCACGGCTCGCATTTAACTTAAATACTGAAAATGCTCACATGAAACTTGTGCTAATTGGGAATTATACGGAAATATTTCTTGGTTTTACAATTTATGTTTTTAAATATATGTAAAAAACTCGGTATTATCCTGCAGCTGTGTATAGCATGTATGTAAATGTGTTAAATATTTACCAATGAGTTTTAATTGATGTTTTTTTCAATTATTGCTTTAAACTTTTCCTTCGATTTTTAAAATAACTTTATTCGTCGCGATGTAGAGATTTCGAGGTTGTGAGATATATGATTTTAATTAAAATGGATTTTAACACTTTATGAGTCATATATATGTAGCAAAACATGATAATTCTAGATTTTATGGAAAATTTATGAAAATATTATCAGAATTAATTCTTCTCTCAACGTAAGCCTATTTCAGATTCTCATATCCCTTTATTTCTGCTACATTTGATGAAATTCATAAAGGACTGTATTGTTATGACAAGGTTAACCAAAATCTTTATTTTCGAATTTAATTGACTATCTTTCGAAATTCTGATGTCAGGCGATGCCAATGGTGGGATAATTTTCCGTCACAGCATGTGGCTTCCGCCATAACAGTTTGAATAACAATTGAAAATTCTGTTGAACGTATTCGAGTCACGATTTCCGAGATAACGGAACTTGGAGATTTTTGGGTATGTGTTCATAGATCACCCTATAGATTCTTCACGTTACACCCTATGTTGAGTATTTAAACTTTAGTAGATATAGGTATAATCGTTGGAGCTATCCAACGGTCCCTCCTCCCCTCCATTTTGAAGTTATGGCTCAATGTTGAAATTTCAGAATTTGAACTCTTTTTTTTTATTTAACTACTATTTTTATCAAAAAACGCGTCAACATCAATTTTTCACATTGGATTTAAGAAGCCCAAAAGCTTGGCCATAACACTACCTAATCCACTTCGTGTCCAAAATTTAACCCTTTCTGCGTTTTCTGCAATTTTTCTTAAGAGGTGTCAGTACCAATATTTGCAAGTTTCATACATTGTTCAATGCGAATTTCTAGCAAACTATTTGTAGCAGAATAATGATTCATATGTTAAATTAAAGGTAAGGAACAGGTCTAGTAAACAACATCGAGAAAAATAAAAAGAAATGTATTGGAATGGAGATATTAGCTCGGAAACTTGTAAAAAATGGTAAAAATTGATTTTTTCAAATCAAATTCCTATTAGTACGTATTCTCAGTTCTGTAGATTGTGAATTTGTAGAAAGATAAAGCCTAAATCTAGCAAATAACGTCGAGTTTTTTCATTTCTAGTGGCGCTTTTTTCAATTATTTGACTCTAATAGTACTTGTTTTTCCTCTCGATATTTCACCGACGAGAAATTGCAATTATCGTTGAAAGTTTTAGAAATATAAAGCAAAATAGTATATTTACAATTATGTGCAAAATAAAATTAACAGAGTTAATTCTCGTTAAAAATTTTCAATTTCTTTGTATTGCAAATTTTCATTTTCGTCTTAAATTGTCGCATGTTGGGTTTCTGTCTTTTACGCTAGATGTCTCTAATGTGACTTGTGGTCTAGGTCTAGGCTAATTTTATATGAATTTTCATACTTTCAGGACACAAACCTACGTATACTAAGTTTTATTGCCTACAGGTTCGCTGGTATCTAAATTGAAATTTTTGCTGAGTAGTGACTCCTCTTAAACAAATCCAGCGAAAAAGCTCAAATTAGTGCCACAAAGTAGGGAAATTTCATTTGAGTACGAGTTTTTTAAGCCATTTTCAGTGGATATGTACAAGAAAAGTGCAAAAAAACGAAGAAAAGATTACATTTTGCGTAGAAAGTGTGATAGGGCAAGCTTTTGGGCTTTTTAAATCTAATATGAAAACTTGATGTTCATTACGTATTTTTTGATGAAAATATTAGTTAAATAAAATAAAAAAAAACGAACTTAAATCCCGAAATTTTAACTTTGTTGAGCCATAACTTCAAAACGGAGGGGAGGGCACCGTTTGAATGGTCCAACGAATATCTACCTATCAAAGTTTAAGTCAACTTCGTAGGGTATAACGTGAAAAAGGGGGCGTTCTATGAAATCATACCAGAATATTTTCAAGGTTGGTTATGTCGGAAACCGTTGAGAATCCTCAGCCACCATGCATACACTTTTCTGCTCGTTAAGTATGACGTATCCACAACCTTCGGGTTTCACACCATTTACGGTGGTAAGATACCACCACTATTAATTAAGTAATCCCTTTATGTCTCAAAAGAAACATCACGAAATGAATGTATACATTGCGTAATGTATACAAACTCATATTACGGTATTTCCTTAGAACATTATAATAACCATCAGACAACGTAAATGTACCAGTCGTCGGCGTAGTGCCCATTGTCAACACCCGTTTTCCAGTATTCTCTTAGAAGAAATGAAACTTTTCTATTAATTTTTTATCGGATCATTAAAAGCGTTTTATAATTTCTTAATTTGAGTTTCTTTCTGCGGATCAGATTTATAAAATTGCAGTTATAGTCTACTCGCAGATGGGGACAATTGACCACATGTGCGATTTCAAGACAGTTGTGGCCCGAGGTTCGTCCTAGGAGGACGGAATCTCTGCTAAGGTGGCGAGTTACGTTAGTAAACCTAAGTAACTTAGAAAGTAAAAATGGTGATCGAAACAATTACAATTTAGAATGCATAAAGCAAAGCACAGAATTTATGAATAAAATAAATATACGAACATGATCCGTCTAAAGAGAGTTCCGTTCTCACAAATGAAAAAAAAAAGTAATACGATATGCAACTTACCTGAAAAGACACGAAGCAGCAGAAATTAAAGCAACTTACCTGAAAAGACAAAAAGTAGCCGAAATTAACTGTGAGAACAGTCGAATCAGAATTCTTATTTTAAAATACGTTATTCTTAAAAAGCTAGAAAATATTAGAGTTAAGAGAAAGTCAGTCTTAAGACCGGAATCGAGAAGTAGAGATTCCTCTAAAGAGTGGATGTCGGAGAAGTATTTTTATTGGTTTCTATTGTATTTGAGCTAGAATCAAAGTTCTAAGTGTATTGTAAATTTTTGTTCTCTAATGAATTTGTATTACAACTAAAGTTGTAAGTGTAATCTATAATTCAGTATTTAATAAAATTGTGTTCGAACCGAAGTTCTAGTGCGTAATTTTATTTTACTCTGTTTATTTTGTTTTCTTTTCTTAAGAAAGAATAGTAAATAAATAACTGGCGCGGAAATGATGTGCGTAATATTTTCGCAGTTATAACAGGCGACTGCCTATGCAAACCCCATACAACGACTTCTGCAGAAGTCCTGTGTGAATGCCTTAACCTTGCCGTGCGTAGGAGGCTGGTTTCACCGCACCATTTAAAACTGGGATATAATTCCTAGCTAGAATTCTATCAAGGTGGTATCACAGTGGATCACGAATTGCATAAGTGAGGCTGGTCGCAGAGCTCCGAGCGATGGCTGCCACTCTAACTTAACCTAACCAAACTCTAGGAAAGTTGTGTCGATGATTCCATCAAGTGTGCAAGTAGCAAATATTCCTTTAACTAGCATCAGAAATGCATGTTCATCAGTGAAGAAGATTGCTGATGTAATATAATAGATAATGAATGGGATAATCCCAAGAAGGACTTTATTCTGGCCGCAACGATTATAGAGTAACGACCAAAAAGGCAAAAAGGAAATACAACCTGCTGCTGTAACATTCCATAACTGATAACTATAAACAAAACAGGATACGAGGATGGATATGAAAAACAGAGAGAATAAGGCCAGCGAAAGTAAATAAAACAAAGAAAGCAGAAGATCAAGCTGAAAGTCACAAGAAAATTAAAGGCCTTGCCAGAGGGACAGAAAAAATTGTTTTAAAGCAAAATAAATGTATATATTTTACACACTTTTTTACTTGATTTTTTCAAAGTTGTTACGGCTTTTTCTAGCCGTGGCCCGGTAGATCGGGAGTAATCCAAGGTTAAAATGATTGAGAAGGCTTAATTACAAATTAAATTTTTCTTTTTTTACAATTCTTATCTTATACAGTCTTATACTTTCGTAATCGTATTTTTAAAAGATATTTATTTTTTATATATATATATATGAATAAATTATTGTGTAAGAGAGAGAGACAGAGAGAGAGTGAGAAATGGCGGAGGGGAGAAAGAGGGGGAGAATAGAGAGAGTGGGGAGAGAGCGAGAGAGGTTCACTTGTTCAGTCTCTTACGAGCGATTGTTTGTACTCTGGAAAATATAACTGCAACCACACGGCACGGCAGCTATCCAGGAAAGTAAGGTTGAAAGCCCTCTACAGCCATACAACACGGCAGTTGGAGGAAAGCTACCGAGAAGACCTAACTCGGTTCAGTCTGAAAACATACCAAACGTCAAGCCTTTTACTGAAAAGTATATAGCGTCGTGAAACTTGACAGCTCCAAAGCTTCTCTTAAAGCTTTGTTGACTTTACCGAAATATACAATAATCAATAGAGGAATTGAACAGGGATCAAGAGTCCTATATTCCATCTGGGATTAGCCAAAATCTTCCCTGCATCGAGAGCCCAATTGATATTATTCTCTTTAATGTACCGTCTTAATATTTCTCTACAGAATCGTTTGTTGTGCAGTAAAAATTCCTTACATAACGATTTTTACAAGATCAACAGAATTTTTCGGTACCTACATTGAAAATATATGAAACTAACTGTTTTAATATTATATATGTGAATATTTAGAATTTTGATATGGCAATCACATAAAGAGCTACCCAATTTAGTATATGATTATATCTGCACTTTCCACAAGAGACCAGAAATGTATAGAGAAACGTTAACTCTCTATCTCTCTAAATTAATGTGTCCTCAACTTATTGTGTATGTTACACGGTTACAGCAAATAATAAAGTAAGTCCCTGAGTCATTCTATTTGCTTTAGAAGGCCATGCCTAAGAAAGCAACTGAATTGGATTTAATAAGATTTTAAACGCCGTTCTTTCTGAATCTGAAGTGATCCTTAGAAACAGGTAAAGTTCTTCGTTACCTTTTTATGTTACCTAGTAAATGTTCTTTATCTATCGAATCATCAAGAATAAATAAAGTCGAATTATTACAGTCCCGAAAATATGATTTGATTGAAGTGCTTTCTAATAATAGAAAGATCAAAACAAATTACCTACTCCTCGAACAATGAAAACTCTTCAAACAAACTACTCTCAAGTACCTAACTAAGCACTGTATTTATGGTTATGCTCCCTTCTTCTCAATTCAAAATTATTTGCACACTATACTAAATATTTAAAGGTAGAACATTAGACATATTACGCGGTACGCCTCAACAAAATTTACCTTGAAATTAGTTTCATACATATTTCGGAGAATTTTAGATAAAATTCATAAGTTCTCGTTGTCAGGAAGGGAAATATAATTAGAAGGACGCCCTACGCAATTGGATTTTAATGACTGTACCCAAACAAAAACTTTGGGGGATATACAAGTTTCTATACCGTCATAACCTCCTAGGAGCTCATTAGCGAAGTCAAAGGTGAATCTAAACAGACTTAGTAAAGCATGAAACTTTCAGGAAATACGTGTTAAGTTCAGGTGAAAATATTGTGAGTAGATTAATTAGAAAATAAGTAATTAGATATTTGTGTATGTATAGGAAGTTGAAATAGAGGGAGGGAGAGAGACAGAGAGAAAGTGAGGGTTTGGTATTTTTGTTTATAGTAATTAGTCTAGAGGAAAGATTTATTTTACATGACAACAAAAAGTTAACGTTTGCCAACAATTATCAGAATATTATATCTGGTTGAGAATCTATAAATAATTTGAAATTTGCTTGTTTGGTAACTTATAAAATATACTTTTTTTTGTTTTCATTATTTTACATCATAAAATTCGAGCAACTGACATAAAGGACAATCACCAACCATTTGCAACTCTTACAATTGTAGTTGTACTCTCATTTTTCCACAGTTTATGGGTGAAGCTTACAAAAAAAAATATATATACCAACCTATCGGACTCTGATTTGTGATGGGGTAAATGACCAGAGATGAATTATTCAGCTCGAAACCAGGCTATCTGTGGTGCTACGAGCTAAAATTTTCTGTCCTTTACCTCCCCTTAAAGGGAATCCGGTTTCAAATCCTCTGGCATTCATAAATCTCTCCAAAACGTTTACCTCTCCACCTCTTATGATGATTTGTAACTTTTGTGTAGAGCTTTCATACGTGGTTTTGGTTAATACTTTTGTGGATGATATCGGGGTTTCATCCTGCCATCCACACTGTTTACACTTTTGGACTGGTTTTTAATTACAAGGAGAAAATCTGTATCATTAATTTATTTACGAGTTCGAAAATTTAAAATAATAGAAACAGGAGGAACATTACTTGAGTGTATGTAATTCAATTTAATTATTTTATTTACAAAGGATATCAATAAAAAGTATCACGTCATCGTCAGCTTAACTCTAAATAACCGGAATATCAGAATAACAAAAGATTCTAGGAGTCTTCAGTGTCCTACACTGAAGATACAAATGAATATCGATTTTTTGATTTTGAATATATTTTATTCTACTGATTGTAGGGAATGAATGAGGTATGGGAGGTATGGGATCAATAAAATTTTATATGGCAGTAGAATTTATTATAGTTTTTGGGATAACGAATAAAATTTATCAGTACCTAGTGATCAACTTGGATCTAATTTAACCTATTCGATCTAATATTTACAGGAGTATCCTCTGAGGATTCATTTTTATTTTTATTTCTTCTCTTTTATGACCATTAGTCTATACTATCGCAAACGAATAAAAATAGGTGCAAAGCTACTCTCACAGCTTTATCCTGGTTAGTTAGTAGACACAACGCTCGCAGATCTTTTGAACTTATTCAAGGGGACTGGCTTTCGTTATGGCGATGGAAGAGTTAGTACTATAAGAAGTCTCCGTGGCCGTAGGAATTTATAACTTCTCATCCCCCTCTTTAACCAAATATAGTCAACTTTTGGTGACTACGGTCAATTTGGTGATGAACGAAGTGATATAGCATTTCTGTCTGAGATATATGGGTAGTAAAAATAAATTTTTGTTAGCTAAACTACGAGGGGCGAGCTGTATGTTGCCTTGAACAATGACTTGCGATCAGCTAATCGTAGGGAATTTAAAACTTGAGGAACTGCAACGCAGCCTCGTGATTTTGGTCCCTTAATACTGGGTGAGCAACCATCAATACCCCTATCTGAAATAATTAAGCATTCCCTAGTCTCTCTGGTATTAAACAAGGGCAGTGTACAAGATTAAAATTAGAAACCGCAAGGTATGACTTCAGTAATGTGTTGGCTAGCAGAGAGCAGCATCAGTACATGACTGAAGACGCGAAGAAAGTCACGAAATGGAGAAGGGGGAGATATTCCATGCAGGAAATGCCTGTCATACCCCGAGTTTAGAAGAAGTAGATGAAACACATTGAGAGAGGGTTATTAGTCCCGGGCTTACATGAAGTGCAAATTGAAGTAGTCTTGACTACGAAAACTAACTGGAGGTTATTCTGATAACCCGGGGTCGGTTGCCAAATGGAACTCTCCTCCATGCCGACACATTGGTGAGGCCCTTCGTGAAGTAACGAGGTGCCTGTGATTGATGCTCAAATTCAGAGTGCAAAACCCTTTCTGAATGTGGATTGATGCAAAGCTTATTTCATTAAAGTAAATGATCATCGGAAACTTCGCGCAGAGCTAGGGTAGGAGCTCGGCATGGAGCTGAATTTATTCAAACGGGTGCCGGGATCCATAGAATGGAAGAGATTTTAGATCGGTCTGGCTGCCATCAGTGAGGATGTTGACTGATACTTCAGAAATAGAGGGCGATGATTGACATCATCACAAAATCAACCCTTGTGTAAAAATCACCGTGGGATGAGCCCATACTTGCCAGGTACCCATGTTAAACCATCATGGACTTCTGTCTGATTAGAGGCCGAACGAGTTACCGAAGCAAGACAACCCTATGTCCTCTACGAGTCAGGTGGCTTGAGTAACTGCAAATATCACGTGGGTTGAAGACTAGCAACCGGTGCGGTTAGCCAAGGTGAACTTATGTCGATTTTGGGAAAGCAGCGTTAACAGCCATGATTTCGGACTATGACAAAACAGATGCGCTTCTGCAATAAGTCTCTATTATATTCTTGCTCTTTCTGAATAGCTGCAACTCTGAAAGAAAGTTATATGTACAGGGCAAGCAGCTTTAATTGAGATCATCTTCCTATAACTGTATATTGGACATTCTTAATTATTTTGCGTGGAAGTACATTCATCTTAATTTTTTTTCACTGCCTAGAAAGCTGTTTGACATATTAGTGATAAATTTTCTTGTTATCAAAGTTCAATATTTTTAATGTCGAAATATACGACAAAATATAATGAACTTTTCCACTGCTTTTTTTTGTGTGTTATTATTCAGCTCAGCAAGTCTTGCATTACGTCAAATGAACTAGAATATCTATTTACCATAGTTGAGGATTCTTGTCACAACCTCAGAAGTAGTTGGCGTACCTTTAAGCATATATTATGACGTTTATTCATCGCAAATCCCTTTAGTTTATTTTGTGGTAAGGATAAATCAAAATGAATATGTGAATATCAATTTTTGGTCGCTAAAATAACAAAATATCAGAATCAACTACCCCCCACCCCCCAACCCCACCATCTAACATTGTAGATTTTATTTTAAACTTTAAAAATTCGATATTGTCCTATAGTAAGGATTGCTTTGTAGAATTATTTAAGGTTCATACTTCGGTTCATCAATTTGAATGTAGAATTATTTAAGGTTCATACTTCGGTTCATCAATTTGAATGTGTCATATGATTTACCTATTTTGTGTCCAATTACGTAAAACCATTTCAGTAACCATGCGCACATTTATCGTATAGTAAACTAAAATTTTAATGTTTAACCTAATGATAGAAAAAAACGCAAATATTATTGTAAAACGTAAATACGCCTGAACATAGTATACACATAATAAATAGCACAATCAAGTTTCACTTTAAAGTTCACTTCACCACCAATCTTCTATTGAATATTGATTTTCAACTTAGACAGGTTCTCACTACATAAATTGGAAATGTTTACGTCGTAGCTGCTTATTTACATGGACGCAATATTATTGTGTTAAAAAATACACAGATTTTCCTTTTTTAATACAAAAGCAATATTATTTGACAAGTAAGCTTATTGATAAATCATAAGAATTTTCCAACAAATTCCTTTAAAAAAATAAGAATCAAAAGAAAGTCGAAAAACCAAAACAACTTCGTAATATAAAAACCAACAACCATAAAAGTAGATGTGGTGTGGGCTAAATATGGGTTACCCAGGGTGTTATTGAACTATAATGAAATGAAGTGAACTAAGTATTTATTGCGACTTTAAATTTTATGAAGCGAAAATATACCAGAAGTACCGATAACAATGAAAATGACCTCGCTATAGGGAAGAAAAATCAATACCAGATAAATTTCACCTCGTAAAATCGATACCAAATGCATTATCAAAGCTGTTTAAATTTTATGTGAATACGTTTTTGAGAACTGGTAGAAGGGAGTCAAAATATAAATTCTAATCGACACACATACATATATAGTGGAAGAGAAGAAAATAAGGCTTTCTGAAAGTCAAAATAAATATATGAGACCTTCCTACACCAGTGATTGGATATTTCATAAAAAACGTTTTTGCATGAAACAATAACAGAATTTAGACTGGAAAACGTTCTATGTATTATTCGACATTCCTCCGAGAAGCCGAATAGACTATATTCTTCATATAATGACGAGAAGATTTCAGTGAGTAGGTACATCAGATAGGATAGGCACTTAGAATCACAAGTATAAATGAATATCTGTTTGTCTGTTTAAGGTCTAGAAGGACACATTGTATATATTTGTGGCTAATTCATACTTTCATGACAAGTTGTATTTATTGAACTTGCATTCCTGGAAATGGTACGTACGTACTTAAGTTTTACGATAAGGCTATATCCTACAAGATGTCGCTTTTGTAAATGTCATTTTGTGTTGCTTTTGACGTTTCATGTTTTGACAAATTTAGCAGATCAAAATAGAAAAAACGGTTGTCTTTGTTTTTATTTGCGCTACTAAAAATTCATTTTATTCAAAAATGCAAGTAATATGTGAAAATGATTTCTTATAATTTTAAGGACTCGTACTCGCAAAAAACAAATTTGGATTTACTTACGAAATATACTCCACAAATCAAGCAACAACCACATATCAATGGATGTTCTCAGGCGAAAGCAAACCTATTACGCCCGCTCATTGGCACAACAATAATTATCTAATTCTTCATATGAAAGGGCGATGTTACCCCTGTACTGCTAGAAGATTATCGTTTTGTCAATCTTCAACGGTATACCTCCCACTATTTGTTTGACGAGTACTTTTCACCAAGTACGTACATAAAAAATGATCAAAAGAGAGATTAATCTTTTCAATCATACACCTGATATTAGACCATCTATGTAGTTCTTGACCGCTTGAATTAATGTTCTATACATTAAATTGAAGCCTACGAAACTCTTGTTTCTGAGGTTACTTCGGAATGGTGGCTTCAATGCTTTTAGGATTAGATCAAGCATG
The DNA here is from genome assembly GCA_963924295.1 of Dioctria rufipes. NCBI lineage: Eukaryota > Metazoa > Arthropoda > Insecta > Diptera > Asilidae > Dioctria > Dioctria rufipes. The sequence goes on from OZ002740.1 coordinate 17,391,114, forward strand.
GTGTAGAGCATAAACCCAAATATTTTATTTAAAAAAAAAAAAAATGATTTTCCTTATCATCTAGAAACCTCAAACAGCGACATCCGTTCATACATAAATTACCGAAGAAAAGGTTTATTAAATTAAGTTTTACATAATTTCATGTCGTTTCACTTCTTTTTAAATAACTTTTATCTACTCCCAAATCCCTGACTAAATAGCTTTGTGCAAGAGCGCCGGCGAGTGCTGTTAGTCATGAAAGAGTTTTCGTAAATGTGGATGGATTTATATGGGGTTTTTGATTTAGAATGAGTGAAATGGGAGCTTTCCGATGGGGTTAAATTATCTTACGTTTTGAGGTGGGCGGTGGTAACTACATCCCTTCCGGTTTTCAAATTTGGGCCGTGTTTTATATAAAATTAAAGCTATTGCTGAGTCCTATTAAATCGAATATTTTCTTTTGTTTTTTCTGTAAGAAACTTTATAGCATACACCCAAATATCCTTAAAATTCATTATTTTGTAATTTGTAGAAGGATGTAGGTTGGTGCGGGTGGGCTGGTTTTCCTTTATATATTTCATGGAAAAATTTCAATTTTCTATGTTTAACCGTTATATGGATTTTGATCTGAAATAAATTTTTCCAGTTTTTTCATATCAAACTTTTACATGGATGTATTTACATTAAAGTGCGACAATCTTCTAAACTTCTTACCAGAGATTATGTACTGTTATATGAGCTTTTAGCGACAATGTAATGATTAAAAAGTTGAAAATAAAATATATTAAAAAAACTTTTAAAATAAATAAATTTATAAATAAATTGCACTAAAAAGTAAAAAATTATTCTTTCTTTCTCAGTTTCATTGTAAAATAAGAAATTTTAGAACTCAGAATTAATCTTAAAAGTTTTGGCCTGAGTTGCAGTTAGACAATTGCGGTTATAGTTACGGATTCTATAATTTTAAGATTTAATCTGAGTTCTAGCATTTCTTATTTTACAATTAAACTGAGAGAGAAAAAAATATTCTTTACTTTTTAGTTCAATTTATTTATAAAAGTTATTTATTTTAAAAGTTTTTTTTTAATATATTTTATTATTTGTTTTTTTCTTTATTTTGATTTTTTATGAGTCATTCCAATTAATGCTTTTTAAATATTATGAACATTATATAACATAAAGTTATCCCAGATTGATTAGTAATTGTGAAGGAATATTCTGAGAATGTTTCCTTTGTGAAGCAATTCTTTGATTGTTTGAGCACGGATTTCTTTATAAAACACTCCCCCATAGAGAAAATAATATGAAAAGATAAAACGACAGTCAGTGAGAGAGGTATACTATGAAAAGGAATTCTCTGAGCGGATATTCCTTTGTATAGTCTTTCCTCTCATTTGGAAGGTAATACCCTGAGTAGGAAATTTCTGAAAAACCTTTTTTCAACCGACATTTTAAAAGAAAACTTTCCCTTTAAGTAAGTACCAAAAAAGACAGCTCTTAATTTGAAGCAAATCAGAAAAGGTATTTCCTGTAAACACTGAATACATATTCATTTAAGATGTTATAGAAAAGGCATTTTCTGATATGCCATTCTCTAAGTAAAAATTTCTTATGGTATATATCCTTAAAAATAATTTCTTCAGAGGATATATCCTGAGTAAACCTTTTCCTGCATTCGCTGAGGAGGCACTTTATAGGCAGACATTCCCTGAGGAGAGATTTAATGAGGTGTTATTACTTATAATGAGCATTCGAAGCGATTCCCTAAAAAGTCATCCCTTTGAAGGGAAATGATTTAAAACATGTACAGACCCGAGAATCTAATTTGTTTTCAAGGTTCAGAGTTCCAGAGTCAAGCGCTAATTTGCATTAGTCCCATTGAATGAATGACAAACCAAAGCGTATATTGCTGGGTTCAGTTCTAATTGAGTACATACTATCAGTTAAATAGTACCTTAAACGTAACTAATAATAAAATGCATTAATTCGAAACAAGCTTATGTTTAAACCAACAAAAACAATTAAAACCCTAACTTCGAAAGCAAATATATTTCTGGTCCATAAAAGTGTTCTCAATCAAGTAAAAGTTTTAGACTTAATTGAACATAGCTGTCTAAACACTTTTAGCTACATACTTATGTATCATTGAATTTTAAATTATCAGTTTGTAATTAGCATTTTAAAATATCACAGAAATGTATCACAGTTATGTATATTGTTCTCATTGTAAAAATTGCAGACAGTTAGTCCAGAATACCTTATCACAGTTTCTGTCAGAAATTATTGGGCATTTATTTGTGGCTTAATTATTTTGTTAATAAAGTGCAAAAACTCTTGTGCTATTTTTCAAGCTTTAGTTTTCACACTATCACTCTAGAGAGATATACCGATTTTCTTTCTTTTTTTACATAATCTGCCAGAACATAAGGATCTTGCTCATCTACCTATAACTCCGGAATCATATGTTATTCAAATCAGTGCAAGACACTTTTATTTGATAGTTCGCTCGAATTTCTGAGTTTGAGGAGGGTTCCAAGAAATCTAGGGTTGTGATATACTTTTTCTTTAAAAACAATTGTGAGTTAAAAAATTGTATATTTCTAATGGTTGCCTACAGGTAAACGGTATGTTTACCATTGGAAAGTGTGTAGTATGGAATATAAAAAAAAAGCTAAACTATTTTTATATATATATTTCCGCAGTTATAATAGGCAGATAAGCAAGGGCCTTCCCTTTTCGGATGTATATAATATTAAAAAATCAATATGTCTCTGTAGAATAGGAGACTAAAAAATTCTTTCGTTTGATGCCTGGATTGATATACGCTACTACCCTGTAAAAAATTATTCTAGTCTAAACTTTACTTTTTACATCAAAATTTAATAATTAATTTAATTACTCAATACAATTTTCTATTTGGTTCTGAAGAAATTTTTTTCTAAAGTTTGTAGTCAAATTTTGTTATGCTAGCTCTAGAGATGTCTGGCATTCCCTCACATTCACGATTGTGACAATGTGGAACAATTTACATATGACGGCTTATAAAAATCCCCACAAGGAAAAAGCGCGCTCTAAGAGACCTCCTAAAGTGCTTCCCTGGATGATCTCAGCGCTTCCTTTCCATATCCCAGTTTATTGGTTTCTCACAAAAGCATGTCCGCAGAGGCAACCGCTTCAATGCTGTTTATAAGAAACGCTCTAGGAGGTATGCTAAAAGATGCGCGAAGAAGTTTTTTGAAGGTGTCTTTTCAAAAGCTTTAGTGAGCTTTTTAGAGGATTATAGCAATGCGTCTTCCTTAATTTGATACGAGGCTACCTGAGAATATTAGTAAGGTACTTATACTTAGTTCTGATTGTTTGTGGTATTTAATTTTATGAAGTTTATGATAATCCAATATTCTCCCTTTTATTCTCACTTATTAACCAAAGCTATTACCGAGAATTATTACTGATTACTTCTAACCAGTCTGAACGTCATAATGTAAATGAGAAATACTTTACTTCATACAATAGTGATAAATTCCATAGTTTAGGTTCGAGGAAAATTAGATGAAATCACCCTTTCTTGCACTTCTGCTGTAGCTCATCAAATAATCTTCTCTGGAGCTTCTCAGTGATTACTATAGATAGATCAGTGAAGATTGTTCCAAAGAGCTGCCAAATGATGCCTATGGAAGTGCTTAAATTGTGCTTCTTTCAGAAGCGCTGGTTTTCCGTTCCAATAAGCCAACAACAACTGCGGGCATTGTATAATGCAAGTCCCAATATGTACCATAAATACATATACATAAAAAATGTTCATGTATTGAAATAAATTAAACGCAACAAATGGAGTTCTGGTACTCATCTAGGGTATGCAATGTGTTATCTCGATTTTCCATATGGGTTTTCTACAGAGGAAAAGAAAATTATGGGATTTCAAATGATATTGATTCTAAGAAGGAAGAAAAACATTTTAAGTGCAACAAAAATTCTCATCGGGTATATCCTTTCTTTCCCAAAAAAAAATTTTTTTTTTCTTATTTAAGGAAAGTCCAATTTATGTCATCATTCGATCTAAACCCAAAATGAGATTCAAGTGTGAAAACATCTCCTCTGAAATTACAACTTCCAACCACTGGTGATTTGTGAAAAATAAGAAAATAAGGAAACGTGAGTTGAAAATGGAAAGAAAACCCTTTTCATATAATAATGTCTTTCCTATTCCAAGATTTTTCTAGTTTGTAAGGACCTTTCTAAACTAGATATATAGGTTAGGATTGTCATGTGGATTATATGTTCACATGAGGTATTTACATATATGAAAGAATATCTGTACAAAGGTCATGCATGTATCATCCTCCTCCATTGCTAAATAGATTGAGGAAGGATAATTGTTATTGACACGACACGTGTGCTATTCCAGCTGTTTGTTTCCTTTGCTTTATCACAGTGCTTACGTAAGTCGTGTTTTGTTTAATTTTTTTGTTTTACAAAAATAATGTCCGATTCTAAATATAAACTTAGAGAATGGTTATCATGTAGAAGTTGTAAGAAAATTATCTTTAAATGTTTATCATTTATTAGTGACCCGACGTTTCGTAGGAAGAGTATTGACTAATTTTTAATTGAAGAAATTGGACTAAGAATAATAAAAGTAATAATAAAAGTATATTTACATACACGTATATAAGGGACTATTCAAAGAGACTATAGAAACGCTAAAATCACACCCGAATGACGTTTCGATACTTCTGATATAAACAAAAAGAACGATCTAAAATTTATTAATACTTTAATTATAGGTCTACTTTTTCATTTTTTTTTTTCAGTTGCCTTTAATAAAAATTAATTTGAGTAGTTGGAGAAAAAACATAGTTAGTAATTCCTACCATTTGCATTAAAAACTAGATACAAGTAAAAATACGCAGTAGAACAGAAATAAAATTGAAATTTGAGGTTATGTTTTACTCTTTACAACACAAATTAGCATGCCATTTAGAACACAGCTATTGTGAAGTAGAGGAACCAAACATCTTAGCCCTGCAACAGTTCTTGATATAAATATCTACTCCTTCTTCAATAATTTGGTGATCATTTCACAGCAATATATTAAATCACTGGAAAGAAAACAAAATTTCTTGTAAGCAATAATCAGTGACACCGTAAATATCTGCTAGAGCTCATCCACTTTATTTGAAATGCTTCCGTCATTTAAAATATGTTACATCAAAACCAGAATATGTTCAGGAAGAGTAAGAGAGCTCTCTATTCCCATAGATATTTGAAGTCTTCCATAATTGTTACGCGACATATATGAAAGAAAGTGCTTCATGACCACTTTGAAAACACATCTCAAAAACTTAAAGAATTATTTCTATTAGAATATTTCAACAAGGTAGCCATATAGAAAATTCTAGATGGAACTTGAAAGCCACAAATCACCACTCCAAACAATTGAAGTAGGTGTACCCGAAAGCTCTCTACTGAGTCCAATACTTTTTTAATTACTATTCCTCAGATACATTTTAAAAGAAGACCTAAACAGCACTTCTACTATTGATTCCCTTACCTCAAATCTCTCTGTCCACATTTGCTTGTAAATCTATATCAATCAAAATCTAAACGAGATCTAAACAAGCTAGGGATCAAACAAAATTAATTCGGAAACCTTCAAAAGTTAAAGTAAAAACTAGAAAATAGTTTCATATTTATCTATGAATTCGGTCCATTAGTTTTATGAGCAAATATACATCAGAAACAAAAACGCAATCCTATCAGTGTACGAAATTTTTAAAATGAACTGAATTTACTGGCAACTCCATTTTAAAATGTGCGAACGTGGATATAACAAGGGAATTGCCCTTATCCACAATATGACAGCATTGCACAAAAGCACTTTCGTCTCAGTATAAGGGACAAAAGAGTTCTGCTCCCTCCTCCCTCCCAACAATATAAATGTCAGCCAAGAGGGTGTGGAGGATATGAGCAAATTTTCATTTCGTTCTATTGTGATGATGCAACAAAATCCCATGAAATAGGGAAAATATCTACTGAAAAATGCACTTCCGAATTGCTGACATGGGACATGATATAGACAGGGTGGTAGGAGTGTTCGTACATTTATATGTAGGTACATTTCGCAGCCAGGTGGATCAATTGTTTGGGGGATTAATCCATTTCAGTTAAATAAGGAGTCATATCGAGAGTGATGTTCGATAGGTAAATGGTATTTCCTAGTGATATGTTTCTGTTATATGTAATGTTTCCGAATTTATAATAATGTTTAACATTTTATTTGAGGAAGGTAGGTACATACCCAATATTTCAAAATCAATATGAAGGCCGGAGAATTTAAAGAATGCCAAAGGTTACAGATTTAACTCCTACACCTCCGGTTTCAAAATTATGGTTGAAAATATTTCACATTTTGGGAATTTAGTTGCAGAGAGAAGTGGTTTTTGGTTAGATTTTCTTTTCATATTCAAAGTACCAGATAGGAGGTCATTATAAGATGAAGGCTTTTCTCTTCTTTAATTCAAAATGAGAAAAAATAATGTCAATGACGGAATTTTAAATAAAAAACGTAAGTAAATAAAAAAAGAGTAACGAATCCGGAAATTTCGATTTAATTTTGTAATAACTATAAAACAGATAGGAGTATTGGAAGAAGTTATAGACAATTGTGAAATTCTAACGATCCAATCCATTTAGTAAATTTTAATATAATTAATTCGGGAGTTATAGGTTGATTCATAAAGTATGAAGGAAAATCTTTAAGCTATCCTAATTCTAAAAAGATATCGATATCTCCCATGACGTGCTTCGTACTATAATAATAACATATAATAACACTATAATAAAAAACAAGAGAAGCAAAAACAAAATTCAAATAAAGTAATATATAAATATGGAATAAAAAGTTAAAACTATACATTACATAATAAAAACAAAATTGAAAAATTAAAAAATATTAATAAAGACCACAAAATACTAAACTACTAAGTAATTAAAAACTAAGAAAATAAAAATATAATGCAGAAAAAAAAATAAGGAATTCAAAGATAATAATATAAATAAAAAAAAAAGAAATCAAAAAATAAAAGCTAAACAGATCCAAACACAATAAAAGAGGGAAAAAAAGTGTGCTCGAAAATGGAAATCTAAAAGCAGTATATTGTCTTGCGTATCTTGAGGGAATATTAATACAAATTCTGGGAGGCAAGTCAGCACAGTGTACAATGCCTTTAAGGATTTTATACAAAAATACGTTAAGAAGAAAAACACGACTACGCTCTAAAGATAAGATGTTGAATCAGATTAATCTCGCACTATACTTTAACTCATTATGTTCCAATTTATACAATAGTACTCTCGTGAATTTTATCTGAATAGATTCGAGTAGATTTTTATAGGAAGTGTAAAAGGGCCTCCAACTTTGACACGTGTATTCTAGAGTGCTTCTCACCAATGAAATATATAGAGAAATAAAACAGGGGCTTGATTTGAAAGATTTACATATTATAAAAATGAAACCTAGACGACGATAAGCTTTAACAGTAACCAGGTTCGAATCGAGAATGAAAATAAGTTTTTCTTCGTAAATAATTCCACGAATACTTTATTTCTGGAACATATCTTAAAGAAATGTCGTTAATTTTTGAATTGGATTGTGTCACGTTTTCTAGAGAAAGTTATGCTCTAACATCAGCGTACAATAAGCAATCTTATTTGTAAAATCATTGATATAAATTAGAAACAATAACGGACCGAGTATTGTACCCTGGGGTACACCAGATGTTTGTTCAAAAGGACTAAATTGAGAGGACAACCATACTCTCTTTCTTTTAAGTATTACTGTTAAAAAAGGATCGTGTCTATATTGAAGCCAATTTTTGACATTTTTAGGAGACACTGGTTGTGGCGAATCTTTTCAGAACCCTGCACAAAATCAGTATCTATGGAATCAACTTCCTTATTTTATTATTATTTGTTTATTTTACTATTATTAACCATTATCTTATCATTACCTGGATTATAATCATTCATAATTCATTGGTGATCCAGAGCAGAAGCAATGGTTTCAGTAAATCAAAATGTTAAGCGCCCAGGGAGGAATCCAAGTTACGAGTTTGATATAAAAGGCATTGCTTGATGAAGAAGCTGATTGTGGATAACTCTGTCGAATTTTAAAGCCACTGCATTGGAAATGGATATTGGATGACAGATAGTAACTAATCTAGGATAACGCACCGGATCTTTAATATTGGTGGAAAAACAGTTCACAAATAAATTAAATAATAAAGTACTTAACGGCTTCGCTAAGCCAGTAGAACATTAATTATAAAAAAGGTTAGAAATACCAAAAGTTTCGGAATTTTTGTTACAATTAAGGTTATTCAATATATCAAAATCAGAGAGTGTCTGTACTGCACTTTTCTGTACATTATACACCACTTCGTCCACTAATGATGGAACGTGAACTCTTCGAGAGAATATTTGTATTCTCGGTACCGTGACCTCAAGCTATCTGTCAAGCTTAAACCAGATCAATTTCAATATATGTCATTGGCCTTTACGAATCGAAAACTCTTAGAGAACAGAAGTGTCCAAGTTCGAGACAATATTTATTGAAAAAAAAATCGTTTATCCGAATGACGCGTGAGGATCGTGAAGCTTATTGTGCCACACCACCCGAGTATACTTGGTGCATTTTGCAAACCAGTTTTTTAAGAAAGAGGTACAAGAAGCAATGAGACATCTTTACAATTGTCCTGCACTTTGGACATATTTTACATCGTGTGCCTTACTAATACAACTAGAGTGCACAATTTGTTATTTATTTTGCATGAAGGGGAAAAAAAGCTTGGCTGTGCATTGTTGTAGTGCGATTGAGACAACGGGTTAAAAAAAAAAAATCGAGAGAACGAGAAAGCCTTCTTGAACATTTCCAAAATCCTTTCAAAATACTCACAATTATGTCCCTCGGGTCACACTACCTCAATTTTTTTAAGAATATCAGAGAATCTAGCATGAGTTTCTCCCACTAAATCTGTTCAGAACAAAACGAATGTATAAACAAAAGCACGTGCGATAAAATATCGAAGGATTACAGGAACAACTTTGGAACCAACTCTCAATATTTCAGAAAACCCTGTTTTCATAAAAGCAAGCGAGCATTTTATGATAGTAAAATCTGGAAACTCCGCCCCTTCTCATTTTGTTATGAAGTTATCTTTGATTTGGTTAGAGATTTGTCATACAAAGCACTTACACATTCATAGCCTGTTATTTGTATATTAATCAAAAGGCTGCAGCAAGAATACCCATGTGGAGGCGAAAACACTTGTGTGTATACTTCATTAAGAATAGATTGTGTGGGATGCCAAATATACACTAGCACCTTAATTACATGATGACCTTATAAATGACGTAGGAAAAATTTCAAGTATGAGAAACTGTGTTATATATTCGGGAGAAACCTGGGTCGATAAGTCACTCTTGACCTTCAGACACTTCAGACACTTTCACCTTGATTACTCACTTTCAGATTTAGGGGGAATATCCAAACAAACCACAACACTGTACTCCGTGCAATTGTAGCTTTATTTCTCTTTTTTGTTAAACCTGTAACTGCCACTAATCTGTTAATTCACAGATAACTTTTTTAACAAACGAAACATTTATTCACAGATAACTTTTTTAACAAACGAAACATTTATACTTTATTATACTAGAATTCCTTTTAATTATTTATGCCGATAACATTTCTAATATTTTGCCAAAGGCGACCAATCTTTTTTCTTCTATTTTACAGACCGGGAAATTCATTCGCGAGGCGACCGTACCGCAATCCAAAAATCAACTCCTATATCGTTCGCGCTCAAAAACCGACTGATCTCGAGACTTGATTTTTTAAATCTCAAGTCTAATTGTTCAGGATAGGAAAATGCTTAATTAGCATTCCCATCCTGAGAAAATTATTTACCGCTGGGCATGTTTAAACATGCCCAGAATTATCGCGACGGACGATGGTTGAAATTGAAATTTGATATTTTCATAAATATCCAACCATCGTCGTGCTATCGTGCATACATTGTTGTGATCACAATGTATGCAGCTTGCGACAATTCGCTGATAAGAGCTTTTTTCGGTGAAGACTTGATCATTTCAGTCTTCACCGACGTAAAATTTTATGTACTTACATATCGTATTTACGACAAATCTTACTGAAGGTACGATTTGTCGTGGGGCTTTTGTTTTTTTCTAATGAAACGACTTGGGATGAAACTTAAAACTTCTATTTTTCCCAAGTCGTTCTTATGGGAAAATATTTTGGTTTTGTGCAAAGGAATGTGACGAAATTGCTGATGGCAATTTTTCGCTTTGCTGAGAGATAAGCTAACCATATTTTAAGCATGATTAGCTTTATACTTATGTATGTTGGTTAAATAAATTTAATCAATTATAATTATTTTTAAAATATCTATTTTAGATAATTTAGATATATAACAATCCTTCCCCCTTCGAAAAAGAGTATTATTCTTTGAAGAGGAATAATACTCAGGGGAGGGTGTAGACGGAAATCACTTTGTGCACGTCAGCGCAATTGC